>OZ008367.1:286808396-287408396 GCA_963931995.1 Phaonia tiefii
GTACATTTTCTTAAAAATTAACTTCATTAACTTCAAAGGCACGCCATCTGTTGGATTCAACGGCAACGTTACAGCAACAACGCCATCTGGAGGGTAAACACAAAGTTATCGACAGCTGATCATCAGCTAATATTAAAACTTAGTACTCGAGCGATTCTGTCTGCAGACGCTGAAGGACCAACATAGGCACCCTGCCTATGTGATATCGTTCAAACTTACACATAAGTAGACTTGTAATCCCTAGCTAGTCTCCCTCCTACTAACAACCCATTCCCGGGTTTAAATCAGAGATTCCCTGTCTGTATGGTTTCGACCTTGTGGTATACCTCGGCCGCTGGTGCGAGCCTGAGATTTCCTGACTGTGGGGTCTTTAACTTGGTATCTGCCTTTAACCTGGTTATATATAAGTAAATTTTGTTAAAAAATAACCTTTTCCTAAAAAGAGTACTACTTCTTTAAAAAGTACCTGTTCTTAAAAAAGTACTTCTGTGTTAAAAAATTCATACTTTTATAGCTTTTTTTACAGTTTGAAAAAATAATACCTTTACTTAAAAAAACATATTAAACAAACAAAAGAAGTACCTCTCTTTAAAAATGATCTTTTCGGGAAAATATAGTTCATGTTCTAATAAAAATTACATCGAAATAGACTTTATAAAAAAAAATTTTTGTCTAAAAAAAAGTTTATCATTTTACAAAAAGTATCTCTTCTTAAAGATCCATTTGAATTATCGTATTTCTATTCTAAAAAATTCAAAAAAAATTCCCATTTTTAAAAAAAAAATTCATGCTCTTACAAAAATTCCCTTTTCTTAAAAGTACATTTTCTTAAAAATAAAATAATACCTTTCTTTTCTTGAGACAAGTAGCCTTTCTGAAAATAAGTGAATTTTCGCAAAAATATAACCTTTTCCTAAAAAGACTACCACTTCTTTAAATAGAACCTGTTCTTAGACAAGTACTTCTTTGTAAACAAAATTCATACTTTTATGTGTTTTCCTTACAGAAAGTACTTTTTCTTAAAAATAGTACATTTTCTTAAAGAAAACATTAGCTTTTAATAAAAGAAGTACCTCTGTTTAAAAGAGTACCTTTACATATTCTTACAAAAAGGACCTAAAAATAAACTTTTTAAAAAATACATTCTATAAAAAAAATGGTTCTTAAAAAGTTTATTATTTTACAAGTGTCTTTTCTTAAAGATCCATTTAAATTATCGTATTTTGCAACTAACTAGTACATAATATGTAGCGAAAGGAACTTCGTCCCAACCGGGTGTCCCCTGACACATCATGTAATTTTTGTACTCTTGTGTACACATTTCTCATAGTTTTGTGTATAGTGTTTGTACTTTGTGTAAAATTATGTACGTCTGCGTATATTTTTGTGTACTTTCGTGGACTGTTTGTTAACTTGGTGTGCAGTTTTCGTCTCACAGATTTCAACACAAATGTCGATTTTACAGGGCGTTGTATTAGATATGCCTATATAAACTGGGTATCATAAATGCCTCCAATTCAGTTAAACTGCAATGTTTTATTACCTCATTTATTTTCCCAACATTATTCCGACTATCCTCGAGTGTGACTTGAAAACATATGCATAGTTATAATGTTGGCGGCAATGGCGGCAACATTAACAGCAGCCGCCGCACGACGTTGGCTTCATTATCATCATCTGCATATTCATAAGCACACATACTCGTAAGCTTCTCCTCCACAGACACAGCCTGCTTTTACTACCACTCCGCCTGCACTCACAGTCATGAGTCCTGGACTTGCATTCACACTGTTGTTGTAAACATTTGTTTAGTTAACGCTTTATCCTTTCGCACGTGTAACCATATGGTGGAGAGGGGAAGAAAGAGAGGGTGCAAGTGACTATGTGTAGGTAATATGAACACATAAGTGTTTGAATGTCATTCAATTTATGTGTATGAAGGTGTTTGCGTGTGCCTGGGTTTGTGTGTGTTTAAGTGTTGGCGTTTGCGTGTGTTTGCATTTGTGTGTGTGTGTGTGGGCTTATCTAATCTGATGCTGGTTATTGCGTTTTTTGCATCCTGCACGTTATCCTTTGAAACAGCTCGCAGCGAAATGAACATCAGAAAATGCAGCATAAAAAAGACGCATATGAAGATGATAATTGATAATATTATAATTTTTAATTAAATTAAGTTCATTAAGTGATGTTTCTTCTTTCGTGGCGTTTGTTAATTTGCTCGGTGTTTGCCTGTTAAAGACACAAAATTACATTAGAGGAGAGAAAAATGCTTTTGATTTCAGATTATACTAATGCAAGCATACGAGTAAAGAGTGATTTTGGGCTAAACATGGTAGCATAAAAGCCACAAAGGATAAAAAGGATATTCCTATTAATATTACAATACATAAATTATTAGAGCGGAAGAGGGATTTTCAATGCAAATGAACAAGAGCCAAAGTGTATATTATTGATACTTGTTCATAAAGACATTATTGAAATTCTTTTGAACACAGAGAGAACCAAATTTGTCAGAGGTACACTTCAAGCACGTGTCCTGCTTCACTTTTATGGAACCTGGTGCTGAACGGAATACTGGCCACTATTGAAAATGCGGGGTTGACAATGCGGAAGGACAGCTAAGGTAAGGGACGTTCTCTACAGAAGTTTACTGACTTTGAGCACACGGGCGGATGGAAATGTACTTGATGCAAAACCAACCGAAACTGAGCTGGCCCTGTTTATCCAAAAATATCAAATACTAGCTGATCCGGCACATTTCGTTCTGCATACAAAATTATTTATGACTCCAGATGGTAAACCAATAATTTAATAAATTGTGAAAGTGGAAGTCGCCCGCTCATTTCCACCACACCTCAACATTCAGAGGTTAACGCTGTCCATTAACTTCAAAGGCACGCCATCTGTTGGATTCAACGGCAACGTTACAGCAACAACGCCATCTGGAGGCTAAACAGAAAGTTATCGACAGCTGATCATCAGCTAATATTAAAACTTAGTACTCGAGCGATTCTGTCTGCAGACGCTGAAGGACCAACATAGGCACCCTGCCTATGTGATATCGTTCAAACTTACACATAAGTAGACTTGTAATCCCTAGCTAGTCTCCCCTCCTACTAACAACCCATTCCCGGGTTTAAATCAGAGATTCCCTGTCTGTATGGTTTCGACCTTGTTGTATACCTCGGCCGCTGGTGCGAGCCTGAGATTTCCTGACTGTGGGGTCTTTAACTTGGTATCTGCCTTTAACCTGGTTGCCTTTTGCTTCTCCTGGTGTAATTCAGAGATTCCCTGCTGTGGGATCTCGACCTTGTTGCCTACCTCTCCCGCTGGTTCAAGCCAGAGACACCCTGCCTGTGGGGTCTTGAACTTGGTGCCTGCCTTTTTCCTGGTTGCTTTTGTTCCCTGGGGCAAGTCAGAGATTGCCTGCCTGTTCGGTCTTATCCTTTTTGCCTACATCCGCCGATGGTTCAACCCAGAGATTCCCTGGTCCTTAACTTAGTGTCTGCCTTTATCCTGGTTGCCTTTTGCGTCCCCTATTGCCATCCAGAGATGCCCTACTGAGGGGCATCGACATTGTTGCTTACCTCAGTCCTTGGTTCAAACTAGAGGTTCCCTGTGTGTGGGGTTTCGACCTTGTTGCGTACCTACGCCGCTGGTGCGAGCCTAAGATTCACTGCCTGTGGGGTCTTTAACTTGGTATCTGCCTTTACCCTGGTTGGCTTTTGCTTCTCCTGTTGCAATCCAGAGAATCCCTCGACATTGTTGCCTACCTCTTTCGCTAGTTCAAGGCAGAGATTCTCTGCATGTGGGGTCTTGAATTTGTTAACTGCCTTTTCCCTGTTTGCTTTTGTTTCCTCTGGTGCAAACCAGAGAATCTCAGATGAATCTGTTCCAAATCGCAAGGCGACTGCTGCAATAGCCCTTCAGATATTACCTTTTTAAGAATAGAGTCCTGTGACTGACTAATATACAAGCAGCCTGTTTTCATCCCCGAGAATGCAGCTACAGTCTGTGAAAATTCCAAAAAGATCGCTCTATCCGTTTAGGCATCGGCTTTATACGCAACAAACAAGCTGGAAGACATACAAACATTAATTTTTATATTTACATTTAATGTAGATCTACAGACCAACATGGCTGGAGGATAATAAAGTCGGTGATATGTGTCTCTACTCCTGTAGTGGGGATAAAAGTTGCAAAGTCATCATTTGGCGATAAGTGCCCCTATTGTGCACAAATGATCAGGGTTCGGGGAATAGCGACAATGTGCTTCACTTGTGATAATGTTAGACTATAGCGACTATAGCAGATTCCGGCTACAGGTACGGTGATAGTAGATGATGGCTGGTTACTCTGGATTCTCGGCTTCTGCATAATCGTCGGGATTCGGTGGTGAATGCATTCAGGTTACTGGTTTGGAGCCGGTGAACTAGAACTCGGCATTCGGTTGTTCGGTGAGGGTCGCCGCTGATCAGGATCGAGTACGGGAACAGCCTTCGCATTTATTGAGTCAGTGTTTACAGGTATATCGGCATTTGTAGATAATGATTCCAGATAAACGTACTGGATAAATATGTTCCCGCTTCATTATCAGAATACGGTCGGTTCCGCTGTAATAATTAATATTGGCAGAGGCTATGGAGCGGGGATTGTAGAGTAAAATAGTGGAAAAAAGTTGTACTACCTACGACGAGTAAATCCTTCGTAATAACAAAGGTCACGAAGAGTAAAGCGTTCATAAAAACAAAGGTGCAGTGCCCACGAGCAGCAACATTTTCATAGAAACAATGGTGCAGACCCACGGGGGAAAACGGTTTCGTAATAACAAAGTCGCAGTGCCCACGAGAAGGAACGTCTTTGTAATAACAAAGGTGCAGTACCCACGAAGAGTAAAGCCTTCGTATTAACAAAGGTGCAGTACTCACGAAGTGTAAAGTCTTCGCAGTAACAAATGTGCAGACCTACGAGGGGTATAACGCCTTCGTAATAACAAACATGTTGTGCTCATGTCGGGTAAAGCCTTCGTAATATCAAAGATGCAGATTCGTAATGAGTTCTAAAAAGAGATATTAGGATCGGGTATGTTGTCCTCAACTCGGCAATGAACTTCGTCTTGGAGTGATAGCCAACCGCTACTTTACACCAGAGTCCACAATTTATACAAGGACTACTTTCACCCCAGCGAGAATTATAATAGAGGTGTAAAAATGGTGATCCACATTGGAGGGTTGGTAAGTTTTCGTATAAATTTACTATTCGCGGGTGTCGTACAAACTGGTTCCTTATATTATCGTATTCGTCGTAATAAATTGTAGTCAGTGTACGGACGAAAAGTTATCGTCATGTTACACGTTGTTTACAAAATATGACAGATGAACATGTGATTTAGCTAAAAAAAATACCTTTGTCCAACCTTGAGGTAAAATGTACCAAAAATCAGCAGATTGGGCAGCTGCGGTATAAAAAAACTCAAAGGATGATGTAAAGTGATATATAAAATACCTCTTTTTCATATTCCGTAACAAAGTTGGTGTTCACTTGTGATTCGTTCCCTGGGAGTTGAGCGGTAAGAGTCTTATTCGGGTTTTTGCGAAAACCGGGTTTCGAATTATTCGAAAAATGGCATTTAAAAGAAACCGGGTGCCATTTTTGATATTCAGAAAAAACCGGATAATCCAGTTTTTGAATGTATGCAAAATAACAAATTAAAACACAATTTTTGACAAAAAAAATTTATTAAAAAATAACAGAAAACAATTCAATTATACTTATAAAAAGTAAACTTTTAGTTTAATTATAATTACAATGCAAAACACTACTGAGATCAATTTGCTATTTTAACAAAGACAAACAAAACATAACAATTCATTTGTAAATACTTGATTATATATAAATATATTTAATTTAATCTTTAGATTTCCCTAAAGTAACATTAAAGAAATAAGATACAATTTAAGTGCTTGGCTGTATACCTATTTTTTTCTTTGGTTTTTATAAAACTTGACATTGAAAATACCCCTTCAATCAATGTACTAGTTGGACTTATTGTGTACAAGGCGTTAAACAACCTGTCAAGGTTTTCAGGCCTTTTGCCGCTCTTATCCATATATAAAAAATCTTCAAAAAGAAAATTTTTGGTAGACTTTTTAATGGTAGTTTTAGGATTTTGAACGTTTTTTATAGCGTTATTTAGTTCGGTTTCTATAGTATCTTCAGTGGCATCAACGATCATTTCGTCATTTGAATCTGTAAACGAATCATGTTCTTCAGTAAATAATCGTGAGTACAAAATGGATACCAACTCTTTTGTTTCATTTTTACTTGAATATTTTAGAAATGCGTCACTAATTGGTAGTTTACTCGTACTTAAATACAAAATGAGAGTATTCAGTGTTTGAACACGTCTTTCTGATATACGTCTTTTTAGAATTTCATATAAATTAACTGAGAATTGTTTTTGAAAAGTGTTTAAGTAAAAATTTAAAAATACCTTCAGCATCAGCTAAAGTCGAAGAGTTTGCAGAAAGTTTTTGTATAGACATTTCCAAAGGTTTAAGGGTGTCACTAAGCACAGACGATATCATTTTCACTAAATGGTGTCAGTCCTAAGTCCAATAAAGTATGATTCACACATTTGGGCAATTTTAAAAATTGAGAAACCATATTGGCCATAGAATTCCAGCGGTGCTTAACATCATGGATAAGTTTAAGCTCCTTATTAAATTGGTCTTTTACAAACATTTGTAATTTCTTTTGCTTTTCAGCCGACTTATTAAACATTGAAACGCATTTTCTAACACTTTCTATAATAGAGCTTACATTATCATTTAAAGTCATGTATCCATCTGAAAAGTCGAAATAATTATTTGTAGCATTATCGTTATCATCGTCATCGTCATTAGTATCCTCTCCACTGCCAATTTCGTTATTGTTGACCACATTGCAGTTCTTTTTGTAAAAGCTCTCAACAACACAGAGATGAATGAGGTGATTTATGCAGAGTTGCGACTCTGAATCAATACTTCGGCCGTATTTCGCCATGACCGCTGCACCATCATGGGTCGATGCTACTACATCATGCTGCATATCTAAGCCAAATTCTTCCAACTTTCGTTTGATGACTTGTTCCACGTTAACAGCTGTGCCTTTTAATTTCATCTCCTCCAAACCGAGATTAAAAACTTCAAACAATTTGCTTTCGGGATCAAGTGTTCGCACAGTAACATTTATGTATTTTATGTAAGATATATCCGACCATTCATCGACCACAATAGAGAAGCGCTGTTTTTTTTGCTTTAAGTAAATCAATTTTTTCTTTAACTCACCTTTTTTGGATCGATAGAAATCATATATTTTCTCCCATATTGTAGTCTCAGCAGCCGGCATCTTGAATTGTTTTGATTGTAAATAAGCCAGCAAGCACCACTCTAGATTTTTTTAGTGCACGCAACACAGCGGGAAAAAATCTCACCAATAGTTTCTTTTCTGGAAACGTATTTAAGCACTGAACAATTTTCAACTGGTTTAACGGATCCACCCGCCTCTTCATTTACGTTGTGGTCTGCTTTGGTTGTTGCGTCAATTTTATGTACACTCCTCAAATGGTTCAGTAGAGCAGAGGTCGAGGAACCCCTGCAACCTAATTGCTAAGGACATTGCCGGCATCTAGCTGTATCCTTTCCGTATCGATCAAAATATTTCCATACAGAAGACATCTACATCCAAAAGAGTTGAACACCGTTGTAAGACTGCACAATATTTCATTATAAACCAAGAAACTTACCTGCTCAATGTTAGGTCAAACAATTTCTTCACTATTTTAACTTTAATAAAAAAAAAATAGAGCTCTGCTTTTAAATTTTGCTGTTTGGCATGTATCAATTTATTTGTAAGAATGTGAATGGAAAGGAAAACATGAAAAAACAGATGTTTGTAATAGTTGCCAGATTTGTAAAACTAACATTTAGGTTGTTCGGCCGAAACACTGGAAAAAAACATGTACGAGTACACACTTAACACAATTTTGAATAAAATTAAATAAAAAATATCGAACGCCAAAAACCGAGATTCGACAAAAAAATAACCGGATTATTCGATATTCGAAAAACAGGGATTTAAAAAAAATCGACGGTTTTTATGAGTGAAAAAACCCGAGTAGCCGGTTTCTGAAAACCGAACTGATCACCCTAGGTAAGACCAAGACTACACGCGATGTCTGTGACAAATCATTTTGGCATCGGTCTTAACCATTTGGGTTATCGTTTGGCAAAACTTGGCATATTTTTCGTAAGCATTTTGATTAAAAACATATTAAAATCAATTCGAGTAAATTGAAGACGGTAGACCTTCCAAATCGTCACAGTTATGGTACTGGGGATCTCAAAATGCATGAAGCATCTTATCCATATGCGACATCGTATTGGTAAAGAGACTGTGTGTTATTAGTTTCGCGTGCAATTCTATGAGAGGTGTAGTCTAAGCATCTTGACATGTCCAGTTCTCCGGATAACTTCGATACGTCTGTGACTGAGTCGTAGATTCTGGGGTCCGAAGCCCCCGCACCACTGTCACGGTTCCCACATTCGTCACTTAACCGGATTACGGGAAGCCAAACCGTGTCAATATGCCGCGGTTCCTCTTCATGTTGGCCGGGTGAAACTCCCTGCCACTTAATTTAGGATTCCGTTGGTAAAACTTCTAGCTTCATCAAATATCATCGTCCCCGGGCAACTATAATAGAAATCAACTTTACTTTTTTTAAGCAAAGGTACTTCTTTCGGATAAGGTATTTTTTTTAGAAAAGGTATTTTATTTAAGAATATGAATTGGTAGTTTTTGAGAAATTACTTTTTTTTATGAAAGGCACTTATTTAAGAAAATCTTCTTTTTTTAAACTTCTTTTACTTTGGCTTTTCTAAATTTACTTTTTATTGTGTCCAACCAAAACTACAATATATAATAAATGTTGGTTACAGGCTCCACCTAGACGACTTCCCATTGAACATGCAATTTCCCAAGATATGTTAGTCTAGACACAAACCAAAGGAAAATACGCAATATAGTTGTTAATACTGGGTTGTAGTAACGGGGTTTCAATAAGAGCGCTACAAAAGTTTTTTTTAAATAAAACAAAACCGGTTTTAGATACCAATGAAATTCTTTATTCCTGTGAAAGTACGTTCGATGCCATTATGTATGGAACTCGATTTCTTTAGCATGGCCACCACGGGCACGCTTGCTGAAGTCCAGACGCTGAACCCAATTTTCGACGGTTTTCAAGCATAAATCGGCCGATACTGCTGCAATTTCACGTTCGATATTCGTACGAAGTTCAGCAATCGTCACTGGCTTTGTTGGCATAGACCATAGACTTGACGTAGCCCCACAGGAAATAATCTAACGGCGTCAAATCGCACGACCGAGGCGGCCAATCGACTGGTCCATTTCGTGAGATAACACGTTCACCAAACTTGGTTTCCAATAAATTGATTGTGGCGTTCGCTGTGTGGCTTGTGGCGCCGTCTTGTTGGAAGCACATGTCCTCCAAGTCCATATTATCCAATTGGGGCCAAAAATATTCGGTTATCATTGCACGGTAGCGATTCGCAGTCACAGTAATGTGCCGGTCACGGAAGAAGTACGGCCCAATGATGCCGCCGGCCCATAAACCGCACCAAACCGAAATTTTTTCGGGATGCAATGATGACTCATGGACTACGTGTGGATTGCTGTCTGACCAATAACGCATATTTTGCTTATTGATGAAGCCATTCAGCCAGAAATGAGCCTCATCGCTGAAGATTTATTTTACGATGAAAATCCGATTCATTTTCAAGTTGTTGCTCAGCCCACTTCACGAACATACGACGCTTATGGTGGTCAAGCGGCTTCAGTTCTTGCGTCAATTTGATCTTGTAAGGATGTAGGCCAAGATCTTTTCGCAAAATTCGCCACAACGACGTCACAGAAATGCCCAACGCTTGAGATCGACGTGTGAGAGACACATTTGGGCTTTCTTGAACTGAAGCCTCAGTGGCAGCAATATTCTCGACACTACGGACACTTCTTTGTCTCACTGGCACGGGAACATTTTGTACTGTGCCTGTGGATTCAGATTTTTCCACTAGACGCTCAATTGTTGATCTGGTAGGAGGATTATGACGACCATAAATTGGACGTAGCGCTCTTAAAGTTGAGGCCACTGACTCCAAATTGCGGTAGTAAATTTTAATAATTTCGACTGGTTGTTGGCTCTTATATCTTTCCATGATGAAATGGCAAACCTTACTGAAGAGAAATGTCAAAAGAGCGGGAAAAATATGGCGTCGTTTGCTGTTCCTATCGTTTGACTTTTGTAGCGTCTCTGTTGAAAAACTCTTTATAAAAATAAGTTGTTTAATTTTTTCAGTTTGCCCCCATCCCGCAACATCCGATAGGGAACTTCGTTCCAAATACAGTAACACACTTAGGCTAAAGAAGCCCATTGTGATACCTGCAGTTTCCTCTATATCAACTATTGACTAGTCGTCTAGCCAATTTGCCCTTTGAATGAATTTGTCTTACAGGAATATCCTGCAGGGCTACGGTGCTAAATAAATGTGTTCCGAATATCCTACTTCTCACTCCTGCCAGAGCAAGTTAAGTAGTTGCCTGGTCCTCTTCCTGTCCACCTGTGGCCAGAGGACCCTGGCTTGTTTGCAAGTTGAAGTAAGTCTCCACTTGTTCTTGAATAATATTATCGGCCGACTGACTGATCTGCAAACTGCAGGTAGAGATTAACAATACCAACACCTTATTTTGCCGCCAGAACCTGTGCCGTAGTACTCTGCCTAGCTAACGCATCCGCTACGCAATTGCCTGGAATGTCGCTGTGTCCCGGTACCCAGATGAGCTTGTTGTCAAAATACTCTACCATCACTCGAAGTGACGAGTGTCATTCTTTCACCATCAGGGACGTAGCAAACATGGCCTCCAGGGCTTTTATGGCAGCCTGCAACCTCCAGTATGGCGGTAATTTCCACCTGAAATACACTACAGTGATCGGGCAACTTGAAGGAGATATTTACATTTAGGTCCGGTGAATGGACCCCATAGCCTACTTGCTCGTCCAACTACGTTTTTACGGGAATACAGTTGATTCGGTGTAGTAATTCAGCGTGTCCGGAATGCCCCGACATCAAAACGCCACAATATCTGAATCTCGCCAGGGATGTAGCAGCTGCCGATTCGGCTATGATATCAGGAATGCAGATGTTCAGGATAGCACTAAGAGCAGTACATTTACCTACGATACAGAATCTTGACCAATGTGTGGCCGGTCTTGGACGTTTCCTCGTGGAGTTCCATTAATAGCAGCTCTATGCCAATAAGTCGTACACTCCGTGTGCGTTCATAGTCAATATTCCCCGTGCCACCCGTGTCTTTCAAATAAAACAAAACAATTGTTATCTTGCCGACCTTCTATCTATCTGCCCAGTACCACCATGGTAGACATCTACCATAGAAATATAACGTACGCATACAGGAACTTAGGTGCCTATCGCGAGCACCACAAAATTTACCACCCCATAATTTATTTAAAAATTAAGTTCGTTTATTAATAAAAAATCAAATTGTCATTTGGAATACAAGTTATTTCCAGATCCTTAAAGATACCATCTTCGCTTTGTTTTACAAAATATGTTCCTTGCCATGTATTGAATTGTTTTCTGTACAACTTCGTGTACCACCACTTGTTATCTCAAATAATTTTTCTCTTCAAAATAAAGGACCAAAGAAAATCTGTGACCTTGTTTTCATGTTCTCATGTCGTTGCGGAGCAAAAGGACGACAACAAAAAAAAAAATACTATATTGAATGACTAAATTACAAAGTGTCCAATTTAATTTGGTTTTATGTCTGTTGTAAATGTAATATTTATTTAAATTTTTCATTCACCCAAAATACATGAATACTACATACAATATTGTCATTTAAATGTTGCAACATTTAACAGCAACAGAAGAAGTTGAAGAAGAAGAAAAAACAACGACAACAACAGCAACAGCAACAGCAACGTCGAAATCGGATGGACTCATAAAAAAAAGAGCAGTGTATACGAGTATTTACTCGTATACCAAATTGAGAATGTGTTTTTATGACACAAAACATGGTGGAAACAATTGACAATTTGACATGTATTTGTGTCAGACAAAACCCGAAACCAGCAATAACAATAGCGGCAAAAACAACACATGAGCCTTACTTCCTTCATACCCTATAGCAGGAGGGCAGACAGACAGGCCTGCAAAAGCACAAGCGGCTGGACAGACAGACGGACGGACACTGCGATTTTTAGACTGGCAGGCTGGTTGACTGCTAGACAGTTACACAGAGCCCGACAATAACACGCTCGCACAATGCCAACAGACTGATAACAAAATAACAATGTATGATTTTTTTTCAATACTCAGTGGGATTTACAACAAAACCCCACAGTAGTAGCAACAACAGGCAAGAAGGATTCGGCGACATAGTCAATTTGGCCGATACAAAAAAAAAAAAACGCAAGGAATTTATGTTGGGCTAAAACGAATCTATGCCATCATTACAGAGATATATGCGTCGAAAGATTAAGGCAGCCTAAATCATTTATTAGAAAGCCAGGGAATTTGAAACTCAATTTGTGGGATAGCGTAAAATGTTTTCGAAATTGTTTAACTCCAGCAAGGCCAACAATTTCGAGATGTGAATAAATAATATTTTTTCCAAATTCCAACCAACATTGGGGAGATCATTCCTACAAATGCGATGCAATGTGGTGACGGGGTTTGTATTGATAAAGCTTTTGATGGAATTAAACTTAAATTTGTATTAGATGTAACTGATTGGAAGGAGTTTTAAGGGACGGAGATAAAAAAGCGGAGTTGCTTTGCTAAAAACGACATTTTGCCTTTCGTTCGGGTTTCCGAATTTTCGATAATTCTACGAGAACTGGAGGAGGCGACCAGGACATATAAATGTAGAATGTAACATATCTCTGAAAATCTATGGAATACTGTTAGGAATACACAACTCTTCTTCAGGCAATGTTTAAGGCCTACAGTCCTCAATCAACACTCTCGCTTTCCTTTATACACGACCCAATAGTTCTACAGAAGAACTGGAAGTTCCAGTCGAAATGTTTGATTTTTATTGCAGCTTGTAAATATTGGGTTGGCAAAAATTAATTTCGGTTTTATTGTTCAAAGTAATTTTCTATTATTATAAGTTCCTTATCACACATTGCGGGATTGGGGTTAAATGAAAAAAAATTAAACAATTTTTTGTAACACTATTATGCTAATACAACCCAGTATTATCAACTGTATTGGGTACTTTAGCTTTGGTTTGTGTCTAGACTATCGTATGTTGGGAAATTTCCTGTTTAATGCGAAGGTTTCTAGGTGGTGCCTGTAACCAATATTTAGTATACAGGACGAGTCAGTCACGACCCGCCGAATTTCACCAGCGTATTCTTTGGCTAATTTCATGAAAATATGGCAGCGGTTTGAAACTTTTCGGATTCGAGGTCGGAAGGTAGTAGGGTAAAATTGCTAACTTCAAAGCCCAGAGGTCTTACCGTTCCAAAGTTATGACCATTTAACTGAAATGCAAACATTTTTTCTTGTTTTTGGAAGTGAAATAACAGCACACGTTCATTTGTTTTTGTAAATTAACAAGTTTAAGATTTTATTTTCTTGAAATGTTTGGCTGAAGAATTGGTTGAATTTTGAAACGGTACCATCTCTGGACTTCATTTAGGGCATTTTGAAAAGGTAAGCGGAAGGGATATATTTTAAGAGAAAAAAACATGAGTTACCTGCCATCTGGCTGAGCAAATTGAGGTTATGTGCACATTCTTATGTCGTTTTTTAAAATTTTTTTAAACCACTGTATCTCGGGGATTTCACTTTTTTTGAGTTTTATTTTATTTTTCTTGATTCTCAAAGGTCTCCCAAAGACCTTTCCAACAACTTCAAAAACAAAAAATCTGACCACTGGTTCAGAAGTTTAATTTTACCTCAAAATTTTCAGACCGCTGAAATTTTGCCACCTTGTAATTTCGGGGATGGTCGTACATGGACATATTTTCATGAAATGAGCAAAGGAATTCGCTGGTGAAATTCGGCGGGTCATGAGTGACTCACCCTGTAAAGGGTTTTTCAACAGAGACGCTACAAAAGTAAATCGATAGGGACAGCAAACGACGCCATATTTTTTCGCGCTCTTTTGACATTTCTCTTCAGTCAGGTTTGCCATTTTGCCGGATATACGAGCCAACACCAACAACGAGTCGAAATTATTAAAATTTACTACCGAAATTTGGAGTCAGTGGCCTCAACATTAAGAGACCTCAACAGTCAGCGATGAGGCTCATTTCTGGCTGAATGGCTTCGTCAATAAGCAACATATTCATTATTGGTCAGACAGCAATCGAAACGTAATCCATGAGTCATCATTGCATCCCGAAAAAATTACGGTTTGGTGCGTTTTATGGGCCGGCGGCGTCATTGGGCCGTACTTCTTCCGTGATGATCAAGACCGGCAAATTACTGTGAATGCGAATCGCTACCGTTCAATGATAACCGAATACTTTTGGCCCCAATTGGAAAATATGGACTTGGAGGACATGTGGTTCCAACAGGACGGCGCCACAAGCCACACAGCGAATGCCACAATAAATTTCTTGAAAACCAAGTTTGTTGAACGTGTTATCTCACGAAATGGCCCAGTCGATTGGCCGCCTTGGTCGTGCGATTTGACGCCATTAGATTATTTCCCGTAGGGCTACGTCAAGTCTATGGTCTATGCCAACAAGCCAGCAACGATTGATGAACTTCGTACGAATATCGAACGTGAAATTGCAGCAGTATCGGCCGATTTATGCTTGAAAACCGTCGAAAATTGGGTTCAGCGTCTGGACTTCTGCAAGCATGCCCGTGGTGACCATGCAAAACAAATCGAGTTCCATACATAATGGCATCGAACGTACTTTCACAGGAATAAAGAATTTCATTGGTATCTAAAACCGGGTTTGTTTTATTTAAAAAAAACTTTTGTAGCGCTCTTATTGAAAAACCCGTTATATTGTAGTTTTGAACCCAATTAAAAGTAAAGTTAGAAAAGGCAAATTGAAAGAAGTTTAAAAAAATAAAATTTTCTTAAATGAGTGAATTTTCTTAAAAAAAGTAAATTCTCTCAAAAAAATCCTGTTCATATTCTTAAACAAAGTAACTCTATTAAAAAAACTCCTTATCTTAAAGAAGTATCTATGCTTAAAAAAAGTACATTTTCTTTCAAAAGCTCCTTTTCTAAAAAAAATAATTTTCTTAAAAAACATACGTTCCATCATTTTACAAAAAGCACATTTTCTTAAAAAAAATAATTTTTTTTAATAAGTACCTTTTCTTAAAAAAGTACATTTTCTTACCACAAATTGCCATTTCTTAGAAAACTGAATATTCTTTAAAGAGTACATTTTTTGTGAAACAAAATAACTTTTCTTGAGATAAATAGCTACTCTTAAAAATTTACCTATTCTTGAAAAAAGCACAAATTCTTCAAAAAAATCCCATTTCTTAAAAAAACCTTTTCTTCAAAAAAATATCTTCTCTTAAAACAATACTTTTTCTTACAAAAATTCCTATTCTTAAAAATAAAACAATACTTTTTCTTCTCTTTTCTTGAGATAAGTAGCCTTTCTGAAAATAAGTACCTATCCTTAAAACAATAACCTTTTCCTAAAAAGAGTACCACTTCTTTAAAAAGTGTCTGTTCTTATAAAAAGTACTTTTTTGTAAAGAACATTTATTCTCTTACGGCCCTTTCTTACAGAAAGTACTTCTTCTTAGAAATAGTACCTTTTCTTAGAAAAACATTAGCTTTTAATAAAAGAGTCTTTATAAAAGGACCTTTTCGGGAAAATGTAATACATATTCTTGCAAATAGGACCTAAAAATATACTTTTTAAAACAAATACATTCTATAAAAAAAAATATTTTCTTATAACATTTTTATCATTTTACAAAAAGTATCTTTTCTTAAAGATCCATTTAAATTATGGTATTTTTCAACGGGCGACTTATGCGTGTTGCAACTAACGAGTACATAATATATAGCGAAAGGAACTTCGTTCCAACCGGGTGTCCCCTGACTCCTGATGTAATTTTTTTAATCTGTAATGTAGGTGCCATTTTGTTCAATGACTTTCAGCCAACATTTTGATTCCAGATTCATAGAATGACTGGTTTGTCCCATAAATATACTCGAACAACTCGGTTTGTAGGTCCTCTTCTGTATTGGAGGATTTTCTACACCAAAAGCTTTGCAGACTCTGGAACAAATGAAAGTCCGTAGGTGCCAGATTAGGGTTATAAGGTTGATGTGGTGTCACTTTCCATCCAAGCTCCAATGTTTTTTACCGAGTCTGCTAGAATGTGTGGGGCCTAGCGGTGTCGTGATGGAAAACCACGATTTTACGATTTACCAATTCAGGTCGCATTTCTTTCAGTGCCCCATCAAGGTTCGTCAACTACTGACAACAGACGTCTGAATTTATGGTCTGGTTTTTAGGAAACAGTTCAAAATAAATTACTACCTTAAAATCCCACTTAATGGACAACATAACCTTTTTTTTCGTGCTGTTCAGCAGTTGGTGAAGTTTGAGGGCGTTTATCGTGGTGGGACCAGGGTCTCTTGCGGTTGATCCTGGGACCAGGATCTCTTACGGTTGTACAGATTCCTTTTTCCATCTTCAGTGACAAAGCGTTTGAAAAATGGATCATGTTTGGTGCGTTTGAGCAATAAATCGCAAGTGTTTATCCGCTTTGTTAACTTGATTTCGTTAAGATTAAAACCAATGCCAAGCATTTTGATAAGTCCAAGCTGATTCAAATGGGTTTCAATGGTATCGGGTGACATTTTCAGCTTACGTGCGACTTCTGCAACATAAACGTGTCGTCAGATTCGATAACGGCTTTGATTTTGTCCTCATCAACCTCAATTGGCCTATCGCTCCTGTAGCCATTGTTGATGGTGAAATTTCCGGAACCAAATTTTTTGAACCAGTTGAGCGTTCTGTTAAAGCATCCAAACCATACACATTACAAAACTCCCAACGTGCTCTGCGTCTTGTTTGCCTTGTCGGAAATAAAAGAACAAAATATGACGCAAATACTCAGCGTGATCACAATACGATTTAAATGAAAATTGACCACTGAAAATAATGTGACATATGACAAAGCTTGAGATGTCAGCTGTGTAACAAAAAAATTTGGTTAACCGATCAAAAGCATTTCGAATATAACAAAAGCACCATCTAAAGAATACGAGAAAATCGACCCGACATTATACTTTCTTGACAACCCAGTACTTTGAACTTTAACTGCTTTAAAAGCCCAATCAGTTGAATGCTTCTGTCATCTCCTCTTAATATAATGAAGCGTGAATTGTATAAAGTGCGAGGGCAGTTTGACATCTCCGTGATTATTTTCTCTCTTTTTCTATATTTTTTATTTTGTCAAAAAACATTTTATTTTTCAGCATAGTCCCCTTTGGTTTTAGTCTATCATTTGCCCAATTTTTGTATTCCTTCAAAAATAATAGGTTTCTCGAGGTCCTCACAATACGCATTTGTATCAGGGATGACCTCTTGATTCGACCCAAATATCTTATCACCTTGCAATTTCTTCAGGTTTGGAAGTAGAAATCCGTAGAATATGACAGATGGTGTAGTAATTCGTAGTCGAATTTAAAGATTTTTTCCACGTTGACTACACACCTAAGCAGCGGTACGTTGTCATGGTGGAAGATCGGAAATTTCTTCGCAAATACAGTCGTGTTGCTTTAAATCAATGCCAACTCTGTAAAAAAAATGGATTCCCAATACATCCCATGCAGGGTTTGATGAGAGCTCATCATGATCAGTGAACTGCGCCTTTTCTAGTTTCGTTCTCAATGATTTTGACCTACAGTTTTACACCTATTCCAAATGGTATTGTGAGAAGCCTATTCGTGGCTAAGAACACGATAGTGTCGCCACCACTAAGCCATGTGTCCGTCGACGAACAAAGTGTAAGGTAGTCAGGGCAAGGATCGAAAACGTTCTCATGTACAACAGCCGCGTACACTATTCATTTCACCACCGAAGGCCACATAGGAAAAAGTCACTGAGGTTTAAATCCACATTGAATGAAGTAACTGGGGACTCAATATGGGCAATTCGTAGCCCAAGTTATCGATTGTTGCTGTGGCCAATACACGCCTGTGCGCCGGAAGGTTGTCATGTTTTATGATCACTTTGTTTCGACAAATACGGTAATGTTTGCTTCAAAACAATGTCGAATCTGTCCAACAGCTGTGACTAATATTCAGTGTTGACCATTGTCCCTATTCAAGGTAATCGATGAGAATGTCACCACATGCATTCAAACAAAACAGTGAGGTGTCAGGAGACACTCGGTTGGAACGAAGTTCCTTTCGCTATATATTAAGTACTAGTTACTTAACCGTCGGTGGTGCAATGGGTAGTGTGCGCGCCTCTTGTACAGGAGATCCTGGGTTCGATCCCTGCTCCAACCACCTTAAAATTTCTTTCGACGACGGTCACCTCGCTTAGTGACGGCGACACTATCGAGTATATAGCCATGAAAAAGCTTCTCAAAATACCGTTCGGAGTCGGTGTAAAACTGTAGGTCCCAATCAGAGAGTGAAAACTGGAAAGCGCACAGCTCAGTGATTGTGAGAAGTTCTCCCCGGTCCCTTCATGGGATGTAATGGGAAACCATTTATTTTTTTTTTTTTAGTTACTTCCCACAAGCCTAAGTCGCCTGCTGGAAACTACGATAATTTAAATGGATCTTTAAGACAATATTCTTTTTGTAAAATGAAGAAATTTTAAGAAATTTATTTTTATTGAGTATATTTTTTTTAAAAAAAGTAAATTTTTTGGTCCTTTTTTTAAGAATATGTGTTATATTTTCCCGAAAATGTCCTTTCTTTAATGAGAGGAACTTCTGCTATTAAAAGCTAATGTTTTTTTTTCAGAAAAGGTACTATTTTTCAGAAGAAGTACTTTCTGTGAGAAAAGGCCATAAGAGTATACATTTTTTTTACTACTTACTTTTTGAAGAACAGACACTTTTTAAAGAAGTGGTACTCTTTTTAAGGAAATGTTATTTGTCTAAGAAAATGTACTTATTTTCAGAAAGGCTTCTCAAGAAAAGGAAAAAAAGAGAAGGTTACAATTTTCGAAAATTATTCTTTATTGAAAATAATATAAATCTAATAGATCAGCTTTATATTTGCGTCGGTGCTGCAATGGGTAGTGTGCGCGCCTCTTGCACATGAGATCCGGGGTTCGATCCCCGCTCCGACCACCTTAAAAAAAAAAAAAAAAAAAAAAATCTTTCGGCGGCGGTCACCTCGCAAAGTGACGGCGACACTAACGAGTATTAAGCCATGAAAAAGCTTCTCGAAATACCGTTCGGAATCGGTGTAAAATCTGTAGGTCCCAATCATTGAGTGAAAAATTAGAAAGCGCACAGCTCACTGGTTGTGAGAAGCTCTCCCCAATCCCTTCATGGGATGTAATGGGAGACGGTTTTTTTTTTATTATTGAAAAAGGTCTTGAGCTTGAATAAATTTAGAAAATTGTAAGTTTGGAAAACAGACCAAGTAAAATCTGCCAGAAGGGAAATGATGAAAAGAGAAGTTATTATTTTATGTTCAAGAAAAGGTACTTTGAAGAAAAGAGATTTTTGTAAGAAAAGGAATTTTTGTACGAAAATGTATTTTTTAAGAGAAGGTATTTTTTTTGAAGAAAAGGTTTCTTTTAAGAAATTGGATTTCTTTTTAGAATTGTTCATTTTTCCAAGAATAGGTAAATTTCTAAGAGTAGCTACTTATCTCTAGAAAAATCATTTTGCTTCACAACAAAGGCACTCTTTAAGGAAAAGGTATTTTTTTAAGAAAACGCAATTTCTTGATTGAAAATGTACTTTTTTAAGAAAAGTTACTTATTTTATAAAAAATTACTTTTATAAAGAAGAGGTACTTTTTGTAAGAAAATTTGATTTTTTTAAGCAAACTTACTTCTTTAAGATAAGGTATTTTTTTTAAGAAAAGGTACTTTGTTTAAGAATATGAATGGGTATTTTTTTGAGAAAATTTACTTTTTTTAAGAAACGGCGCTTATTTAAGAAAATGTTCTTTTTTAAACTTCTTTCACTTTGGGTTTTCTAAATTTGCTTTTTATTGGGTTCAAAACTACAATATATAATCAATATGGGTTACAGGTTCCACCTAGAAAACTTCCCATTAAACAATAAATTCTCCAACATATGTTAGTCTAGACACAAACCAAAGCAAAAGTACCCAATATAGTTGATAATACTGGGTTGTAGCAGAATAGTGTTATAAAAAAGTTGTTTAATTTTTTTCGTTTAGCCCCGATCTGGCAGTATGCGTTAAGGAACTTCGTTCCAAAAAACTGTAGCCATGATCTGGCTGATAGACAGAACCACCTCGGCCTTCTTTAGTACACATTCACCCGGAGTAGTTCAGTGCTTTAACTGCTCCTCGATGTTCTTGTTGTGTTGTGATCAGAGTTCGTATTTACCCACCCATGTGTAACCCATACCCACCGCCGTGGGGAATGGGTAACAATCATTTACCCATTGCCCACAGGGTATAAAGCAGATAAGGTATAGTTACACACAACAAAGGGGAATTAGCCATCACACATTACCAACTACACCCCGCGAAATCAAAAAAAAAGGCAACACCATTTTTTGTTTTTTCCAAATGTTGTGAGGAATTTTCAAGTTTTTTATTTTATATTGTATTAGTCCTTTCAAAATTAAATACTTTTCAGCAAAAATACTTTGACTATGACTTCTTTAAGCTGAATCAACAAACATAAACTAATTACTAGTGCGAAATATTTATAAAGGCAAAAGGTTTATTTAAATATTCTAAAAAGTTTCGTAAGACAATTGATCTCCATTATCGCTGATAACTTCTACTAAGCATCCAGCCATTGAGTTTATCAACGAACGGATATGCGCAGAATCAGTTATCTTCCATTTTCTGGTATTGCTACTCTTCGACCCATGACATTTTTCAACTGGCGTTCTGGGTAGTAAACTTGGGTACCTAAAATAGACCAGAGGTTCTCTGTCGGATAGATATCAGTCGAGAGTTTGCATTATTTCTGGACTACAGAAACTTTGGAGTTTTCTTAGCCCAATGTACTGTTGCGTTGTCTTGCTGGATGATAAACCCTGGGACACAAATTTCCTCTCCAGAATTAACTAAGACGACATCCAATAGTTGAATCTAATACTCGGAATCCAATTTTGTGGTAACGAAACATATTGGAGTGGTTCCTCTATAACTCATACCTGCCCAAACCATAAGGGAGTCACCGCCAAAATTTCCCAGCTGGCACATAATTTTGGAAAAATCTCTGGAACGCCAATATTTGTCCGAGCCCTCAGGTCCATCTAAATTAAATTTTTTCCATCGGAAAATATGACCCCTCATTCAAAAATATGTGTATTTCAACGAATTTAAATTTTACTAATTCGTGTCTTGGCATGAGACCAAGTTTTCTATACTTTTTCCCATATGACAGTTTCAAGTCGCGTTTCATTATTTGTTGAATACGACGCAACCCTGCTATCAAGATCAATTCAGCAATAATTTTCTTTGCGCCGCAGTTTTCTTTAACAGCAACCCTTTTGACCTCTCTTTGGGCGCTGCCACTGATCAGTTGTGTCCTTCCTGGTAGACTTGTGCTGCCATATTGGTCACCTTATTTTATAAAATTGTCAATGACACAGCTAGATTTTTTCAATCGCCTCGCAATTTCCCGATTGGACATCATTTCATCATGATACTATTAACTTTTTCCCTCTTCTTCTTTACTTAGGTTCTTTCCTTCAGGTAATCTTTATAAATATTTTTTTTTTTTATTTATTAATTAATTTTATTAATTTTACAACAATAAAATCACCACCAAAGAAAGCTCACTTCTGTTTAAATTCATATTTACTACTGTTCGAATTCGGGGTTTTTCCATGTTGCCTTTATATATATTTCGCACCAGAAATTGAAAAAACAACGTCACTTTTCATTTAACTTGTAAAAGAGATCGAACGGTTACATTCTCTGACATAATATACCTAATGACACATATATGCATTAAAATTCTACACCAAAAACCCAGTGCATTGAGAGTACCGGCAAAAAATATATTGCCTTTATAATTATTTCGATGGGTGTACGATACGTAGTGGGTTACCCAGGGAACTTAGTAAAAAGTCTATATCCCGATAACCGAGAGTCCGTTCGAAAATATAACCAATTGTGATGCTCTGTGATGACCTCACTACTCCCGATATTTATGCGAAACGGCAAATCACAAATAGCAGAATTAAACCACTAGAATTGATCCACATGGGTCACGTCAATGTTCTATTGGACATGAGTTTATCTGTCCCACGTGGACACATGAATTGGCCATCCGATTATAGTATGCTGACTGTAGATTTCTACAGGGATGTGGATACAATAATACTGTTGGCTCAAAAATTGATATTTTTATGGGGATCTTTAGTGAAGATCTCCCACTGAAATTCTTCCTAAGACAGGGTGACAACCGCCACATCACCGGCGTCATGTAAAAATTTGCCGACGTGAGCGTGCGTTAACGTTAACATTCCTAAGACAGGATGACATCCGCCACAGCACCGGCGTCATGTAAAAATTTGCCGACGTGAGCGTGCGTTAACGTGGGTAGTGCAAAATTCTAAGTATGTACCCGTGCGTAAGCGGCCGTCTTGTTCTCGTTATCGTGTGAGTATGATCACGTGTTTATATCTAGCTCACCTGCACCCCACAAGTTGAGACTCTGTTGGGTCTTCGGTCATAGCAATATTGCAAGAAACTTACCAGCAGGTTAGGCTGTCGGTGGTGCACTGGTAGATTGTGCAGCTCTTGTGCAAGAGTACATGGTGTCGATCCCTGCTCTGATCACCTTAAATTTCTTTCGACGGCGGTCACCTCGCTTAGGGACGGCGACACTATCGATTATTAAGCCATGAAAAAGCTTCTCAAAATACCATTCAGAACCGGTGTAAAACTGTACATCCCACTCAGTGAGTGTAAAACTTGAATGAGCTTAGCTAACTGGTTGTGAGAAGCTCTTCCTAATGCCTTCAATAATTTTTTCTATATCTAGCGCCACAAGCTGGTGTTCTGCTGGGTCTTTAATCAAGGTAATATTGCAAGAAACTAATCAGTAGGCTCTTTTGAAGGTTGTGATATGACTGTGCAGAATTTATATGCCTCTGTTAGTCCAGCAATTTGGTAGCAGTATGGATTGGTTAACTGTTGAACCAGCCATACGGCCAATACCGCTTGGTTCGCAAGGATCGGCTGCAGGCTTAGAAGAACACATTGGCCGATACTCAACTCGAAGCGGACCCACTCAACTCCAACAGAAATATCGCCGATGCTGTACTTGAATTGGACCCAGTCGCTAATTCATCTTGCTCAAGCTGATGTGTGCCCACTCATTGGGGCTAGCATGGGCCACTTGCATGATAGGAGCCTTACTCGTAATAAGCCTATTTTAATCATCCATTACTGTCCCGTTTGCAAATTAAGGAGAACCCCGATGCAATAGAATACCTTCCCTGTCAGTGTCCAGTTCTGCAATACAGGAGGAAGCTCAGATTTGGTGTCTCTTTATCGATAGTTTGTACACCCTTCTTTATGAAGAGACATATTGGAGACCCTTTACAAATGGTCTGATGACATACGAGACCCATGGGTGACTTTAACAATTGCCAAAAAAGTACTAACAATGTTCGAACATTCCTGAATCCAACAGCCGGTATTACTAGTTGCAAACAACAGAGAATTTTTGGATTCAAATCAAAAGTGTTTTGTTGACCAACGATTTTCTTCCTTCGAATTTGAGCTAAATTTTATCCAAATTAACCCCCTCTATATGAAGTATTCACCCAGTTGGAACTGTTGCTCTATTCTATGTTATAACTGGAAAACAAAGCAACTTGCACTTTTTTTTTCTCAAACCAACACTCAGGAGATGCCGCCTATAAATGCAGTGCATTGTGTAGGCGATGGAAAATTGAGGTAGTGGAGGCTGGAAAGAGGGAATTGAGGCTGTTGACATTTGCCTTGAATCTTTGTATAGCACAATTGGTGGGAAATGCACTAGCATGAAATTTATTCCACATACAGACTGTACGGCTGAAGAACGAATTTTCTCTATAGTGTGTAGTGCGGTCAATCGACCACTCGTTAAAAAAGAGATGAGAGTTCCTGGAAAGCCGCGCAATTCCGCTAAAGATCCTCACGTCTGGCATAAGTTGACGGATGTCAGAGGGCTAGATACCGTGGAAGTATCGATAGAACAGCGACACGCAACCCACATTTCGACGATGCCCAAGGGAGCCAATAGTGTTGGATACCCTACTGTCCCCTATTAACACCGTCGCTCTCCTATGGACACAGTCGAGAAGCTCCAAAGAGGTCCTAGAAGCAACAGCCTATATATGGGAATTATATTTCATCTTCGGCCTGATGTAGGTAGTGTATATATTGAGAAGATCAGATGGAGGGAAGTATTTCTTGCACCGCTTTAAAAAGACGAATGTATCTTTCGACACTTCCAATACATGTTTTGCCCAACGGACATCGCATTGTATTTTCACGCCGAGACCATCAAGAACGTCTGATTCATCAATATCCACACCGCCCACAGACAATGACGACACACCTGGGTCAGCAATCCGTTTATGCTACAGCAAACAACACTGGATCTTACTCGCATTAAAATCTATTCTATTCATTTGACCCCATTCAACAATGGACACCAGATCCCGGTCTAGTGTTTCATTCATCATCCGACGTTTGACTTTAATCTCTTGAAGACTTGACCTTCGGTCGAATGAATAAGAATGACAGAGATTACTGTCATCCGCAAAAGAGTCTGACCCAGGAGATCCAGGAGATCGTCAGTGAAAATATGAAAAAGAGAAGGAGAATGAACAGAGCCTTGTGGTACACCAGCAGTCAATTTATGATCGTCGGATGAAACCCCATCTACAACATCTCTGAGAGAACTCGATATGAATCGAGTGAAGTTATCACCGACACCAAAAGCAGCGAGCTTTGACGAAAGTGCATTATGCCATACTATAGGCCTTGAAAATATCACGAGCCACTACCTTACTCTCGCCAAGCCGGTGGATGGATCGACTCCATTGTTCCGAAAGGAAAGCCATTAGATCACATTCTACGGAAGCCATACTGCCGAACATTAGGAAGGGCACTGGACTCAAGATATTTCACAAGATGGTGGTTGACCATGCTCTCCATAAACTTCGAGAGCGCAGAATAAATTTGCAATTGGGCGGTAAATTGCAGGGTCACTTGCATCACGCCGAGAAGACTCCCGCACGGTGTGCAAGGTTGAAAAGGTTGCGCAGTGGATGTGCCAGCGTCGAAGAGCACCTACTTAAGATCAATACTGATATGAGAACCGGGCCCGGGGATTTATTTACTACGAGATTCGGAAGAAACTTTTTAACTCCCCGCGTTCGAACAAATATCTTGGGCATGGAACAAGATACGTAATTGATCGCGGAGAGTGGTTTATTGCTATGGCAAGGAAGAGATCCTTGCAGACATTTCAGCCAGGAGGTTAGCTTTATCCATCGTTTCAGTGAATGTTATGCCATCTTTAAGAAGAGTTGTGATAGAGGAATTACTATTCTTTATTCTTCTTGCAAATGACCAAAAGCTCTTACTTCCTCTAGGGAAGAAAGGACTTTAGCACGAATATGCTGTTCTTGAAGAAAGTTTTCGCGTCGAAGTATTTTGGCACACTTGAATCTAGCCTGTTTGTGTAGGAGTTCAGTATTTACGTTTTTGTTAGGACGCAGAATTAATGCCATCAATTCCTAAAGTAGGGCACTGTAATTCAGAGGTCATTCTCTAACTTAATCGGTGACCCAAACTGAGTATGTTCCAGTTAAAATCCCTCTAAAATGCAATAAAGTTTGACCACGAATTGAGGCATAAATTCCCAAATTATTTAATTCTTCTTTCTTACAATTCCGTCTCACAATTCCGTCTCATGCTACCAATTAGTTACAAAATCAACAATGCCCTCTATGTGGTTAGTAGGGTATTCGATAAATCTCCAAAACAGTAAAAACACCAACACAATAATAGCAGACAGCAACATGTTTTTTTAATATTTGCAATAATAGAAAAATATTAAATGGCATTTGCTTGATACACCTAAACGTATGTGGATTAAATAATTGTAATTGAATTTAACACTCATCCGCCCGCTTCAACCTCACACACTATTATACATCACTCATACGCTGTGTGGTCGGCCTGAATTGTATAGAGTGATTTTTTTTCGTTTGCTGTTGAATTTGCTGGCCTTTTCATGAAAAAAAAAAAATTGTCATTTCTGTTGCACAACATTGTTTACACTGTCAATGCAAACACAGAAATGTGATTGTTGTCCTTTTTGCTGTTATCCTCTTATCAATGTGTTGGCTTTTCCCCCTCTTGTTTTGTGGTGTTTTGTTTTAGTCTTGTAGTCTACTAGTGTCTGTGTAACAATGATTATTATGTTATAAATGTAATAATTTCAATTTCTTGTGATTGTGATAATAAACTTTATCAACGGCATTCAAGAGATATATAAATGTATGTGTTTGCATGGATTGTCCCACATGTGTCTCGCTACCCACATGTCTCCCGCTACCTTTAATGGTGGCTCGGTTTGTGTAAAATCGTAATTTGAGTACCACATAGGGCTTCTTAAGAGATTGATTTTTGGTTGGTTGAGATCGATTGTAAATATTTAATCCAATCGCTAACCACTTATATCGTCTGGTCCCACATTCATTTACTAAACATCTCCTAGATTTGAAAAAATAATATTTGTAGAGAAGGATCAATAAGTCAGTGACTTTTTAAATGAAACACAGTTTGTTTTTGCAGAAAAAAATTTATTTTAAAACATAATTACAATCCAGTTAATCCAACATTTCTCCAATTTTTGTATCCCTTCCGAAAGATGGGATTTTTCGAGGTCCATAAAATAGGCATTTGTTTGATGAATAATTTCATCGTTGGAGCTAAATCTCTTTCCACCGAGCCATTTCTTTAGGGTTTGAAATAGAAAATAGTCGACGGGCGCTAAATCAGGAGAATATGGTGGATGAGGTACTAATTTGTTGCCCAATTCATGGAATTTTACCAACGTGTGTAGTCCACTGGGGTAACCATTCAATTAATCATTATTCGGTTAATCGATTAAACATTTTAATAATTAAATTTTTCGATTAACGATTAACTCGAACAAATCAGTGCGATTAAACGATTAATAGAATATAAGCACATGTTTATGGCAAGCAGTCCGTCTTGAAACACTCCTAGAATGTGGCAACTCATATGACAACGATTTGCGAACAAATTTCATAATTTTACACACATTTCGAACCGATTTGATAGTTTGTTGAGAGAAAACGTCACACAGTGCTTTGGCTCATAGACATAAATAATGCAAAATTTTTGTAAGAATGAAAAAATATAGATTCAGAGCGACCCTACCCTTTGTATGGGAGGTACCCGAAAGCGTGGCACTTTTGGGTCCAAAGTTTGAGATTTTTGATGTGTTAACATCTATAGCGGCGTATAGGGACTAAATCTATCAACGTCAGATTTTATGCTGCTGCTAAAACCAGATTTTATGCTGCTGCTAAAACCAGATTTTCTGCGACTGCGAAAGAGAATAATGACGTGTTAAACAAAAATGAGCGAGCAAGAGAGCAATGAAAGAGTGGTGTGGCAGGGGTGAGGCAAACGAAATTGTGTCTATAGCGTATGTCATGGGCTTGCGCAGTCGACGTTATGGTGACACACTAATACGTCAGCTACTTCGTACAAAGTATGTGTGATGTTGTGTGTTTGGCTGTTTCGTTGCTGTTGATATGGCAAACATGTGGTTATGTGACACACGTATACGTCAGCTACTTCGGACAAAGTATGCATGATGTTGTGTGTTTGGTTGCTTCGTTGATGTTCAGCATTGCCCGGCGTATACAAAAAGCTATTATTTTTTTATTTTCCAATGTAACATTTACTAAATGTGAACAGGTACCGTGTAGCAAAAAGATGTTAACACATCATTCGTGAGTTCGAACACTCATTGATTTTTTTTTAGTTTTGGCTTGGTACCAAAAGTCACTAATTTTCATGTTGCTGCAACTACGATTTATGAATTGTACCTACATATATTTTATACTTTATAATGAAGTTGCTTTTGTTACGATTTTTTTTAAAATAAATTTTTTAACACTTTTTTCTTTTTTATTTTGTTTAATTTTACTCGAATATTCGATTAATCGAATAATTTTATTGCGTCTTGTTCGGTTAATTATCAGATTGAAATTTACGATTAACGATTAACCGATTAATCGAAAACCCCGATTAAATGGTTACTCTAGTGTCCACCCATGCGTTTCTGGTCAATTGAGAGCAAACGCGGCACCCATCTTGCAGACAGCTTTCTTAAAAACAACTGATCACTGCCATATGAAATGCCTATGGCATCAACAATCTCACGCACGTTTACTCTTCGATCGTCCAACAACATATCGAGGATTTTTCGACATTTTCGGGAATATTGACCGCAACAGGCCGTCCAGCACGTTCAGCGTCATTTGTACTAGTGCGACCACAATGAAATTCAGTATACCACTTTTTTACCATTGAAATCGATTGTGCAGAGTCCAAGTAGCAAGCTTTTCCTTGGTTGGATTGACGGTTTTTTGTCGCAAAAAATAAAGTTTAATGAGCAGCCGAAATTTACTTTTTTCCATTTTGAAAAAAAATGCACGAGGTTGTATGTTTTGAACAGCTGTTAAAAGCAAAGTAAACGACGGAACTTACTCAAAATTTGACAGTAGTCTACTAACAGGTGGCACGTGATGGGCCAGTGTTGCATTTCGAATAACTATGAGGGAATTTCGAAAAGTCATAGACTTATTGATCCGCCCACGTATAATCCGCCTAATCAAGAATTTCATGTGCCCTATTAAATTTTTCACGGTAATTCCCATTAAGACTAAGAAGACATCGGTGGTCTGGTCTTTGTTCAAACGATAAGTGAATGAATTTGTCTTTAGTTATAGAGAGGATTACACAAACTTTGTGAGGTGCTAGTTAGGTGGAGAAAGAGGATCTGAAACGCTACACCCAGGGTATTAATTGTTTTAAAAGAGGTTGTAGCACCGTAAATTGGGCTGTTGCCACCGAATTGAGGTTTCCAAACCGAATGGAGGTTGTTGCGGCCGAATTAAATCTCCAAAACCGAAACTCGGTTGAAGCAGCCTCGTTTCATAATTGATTTGGGTGCGACAACTGAATCTGCAATTGCATTCGTTCAGTCAACTAAATTTTGTTATATTTCGGTTGGAACAACCGAATTTGAAATTAATTCGTATGCAACAACCTAAATTGGTACCAAATTCGGTTGGAGTAACCGAACCTGGCATAAATTCGGTTGTAACTCATCGCTTTGTCTCCCTATTCCGGGCTTATACTTACATCAGTGGGTCGCTTGTTTTTTCAATATAAAAGGACTTAGCAAGTATTTTTTAAATAAAACGCAAACCATTTGAGATATTTCCAAAGTTTTATGATCGACTTGAAATACAATCAAAATATTTATGAATGGAACTCGACTTCGTTCATATAGCCACCGCGGGCACGTCGGCAGCGGTCGATTCGATGAACCAAATTTTCGATGATTCGGCAACACATTTCACTATTTCGCGTTCAATGTTGGCTCGGAGTTTTTCCAACTTCGTCGGATTTTTGGCATATACCAATAATTTGACATAGCCCCAAAGAAAAAATTCTAGAGGCGTTAAATCCCACGAACGGGGCGGCCAATTGACTGGTCCATTTCTTCAGATAACACGCTCATAACACGCAACACGCTCACCATTTCTTGAGATAACACGCTTACTCTTCAATAAATCGATTGTAACGTGTGCTGTGTGGCTTGTGGCACCGTCCTGTTGAAACCACATGTCGTCCAAGTCCATGTTTTCCAATTCGGGCCAAAAATAATCGGTAATCATGGCGGGATAACGATGGCCATTTACAGTAACGTGACGATCGTTTTTATTGACGAAAAAATATGGCCCAATGACGCCGCCGGCATGCAAATCGCACCAAACAGATATTTTTTGTGGTGATTCACTGAAGATGATTTTGCTATGAAATTCATCATCTTGGCGCATCTTATCCAGAGCCCAATCGGAGAACGTACATCGCGTCAAATGTTCCATCGGCTTCAATTCCCCTCGCCATTTCGTCATGAGTATTATCAAAATTCTTGCTCTTTGAAGAATGTGTTTCGCAAGTTACAACCATTTTATGGTCTTCATTAATCGACCCAGCGAGCAGGTTATGCAAGCCACTGTGACCTTATTTCGCACCAGTTTCACTGTATTGGACTTTCATTGACCAAACCGGATCTATAGAGTGCGTACCGAGGAGAATATTGCCATGAAAATCGAAAAAGACAAATTTTTTGGGACACCCTAATGTCCTTCTGGCGCCTATGGCAACAATTGGGTTTGTGATATTCGATCATCTGGAAGATTTTACGTAAGGACCTCGTTCGAAAGCCTTACAAAATACAACTGGCGCAGAAACTGAAACCGGGCCACCTACCATAACATTGTCTTCTTGGTAAATGGAGCATAGAGAAGCTGAATTTTTTTTTTGTCGGAAAATGGTCTTCAGCGACGAGGCTAATTTTTGGCTCAATGGTTACGTCAATAAACAGAATTGCAGAAATTGGTCCAAAGGCAAGCCAGAGGATATTCAGGAGCTGCTAGTGCACCCTAAATACTTCAGTGTTGCGTGCGGTTTAGATGCCGACGGCATCATTTTGCCGTACTTCTTCAAAGGAAATGATGGCCGCAACTGTATGGTGCAATAATCTCGGACTTTTTTTTAGCCACAAATGGAAGAATTGGGTTTGGTTGGTATGTGGTTTCAACAGGACGGTGACACATGCCACACTGCATACGATACAATGAACCAATTGAGAGACGAGTTGGGTGAGCAATGAATTTCACGTTGTGGCTCTGTCAACTATCTATACTCTCTGTCTCCATATCTGTCTCCATCTCTGTATGTACTCTGCGTACTATACTATTTTTGGTGGGACCATGTGAATTTTAACAATTTAACCACGACTACTAAAATGGAAGACAACATTACATGTGTCATTGGTGAAGTGTTGGTGGCCGAAGTGTTAGAAAAGTGTTCCAAAATTGGACTCTCAGAAAAGACAATGTGAAGCGTAGTCTTGGGCTTCATTTGCTTAAATGACAGTCATGGATTTATTAATCCAAATAAATACAAATTTTCGAAGTCAAAATTTTCTAACTTTCTTAAATTTTCAACAACCAAGTGGGGAAAAAACCACTCTTACACTCATTTTTATGGTTATGTGCCTACCGTTATCATCCGGTGTAGGATGACCTACCATTATCATCTACTGCAGTGACCTTCCCCAGGCACCTACCCCATGTTGCCTAATCCAGCATTTAATAAAATAGGATCTTAGAAAGATTTAGTTAGCGCTAGTATTTCAAAGAGAATGATTTACAAAAAACATCCCAAAAACCTGCGATCAATTGCAGCAACACAAATATTGACAGATCGGATTCAAGCCGTATAAATTTTGAAGATGGAGTTTAATCCCCGTTGGGTTGAGCTTTGCAATCCCTACTATAAATGCTACAACAAGCCACTCTAATCCTTATACATCTAGAGCTATACGTGAACGTATTAGTGAATGTTCATATATGTACATACAGTATTGTGCAAAATGTAAGCAACTATCATATTGTAGCAATTTCTTAAAATAAAAAATATTTTAAAATGATATCAACTGAAAATAAAATAAAAGAAAGTATTTCATTATTGACAACATAAATATTTGCAAAATAAAAAAATCGAAATTCATAAGAGTAAAATGTGTGACGAAAACAATATATTTTCAAATTCTATCTGCTCAAGACCTAAGCACCTTTTGGGTTTCTTTCGATATTGTTTCGATTCATGCACGAAAGTAATGGTTATTTTCCAAGATATGAAGTATAGTTGCAAACAAAATTTAATTACACTGGTCCACAAGGCTTTTGACTGGAGCAACCAAATATCTTTCCTAGGGTAATTTGGTGGGTTGAATTCGAATCTGTAATTGGTTTTTCTCTATCACGTCAAGTCTTCGAGAAAACAAATTTTCTTATTCATTTTTTACATACGTTTTATTTAAAAATTAATGAATTTTCAAAAGTGAATGGCGTTTTTGAACGTCGTTTGTATTTTATTGTTTCGGTTTCACTCTTGTTGTTTCCAAGAAAACTGTCCACGATGCTCTTGAAAGATTTCCAGACTGCATATTCTTTCTCCAATAAACATTGTGAAAAATTGTCGTCATTCAATAACTTCCTGATCTGAGGGCCAACAAATATGCCTTCTTTGATTATAGCATATGAAAGCATATACTGCACCATCTTTGTCCAGAGCCTTGACGAAGTTCTTAAATAGGCCCAATTTTATTTGCAGCGGCGGAAGAAGAACGTCGTTTGGATCAATTAATGGTTTATTTGAAATGTTTTGTTTTCCTGGTGAATAAATCAGTTTTTTGCCCACTCTGATCTGACGTAGTGCGACTATCCCATAGCAAGCAATAATATTTTGTGAAACCTCCTTGCATACCAGTCAACAAACCAATGATCTGAAACAGATTAATTAACAGTCATTATTATATATATAAATTATTACTATATATATAAAGAAAATTAAATCACACACCTTAAGGTCACCACAGATCTTCAATTTATTATCGTTGTATTTGAGTAATGTCAAAATTTCAGTCATTGATTTGTAATTTTCCTTAGTATTAATAGCATGAGTAATTGGTATGGATGGTTTTTTACTCCCTCTATGCCAAGGAAGAGCCTTTAAACTGTACTTAGAGCCATCAATAAATAATCTCCATTCAGTTTTGTCATTTGGCTAGTTCATTTTTTTTAAATAAATAATAAAAAAAGGTAATTACAAAAAAAAAATTAAGTTACAGTGTTTTACAGTGTAAAACGCTTGCATTTAAATTAAAAATGGTGGCAAAATTAAATGTCAAATGAAGTGCCAAAATTAAATGTCAAATTACTTACTTACTTATCCGCTCTCGGACAACCCCGGGGGGTCAGGGACCTTACAAAACGAAGATAACATATTTCGTCAACCAGTTCGATCTTTTGCTTTATCTCTCCAGTTGGCAATACCAAGTGTACGCAGGGATTCGTCAACCTGATCCCTCCAGCGGAGTCTTGGTCTTCCTATTTTTCGTCTTCCTTCGAGTTCGGTTTCGAAAACCCTTCACGCTGGTTCATCTTCATCCATTCTACTGACATGGCCCAGCCAGCGCAATCGCGTTATCTTGATCCGCTTAACTATGTCAATGTCAGGATAAAGCTCATACAGCTCATGATTCATGCGTCGCGGATACTCGCCGTTGTGCACTATAGGGCCATACATTTTTCGGAGTATTTTTCTCTCGAAGACTCCTACAGATGTTTCGTCTGCTTGCGATAGGACCCAGGATTCTGCGCCATAAAGCAAGACAGGTTGAATGAGAGTCTGGTACAGCTGGACTTTTGTTACTCGAGAGAGGGCTTTATCTGTCAAATTAAGTGTCAAAATTAAATGTCAAATTAAGTGTCAAAATTAAATGTCAAAGTTAAATGTCAAAATTAAATGTCAAAGTTAAATGTCGAAATTAAATGTCAAATTAAGTGTCAAAATTAAATGTCAAATTAAGTGTCAAAATTAAATGTCAAATTAAGTGTCAAAATTAAGTGTCAAAATTAAATGTCAAATAAAGTGTCAAAATTAGATGTCAAAGTTAAAGTCTAAATTAAATGTCAAATTAAGTGTCAAATTAAGTGTCAAAATTAAATGTAAAATAAAGTGTCAAAATTAAATGTCAAAGTTAAATGTCAAAAATAAATGTCAAATTAAGTGTCAAATTAAGTGTCAAAATTAAATGTCGAAGTTAAATGTCAAAATTAAACGTCAAATTAAGTGTCAAATTAAGGTTCAAAATTAAATGTCAAAGTTAAATGTCTAAATTAAATGTCAAAGTTAAATGTCAAAATTAAATGTCAAATTAAGTGTCAAATTAAATGTCACAATTAAATGTCAAAGTTAAATGTCTAAATTAAATGTCAAAGTTAAATGTCAAAATTAAATGTCAAATTAAGTGTCAAATTAAATGTCAAAATTAAATATCAAAGTTAAATGTCAAAATTAAATGTTAAAGTTAAATGTCAAAATTAAATGTCTAATTAAGTGTTAAAATTAAATGTCAAAATTAAATGTCAAATTAAGTGTCAAATTAAATGTCAAAATTAAATGTCAAAGTTAAATGTCAAAATTAAATGTTAAAGTTAAATGTCAAAATTAAATGTCTAATTAAGTGTTAAAATTAAATGTCAAAATTAAATGTCAAATTAAGTGTCAAATTAAGTGTCAAAGTTAAATGTCAAAATTAAATGTTAAAGTTAAATGTCAAAATTAAATGTCAAAATTAAATGTCAAAATTAAATGTCAAAGTTAAATGTCAAAATTAAATGTCAAAGTTAAATGTCAAAATTAAATGTCAAATTAAGTGTCAAATTAAGTGTCAAAATTAAATGCCAAAGTTAAATGTTAAAATTAAATGTCAAATTAAGTGTCAAAATTAAATATCAAAATTAAATGTCAAAAAAAGTGTCAAAGTTAAATGTCAATATTAAATGTCAAAATTAAATGTCAAAATTAAATGTCAAATTAGGTGTCAAATTTAAATGTCACCATTTTTAAATTAATGCAAGCGTCTTATTTGAGAGATCCCTAGAAAATTAATTAACTAATTCATTTTAGTTACGCTCTTTATTGAAAGTATCTAGGCCATTGTTGTTGAAGTGCTAAGTAGGCGGACCATTGTACAACCCCATCATGAAGAAGAATATACTTATTGAGGCTAAGAGAAAAATTATTTTTTGGTTTTTATTGCATTTATAAATAGAACACTGTAACTTAAATTTTTTTTTAATTATTTTTTTATTTTTAATTTTTTAGTTAATAAACTGTGTTAAAACTGAGTTACTAGATTTGAACAATACAGACTGACAGACAACAAAGCAAGTTAAATAAAACACTGCAAAAACAGTATACAATAGAGTGTTTCTGTAGTACGCAGCAAATTCCAAGCTTCTATTTCTATAGATTGTTACTTTTGTTCCACTCGCAAGGTGTTTCCACAGCTGCATGCGTGAAGCTAGTAATTCTGCGTTTTCCTTCGTCAAATGTAAATCCCGAATTAGATCATTCAGCCCAGCTTGAGTCACTAAATGGTGTTCATCATCAGCCTCATACAAACTACCAATGCTGGTGAAAGATGTTTCGGATTCACTGGTCGTAGCATTGGGAATGACTGGTAATGGATCATTTGGTGAACGTTGAACTGGTTTGGAAACCGATGGGACATTCGCGTAAGTAATATTTTTTCGATTTTTCATATTGAATCCTATTATGAAGATTTAGATTGAATGTGTGTGGGCTTCTGTCAAATTAATAATTTTAAAATTGTAGTGTCAGTGTTGGCTATTTTACGGTATTACCACCAACTAAAAAGTTGAGTATATATTGTTTTCATCGCGTACTTTACCGTTATGTATGTAATATGTATCTTGCCAATAATGAAATAAATTGAATACACTGTTTTATTTTTTTCAAATGTTAGCTTTTTAAAATATTTTTTATGTTACGAATTGCTTATGTTTTGCGCAATACTGTATGTCGATTGTTCATACATTTGTACTCAACTTGGCAAATAGACAAATAAAGCGTATGGACCCAATATAGACAAATATTGCTGCAATTCCCTGTACTCAGGTGAGTTTGATTGAGCTGCATGTCTGTGTGTGTGATATCTGTTCCCAGACAGACTGTCTTGCATAGATAAAAGGACAAGCGGAAGTACTAAGCACTGAGATTGCTCGTGTGTGTATCCGTCTTCAACAATTCAATTAATTTGGATTGTTATAATTTATATTGAATTGTTTACAAAATCATATTGATTAAGAAAATAAAACAATATTTCTTGGCAGGTATTTTTTCTGCTATTTGTTTTGTTGCCATATATTGCATATTTGTTGTCAGTTTTTTTTTGCAATTCCTTCTACCGAGATTCTTAGAAATTTATGTTTCAATCGAGTTGTTGCAATTTCAAGGATTGGTTGAAATTTTAAAATATTAGTTTGCATTGGTGAAGACAAGAATAAATTATTACTATTATTTGAAGGCAATAGCTATAATTTCGATGTTCTTTGTCAAGTTGTTAAACAATTTTGATAGGTCAGTTATCGTTCATAATATAAAAATTAACAAGTAATACCTTCTAAATAAACAAAATCAACAGGATCTAATCACTAGTGATGCCTGGCGATACACATTTGTAAATTTGTTATGTCATTAAGATAAAAAGGAAATAAATCATTTGTCGATTTAAAATAGATTTAGAGATTTTGCACCTACAGCTATATTTACTTAGACAAAAGTTTAGGATGCAGTATCCCAGCTTAGAAGATAGGTATCTATGCCTGGTTCCTATGGTTGTTACCCATCGACTGGGATTATAGTAATTATTATAATAATTAGTGGGCACTTGTCGGGAGGAACTATTATTGTGGACGACACAAATTAACTTAAATATACATATGATATTTTTAAATTACAACTGTGTATATATGGTTACAAAGAGAGTTCGTATCTACTCCCCATATGTAACCCATACACATCACCATTAGGAATAGGTAATCATTACCCACAATATAATGAATAGAGAGTTGAGTCTCTGCGGTCAAATTTTAACTCCACATTCCTTAGTGCAAGGGAAAAAGTTATTGGTCAGCACCCAAAGAAGATTAAAGCATGGATGTATGACGAAACGTGGACAATCATCGGGGAACGCAGAAAGGCACAAAATATTCCAGATTCGGCAAAGACTACAATGATCTTGTAAAACAAGCTAAAACTTCGTTCAGAAGGGACGAAACTTTGCGGAAAGCAAGGAAGCAGCCGCTGAACACGAAACACACTGCCATGTACTTTCATAACGAACACTGCATGGCAGGCCAAGCGATGTTTGGGCCCCACACACAGTTTTCATTGTACGAAACACATATTCTTGTCTGTAGAAATTTTTAGTTGTGACTGCCAAACCCATATCCAAAGTACACATGAGTATGGGGATGTACACTGTGAACACGTGTACAACTCTGCGGCGTTGTACTTACAAAAGGCATTCATCCATTCTCCATTATTTTTCAGCGTATTCTCTCCTCTTATCCGGTCTCTAACAATCCCGAGGAGTCTTACAAAACGGAGATAACATATTTTCCCAATCAGTTCGATCTTTTGCCTTATCTCTCCAGTCGGCAATGCCAACTGTACGCAGGGATTCGTCAACCAGAACCCTCCGCCGGAGTCTTGGTCTTCCTATTTTTCGTCTTCCTTCGATTTCGGTTTCAAACCCCTTCGTGCTGGTTCGTCTTCAACCATTTTACTGACATGGCCTAGCCAGCACAATCGCGTTATTTTGATCCGCTTAACTATGTCAATGTCGCGACATAGCCCATACAGCTCATGGTTCATGCGTCGGAGTGTGGTACTATGGGGCCATAAACTTTTCGGAGTATTTTTCTCTCGAAGACTCCTACAGATGTAGGATAATACCGGCGATAAGACCCAGGATTCTGCGTCATAAAGCAAGACAAGTTGTATATAGTTGGCCTCTTCATCGCGCATAATGACTTGATGCAATTAGTGGATAAACCGACGCATATTCCGTGTGCTCAAGGGCACAACCAAAATATACTTGACCTCTTCATAACTTCGCAGCCTTAAAAGAACGAAGTTGACACGCTTGCACCTCTGGGTAATTGGGATCACTGCATCATTTCAGCGCCCTTATCGTATTCAGCTCTTCATCACGCTTCAAACACAGTCGCGAAGCAAACAATTTTTATCAACGAACAGGCACGATGGGCTGAGCTCAACAACTTTTATCAGCATTTTAATTGATAACCTTGCACACCGTGCGGGAGTCTTCTCGGCGCGTTGGAAGATTGCTAATGTCCAGCCAATCCCTAAAAACGGTGATGTAAGTGACCCTGCAAATTACCTCTCAATTGCAATTTGTTCTGCTCTCTCGAAGGTTATGGAGAGCATGGTTAACCACCATCTTGTGAAATATCTTGAGTCCAATGACCTTCCTTTCGGAACAGTGGAGTCGATCCATCCACCGGCTTGGTGAGAGTAAGGCAGTGGCTCTTGCTATTTCCAAGGCCTTTGACAGAGTATGGCACTATGCACTTCAGTCAAAGCTCGCCGGTTTTGGTTGCGGTGATAACTTAACTCGATTTATACCGAGATCGCACTAAGCGAGTTCTTGTAGATGGGGTTTCATCCAGCGAGCATAAATTGATTGCAGGTGTACCACAGGGCCCTGTCTTTCTCCTTCTCTTTTTCTTATATTCATTGACGATCTCCTGCGCCAGACTGTGAATCCAATCTATTCTTTTGCGCATGACAGTAATCTCTGTCATTCTTATTCATTCGACCGTAGGCCAAGTCTTCAAAAGATTGAAGTCAAACGCCGGACGATGAATGAAACACTCGGCCGGGATCTGGTGTCCGTTGTTGAATGGGGTCAAATGAATAGAATGGATTTTAATGCGGGAAGACCCAGTATTGTTTGTTGTCGCATAAGCGGATTGATTACCCAGGTGTGTCGTCATTGTCTATGGGGGGTGTGGATATTGATGAATCAGATACTCTTGATGTTCTGGGCATGAAAATCCAATGTGATGTTCGATGGGCGAAACATGTATCTGAAGTATCGAAAGATGCATTCAAGTGTCTAGGCTTTTTAAAGCGGTATTAGAAATGCTTCACTCCATCTGATCGCCTCAATATCTACACCATATAACTCTCATATATGAGCAGGTGCTCCTAGGACATCTTTTGAGCTTCTCGACCATATCTAGAGTGGAGCGACTGTGTTGGTAGAGGACAGTAGGGTATCCGACTCTATTGTCTCCCTTGAGTATCGTCGAAATGTAGGTCACTATTCTATCGATACTTCCACGGTATGTGTTCCTCTGACATCCGCGAACTTATGCCAGACGTGAGGATATTTATCCGAAGTACGTGGTTTTCCAGAAACTCTCATCCATTTTTTATCGAGTGGCCGGTTGACCGCACTACACACTATAGAACAAAATTCGGTCATCAGCCGTACAGTCAGTATATGGAATAAACTTCCGGATAGTGTATTTCATATCAATTGTGACATACAAAAATTCAATGCAAATGTCAATAGACAATATTCCCTCTATCCAACTTTCACTTCCTCAATTTTCCTTCGCCAACACAAAGCACTGCATTTATAAGGGGGCATCCCCTGAGTGTTGGTTTGGTAAAAAATATAAAATTACCAGAGGTACCCGCACCTACTCAAGGAAGCTCTCGCAACATTTGGCATAGAACCCGCTCCCTCCCGATGATGAGCCTGAAGCAAAGTGGAAACACATTTTCGACTCTATACAAAAAACTTTCGTAAATTCGCTTCGCAATAAACCATGTTACCATTAAGAGGGACGCATTGCAAATGATGAAAATATCGCTGCACGCATGGCAATGCTTCAGTCAATTGCAACGCGAGCTGCGACTGAACGGTATAGGGAGAAAAGGAAGGAGTTAAACCGTCTATTTTGTTATAAGAAACGGCAGTGGAGATAGCGCGAGAGGGAGAAAATTAAAACCTACAGAAGGAAGAACAAAGCCCGAAAATTCTAGCAACAGTAAAAGAACTAATGGACATAGTTCCGGACCCACCTACTATTTATAATGACATGAACGGAAATTTCATCGCAGATTTGCAGAGTAGGTTAGTAATATGGATAAATCATTCCTCCGCGCTACTGGTACCTGAGACAATCGATCACAATTTGGACGATAGCGTCGATTTCCCGGCTTAAGAACAACAAAGCCGCAGGAACCATTTGCTGACCGACGGAGCTGTTAAGGTTGGCGGCATTGAGCTGATAAGGTGTATGAATCAGCCAATTACCAAAATGTGGTTAGATGAGTGCATGCCCGGCTGTTGGAGTCTCAGTGTACTATGTCCCATACTTAAAAAAGGTGACCCGAGTCTTTGTGCCAGCCACCGTAAAATAAGCCTTTTATCCATAGCATATAAAGTTCTATAAAGTATAATGTGCGAAAGACTAAAACCAATTATCGCTGACCTGATTGGACCATACCAGTGTGGCTTTAGGCCTGGAAAATCGACATCCGACTAGATTTTCACTCTACGACAAATCCTGGAGAAGATCCACGAAAATCATATCAACACCTGTCCCCTATTTAACGATTATAAAGTGGCCTTCGATAGCCCGATACGGGAGAAACCCTACGAAGGAATATCAAAGCCTGGTATACTTGTAAAACTCATACGCTTTTGCAGGATGACCTTGACGAACACCAAATCCGCAGTGAATGTTGCTAAGGATCTTACCGAACCTTTCGAAACCCAGCGAGGCCTCAGACAAGGTGACACCCTATCGTGCGATCTCTTTAACATATTAATAGAGATTACTCTGAGAAAAGCTGCTGTTAACATGAATAAAACCATCAGCAGCAAAAGTCACATTCTGCTCGCGTATGCTGATGGCAGAGATATATTTGGCCGCACAATGCGAAAAGTTACTGCGGTGTTTTCGAGAATTGAGAAGGAGTCAGCAAAAGTGGGTCTGACGGTAAATGAGGACAAGACAAAATTAATGGTTTCAACGAACAGGGCCTCCACACGATTGGACCAAAGCAGGAATTTTGATAACCGTTACCATTTCGAGGTGGTGTACGAATTTATATACCTCGGGACTGCCGTAAACAAAAAAAACACCATCAGCCTTGAAATCAAGAGGAGAATAGTGCTTGTGAATAGATGTTGTTTTGGGCTAAGCAAGCACTTTAGAGTTAAAGCCCTCTCTCGAGTAACAAACGTCCAACTGTACCAGACTCTCAGACAACCTGTCTTACTTTGTTGCGCAGAATCCTGGGTCTTATCGCGAGCAGACGAAACACCTGTAGGAGTCTTTGAGAGAAAAATACTCCGAGAAATGTACGGCTCTATAGTGCAAAACGTCGAGTATCCGCGACGCATGAACCATGAGCTCTGTGAGCTTTATCCTGACATTGACGCAGTTAGGCGGATCAAAAAAACGCGATTACGCTGTCTAGGCCATGTCAGTAGTAGGGATGAAGACGAAGTAGAATGGATGAATAGAATTGATGAGGAGGAACCATCATGAGGGGATTTCGAAACGGAACTCGTAGGCAGATGAAAAATTTGGAAGAATCCTCTGGAGGGATCAGGTTGATGAATCCGTGCGAACATTTGGTATTGCCAAAGATCGAACTGGTTGGCGAAATATATTGTCTTCGTTTTGAAAGGTCCCTGACCACCCGGAGTTGTTCGAGATGGGATAAGAAGTTTTATCGAAACTACCAAACCCTCTTTGGGTTATGCCAGTTTAGCTGCTTTTCGTATATTATGGCCTCATGTATATTTTGCCCTAAACTAAATTTTACCGAAGAAGATGGAATTATTCTCACGGCTGTATCTCGCAAACCAATTGGAATTTTGCTTTCCTGTCTTCGGCACAATTGTAGCCGTATACTTGAAGAAACGAAGTGTAAAACAAACTAACCCCATAAAACTGCATACACAGCCTCAGAATTCCAAATATGTCGAAAAATGTCAGTTTTTCTATGTTTTTTCAATATTTTCTGCCAATAGCTGCCAAACTGTGGAATTACATCAGTTTTTCACAAAAAATCTACAATTTTTAACTCATACCTCGTAAACTATCCACAAATATCACCTTTTAACTAGATTTCCATTAAAATAGAGAAAAATATTAATTTTCCATTTGTATTTTACACCGAAAATTCGAGAAATGTAGCAAAAGGCAACAAAACACAGATTAATCAATATCCATTGAAGTTGATGCTCTTGGTGAAGCCTGTGAAGTCGATGCTCTTGGTTTTTTCGTTGGTGGTTCAGATCCATGATATGAATCATCATCATCGTCTGAGCTTGATATGACATTCAATGGCTTATCTCTTTCGGTGTGTCCTTCAAATCTAGCGTCCTCCGAGATTGCTGTGCATGTATCACCATTTTCTTATTGTGATACCTTATGACTCCACCAACAAACTTCTACAAGCAATGTATGCAGCTTTTTTCCTTTGTATGGTTTTTCCGCTGGCATGGTGACCTGATGGAATCGCTGTCCTTGTTCGTCCTTTGCGGTGGGCAATTGGTTTAAGAATTCATTAAAATAAGTGGTGATGCAGGAACTGTAATTTCAATGACATAGATGCATAGATGTTATGCAGGTAATTGAGCGGTGTTTTCACCAATTTCTTTGCGTCGTCTGGCTGTACACGATTCTTTCCTAAAACGCCATCGATTACAGCTTTTAGTGCATTTCAGGCTCTCTGATGGTTGTTTGTCAGCACGTTCATAAAGCTTTCGCTTTGCATTCAGTTTTTTATATCCGGCCCATTGAGATGTTGAAAGTAAAAAAGAATTTGCGAAAAATTAATAGAAATGCGTATGGAGCGAAATGGGCAAATATAGACATGAAACTATTTAAATTAACAACAATAACTTTCTAAATTTTATCATAGCTGAGTTTTGGAAAAATGTTTTTCAAACAGTCAAAAACTTCGTCAATATCCTTGACGGACATTTCGATGAATTTCTTAGCAATTCCTAAATTTATATGAAGTGGCAGCAGCAATATATCATCAAGATTCCTTACTAACGAATCATTAATCAATTTTAACTGTTTTTCGTTTTCCAGAGTTCTTGTTCTCAAGTCGTTACACTGATAGTGATGGATTTTGCTTGGCGAATCCCAAAAACAACCGAAACAAAAGAATTTCGGAAATACGCCTTTTGAAATAACTCACAACTTTCAGGTCACAGCAAATCTTCCATTTATGTTCATTATGTTTGATTTTCTTCAATATATTGTTCAATATTTGATAAGATTCTTTCATATTTGTGCCCACACCCTGAAAAATTTGTATTTTTGTTGTTGTTGTTTTGGTGCAAATATAACGTGTTTGTAGCTTGTCGCTAATATATAATACTTGTGCCCAAACACATTGTGTTTGCTATTCAATATAACATGTTTGGGACACAATGATTAATAAGTTACAATATTTCTATTTGTGACCCGAATATGGTTTTGTTTGTGGAGAACGTTTGAAAACAAAAACGTGACAGACACTAAAGAAAAAAAATGCAACAGGACTTCAATTCACGAAAACAATCCTTGCAATCATGTGCATGGTTCCTGCACAATGTTACAGGGGTCGTTAATTGTCACCGTGCATTGCTCATGGAATGGATGGCATTTTGTTTGTTTTGTGCAACAGCACAACCTTAAAACTTGATACTGAGCAGTCAATGAATAATTTTGTTGTATTTCATTCCCAAGCTTTTACTAAACCTTTCATGTGATGGTAGTAAGTGATCGTATTGTTATCGTCAACGGTATATAAATGTTGAAATTCGGTCTGGCGTTTCCGGTATACCATGGCGCTAACGTTGTGCTGTGTGAGCTTTCTGCACTTCAAAGATGCGGTCAAAATTTTTGAATGCCGTTGCGATAATCTATCATCGATTTTCGTATAATCGGGATCTTGCAAATTGGATGGCAAGGATAAAACTATTTTGAGTACCCATGCGGACATAATGTCACGACTCGGAGGTGGTTCGATACCCTCAGAGCGTGGCACTGGAAGTGGGGCGGCAAAAACTGCAACATATGCTTTTGTCTTGAACTTCCTCTTATTTGTTCCGGCTGCACAATTAATGCATGCATAGTACCTGGTTATACCTTCACCCATAGGGATGGGGGTATATGTATATCATATACGTAAAAAAATGTAACAAATAGACGGAGCCATATTAGACCCTTAGTATCTTTGGACGAATTTCGTTTTAGGAGTTTTGAAGACGTTTGAGCCATGTCCGTCTGTCTGTCTGTCTGTCTCTCTCTCTGAGTGGGTGGCTGGCTGGCTGGTCACCACGATAACTGCCGTAAATCTTTACAGATCACAATAAAATTTTGTCAGTGACTATTATTTGCAAATATTGAGTTTTGGGATTGAAAATGGGCGTTTTGACCACGCCCCTTCTTGTACCTCCCATACAAATCGACACATTTAGCACAAAATTATATTTTTTTCAAAACTTTCTTCTGGTAGATATGATTAGCTTGAACTCTCACACCGGTTAAAAATCTGTAAATGCCTACTTAACTGGAAGAAATGGGCGAGATTGTCGCGCCCATTCTGGTACCTCCCATACAAAACAGGGTGTTCGACCGGATTGTCAATCCGATAAATCACGTGAAACACTTCCGACCTTAATGAAATTAGGTATATGGCTTCACGCTATCAAACGCCAATCACCGATTAAAACAAGGGTGATTTTGCCACGCCCATTATGGTACCTCCCATACAAAAGTTTAATGGCTATCTGGTTGTACGTTACGAGAAGTCCCGCAAAACCGAACCAATCTTTATGAAAGTTTGCAATAGTCAATATTTAGTCAAATAAAGCTCTCCTGTAGAAAATGAGCCATTTTGCCACGCCCATTCTGGTACCTCCCATATAAAAGTTGGGCGGATGACCGGTTGATCGACACGATAACTCTCGTAAACTACAACCGATCTTAATAAAATTCGGTACTAGGCAATATTTTGCTAAAAGCTACTGTGTAATTAATAACTGACTATTGTGCCATGCCCAGTTTCGGACATGTTGGACGTATTTTCGGTTTACCGACTCGATATCTCCAATATATCATAACCGATCTTAATACAATTCGGTACTGATCAAAATATTCGCCACAACTTGACATGCCCATTTTTGTACCTCGCATATAGATATTGGGAGGGAAACTAACTAATTTGGGTATTCCATAATATTTAGCGCAATGTCGTCAATCTGCTATTGATATGATTGCTCTGATGATTGAGTACTTTTGAGTATGGGAGTTTTTCAACAGAACTCCCACGCAATGGATGACTTAGGGTGAGGGTATGATTAAGTCGGTTCACCCGACTGAAACTTATGTACTCGTTGTATCAAGACTTTTCTGCTCTTTTGCCTAGATGACCGGCTTAGCAAAATGCAAATGTCCCCTTCGTCGTTGTATCGAATTCAAAATAGTGCTATAGCAATTACTCCACACTGTATTCGGCGTGAAATCTTGACCACTTGTACCCACTTCATCGAAATACTGGGCACCACATTTTAATCAAATTGTAAAAAAGCGTCTGTCCAAAAATAAATGAAGTTTGTTACGTTTGTGGTTATACAGGGTGATTCAGGAAGTTCCGGACAAAATTCTCCAGCGTATTCCGTGGCTCATTTCATGAAGAAAAATCCACTAGGACCATGTCCGAAAATGCAAGGGTGCGAAATGGCACCGGGTTCAAAATTTTCGGATTGGCGGTCGGAGGGTAGTAGGTTAAAGTTGCTAACTTCTGAGCCAGTTGTCGGGGCTTGCTGGAAAGGTCTTAAAGAGGCCTTTCAGAATTAATTAAAAAAGAAGTAAAAAAAAGTCAAATCTCCGAGATTGTAGTCCCTCACGTTTTTGGTTTTAGCAGTTTTCAACAAACAGTACGATATTTTGTTAACAAAAACATATATTGTGTTACAGTGAATAGCAAATGCAATGTGTTTTTGGACACAAGACAGATTTTCCGGAGTGTACATCTACTGCCAGGGTACCTTATTCTATGAAACACATCAGACTACAGCAGCTGCCACAATGGGGTATGATCTGAGTTGGGTAGTTTCCTTAAAAATCGGTATTTTGTTGTTGTTTGAATGCAAATATAACGTGTTTGTAGATTGTTGCAAATATGGTATACTTGTGTCCCAACACATTGTGTTTGCTATTCAATATCACATGTTGTTGACACAATGATTAAGAGGCTATTTTGTGGAAGATCTCGTCCTGTCTCCGTCTCTTCAAAACGAGCGGCCAAACGCCGCGGTATTTGAATAATTGAAATAGAAATAATTATTCCGCGTTCTTGCGGAGTAAACCGACTCATGGCTTATCAATTCGTATTCTGCGTTTGCGCCATTTGTAAAAGTTATGGGGTTTTCCAATAGGTTAATTACCATGACTGAACTGATAGAGGTAGGTATATTTGGAACATACTGGGAAAAATTTAAATTTATCGAAGAAAGAAATTGTCACTTTAAAAGTTTTAAAAACCAAGGAAAACCAAGGAGGTTTTACTCACAATAAAACGTATTTTCACATAAAAATAAGAACAAAACAAGATTTCAAATAAAGCATTATAAAATAAAAGCGTCAAAGTTAACAAAAGCAGGCCTACAGGTTACGTACGGTTACGTTACAAGTGTATTTTCACTCTAATTGATACCCCAGATTGTCCGTAGTGTGTATACCTTCACGCTGAGATATTGCAGAAACCATGAACACGCTTGCAAGCAATATTTTCGTGAAGTGAAGATCTGCTGCTTTATGATTCTTTATTGTCCTTCACATTTTTGGTTTCAGCAGTTTCCAACAAACAATCCCACATTTGGGTAACAAATTCATTTATTATAACCTATTAATCATTGTGTCCCAAACATGTTATATTGAATAGCAAACACAATGTGTTTCGACACAAGCGTACTATATTTGCGACAAGCTACAAATACGTTATATTTGCACCCAAACAACAACCAAAATTCAGATTTTCCAGCGTGTTCGTGATTTTATTGAATATCCAAAGACTTCAATTGAAACGGTTATAAATGAAAAGCAAAAGTGCAGATTGAAATTTCAATAAAGTCAGTAGTTATGTTTTGGAATTCAATTTGTCGTTTTTACTTTAACTTATTGTTTTATGAATTGAAATTGATGTATTTTACTTTTCAGTATATCAGTTTCGAAATTGTTGTCGTTTAAATTTTCAATTCGTAATTGGAATCGCAATAAGTGTCCTTTAAATGTAATAAATAGCAATGATACTGGCGAAACCATGAAGAGGTTAGAAGCAAAAACTACAATAATTGCTTGAAATGGTCATCTCGCAATTCTCTAGCAATGATGGAAAGGAAACGCAAAATACGAATATCCATTAACGACATGTATGTTTAGAGGTAGCAAAGAGTTATAGATTTCAAATATCGTTTGACAGCTGGAATAATTGCTTAGCTCTACCTTTAGAATATCCAAGGGCAGTGATAGCATGGATAAGTGAGACAGTTTACACACTCTCTTCCTTGTCAGTTTGTCAAGTATTAATAACAACCCGCTAAAAATTACAAAAGCATAAAATCTTCCTTATCCTTTTAAAAAGGAAATGTGTAGCTGAAAAATCATGCCCTTTACAGATAAAGCTGCAAACATACCAAAGCACTTATAATCCTATAATATGACCCTCTTGTACAACATGTAACATCGCCCTTTATACTCTTTTCATATCCTTTATTTCTCAAGTGATTCCATTCATAAACTAACTGCACATTTATCATATCTGGCAACTTTATAAAGTTTCTAAATTAAAAATATATTTATTATATTTTAATAAACTCTCCCTTGGCAACACGTTGCCATAGTTCATCTGCCACATATCAACTCGGTCGTCCTGCTCCAACCAAAAATCTTATCAACAGGAACATAATTTAAGTTTTTTTATTGACTTAAGAAAGCAATGATTATTAAAATCTTTTTATCAAACTCATAATTTATCCACATATTAACAAAGCAAAATCAGCAAAACGCCAACAAAAAATTTAAAAAAAAAAACTAACACACATGAACAAGTTATGAATAAACCACTATAACTTTAGAGAAATGAAGATATCTCTGTGTGTGTGTATGTATGAACGTCTGATATGATACGTATAATAAAATGTGAAATCTTTGCAAGAACACTAAAGGAAACCATACCATCATAAAATAATCATCATTATTATCCTCATCCTTATCGTGATCATCTTCATCATCTGCAGCATCCCTATAGTCCATATAGTCCTCGCATGAACACAAGTATCCCTTTATACCAGCAGTATTTGTAGGAGCTTAAAGATGAGCGAATGGAGCACATACACACCCCACATATGTGCACCTTAATCTATAGTTGGTGAGGGAACAAAAAATAAGAAAAACAACAACAAGCAAAACGGAAAACAGGAAAACCCAACTGCATCAGATACGTACGAGTTTATGGTTGTGAAAAGATCCACTCAGACATCACCGCATACATTTGAATCCATACAAAATCTTTCATATCTCAAACACTTAACATCATTAAAGTAGAACGAAACTGAAATGGAGCACAAATGAAGTTCCATACGAGTAGAAACCTCATTTTTGATGGGCCAAATAATCAATATTGAAAATTTTTTTTTGGCCACTTGTAGATTTGTTGGTCAGTTTGTGTGGAAGAAGAAAAGGTTCGGAGGCCCACACCTAACACTAAACTTTGTTTTATTTTATGAATGGCATCCGAATTATTGCAGCTGAGCAACAGCGATGTAACATAACCTCTAACCATCTTGTTTCCTGGCTTACCCATTCGGACCGTACAACTCCGGAGGGTCAATACGTTGAGCTTTTCGCTGCACATGATCACCTAGTGCAAATGGTAAATGCTCACAACTCATATCCCGGCCGTTGAAGGGCAATTTTCAAATACTCTAGACCTTTTTCTAACTTCACACCCTGACAAGTATGAAGTTAACAACCTTGCACCTCTGGGTAATTTGGATCACTGCCGTGTTTCTGCTCCCTTTTCGTTCTCTAATCTTCATGTCGCTTCAACGCCGTACATATTCATGTAGGAAAAAGCTCGTTGGGATGAGCTTAATGAATTTTATAGGAAGTTCAATAGAAAATTATGTTTTCTAGACGATGATGTCAATGCTGCGGCAGAAATGGTGGAAAACATAATTTTAAAGGGAATGAAGATATTCAATCATGTTGGTTTATTCAGGCATGCAAAGAAGCTCTCAGATCCAAAGAGGAAGCTGTCAGTAATTGCAAATTGAATACAAATCCAACTACTGATATGCTGCGCAAGTTAGCTAGATCAAATTGTGCCAAGGTACTACGACGCTCAGAATTCCTGCATGAACAGCGTCTTCGCGCCATAGTTCTTTCTTCTCCCAGGGGAAGTAAGAGCTTTTGGTCATTTGTCAAGAGAATGAAGAACAATAATAGTTCTTCATCTATCCCAACCTTAATTAAAAATGACATAATTTATAATAACCCGGTTGATAAAGCTAACCTTTTTTGCCGAAATATTTTATTTGCAGAAAACTCCTCCAAGCCGATTAGCTCTCAACCACTTCATCGCAAATACAAGTATATCTAGCACCCTGCGTGAGATATTTTTTTGTACGCGAGGAGTTAAAAAGGTCCTTGACGAGCTCAACGTAGGAAAGTCTCCGGGTCCGGATGTAATTCCGGCAGTAATTTTGAGCAAGGGTTCTTCGACTCTGGCTCCTACACTGCCCTACCTTTTCAACCTGTCATACTGTACAGGTATTTTCCCTACTCTCTGGAAGGTTGCAAATGTCCAGCCGATCCCCAAAAAAGGAGAGGCTATTAATCCCGATAACTACCGGCCAATTGGTCTACTCAGTGATCGTCAGAATGGGTTCCCCAGAAACCGTTCAACTGACGACCTGATGGCGTACCTCACGAAATAGTGGAATCGGTCAGTGCATAAACTGGGATTTGCTATTCTCTGTCCGAGAGACGACTGAATACATGAAACAAAAACGCAACAAATGTATGAAATACTCACTTCATCTGCAATTTAAACACGCCTTTAGGAATTTTTATCAGTCACTGACTGAAAAATATTGCAAAAATACATCTACACACATACAATTTTGACTGTGAATAATCTCTCCTTGTACCTCTTTTATTCTGTTGCTCTCAATAGAGAGTAAATAGTGCAAGAAACAGAACTGTATTTGTATCCCAAATTGTGCCGCAAACACATATATTATAACATATTAATCATTGTGTCTCCAGCATGTAATATTGAACCGCAAACATGTTGTGTTTGAATACAAGTTTACTATTCTTGCTACAAGCTCCAAACACACGTTATATTTGCATCCAAACATAAAAAATACACATTTTCCAATGTGTGTATATTTCAAATCTCAATTTGGCACAAAATGGGCAAGATACACAATTCAACATTTCCGAAGTCATCGACTGCAAACACCTCCTCGTGTGAAATTTCTCAAAGTACTTGTCGAAACTAATAAAATTCCAGCTGCTGTTCGGATTTTAAGGCCTCAGGTATATGTTAAATAAAACTTAATTTTTCCGAAGAGTATAAAATTTTTCTCGCGGATATATCTCGGAAACCAATTGGAATTTTGTTTTTCTGTTTTCGGTAAAATTGTAGCTATAGACTAGGAGAAAAAAGGTGTAAAACTAACTAACCCCAAACAACTGCACCTAGTGCCCCAAAATTGCATAAATGTCGAAAATTTTTAATTCTTTCTATCTTTTTCACCATTTTCGGCCCATAGCTTCCAAACTGTGGACTTCCATTAGTTTAAATTATTAAAGTTCGAATTGCTGTATCACACACCTCATTCGCCAGATTTAGTTCCCTCGGACTATATTCGTTTTACAAACTTTACCAAATGTCTCGCTGGCAAAAGATTTGCCAACAATGAAGCGGTGGAGTCTACGGTTGATGGCTATTTTAAGGAGTTTGTCAGTTCTTACTATAAACAGGATATCGCTCTATTGAATATCGCTGGAAACAGTGTATTGAGCTAAGAGTAGACTATGTTGACAAATTAAGAGAATTGTTCCCAATTTTTGTGTGTCTTCTTTGTTAGGTCGGCTAGTTTGGACCGCCTTCGCAGTTCCATGGGTGGATAACATGTTATTCATCCTTTACACTAAAAATTGTATTCACGTTTTTACCTTACAACATATTACTAATAGTTCACCATTAGATTCACCAACTCCATTTCTCATATTTCCGCTTCGTAGTTTATAACTTTTCAGCATATATCAGGATCATATCGTATATCACCATATATCAATTTATCACACTTTTCTTGTAGTCCAACACTCGAGCAGTATCCTGTTTGAATATTGGTCACTTCCCGTGTGACCACAATTTATATTAATCTCTAGGCATTACCACTCTACACTTTTGTGTTTCTCGCAAACGACTGGTTAACTACTAATATTATCAAGTATCATTGAAAAACTTTATTTTACTTCCCCCTAACTCCACAAACCCCCCCCCCCCCCCTGGTATAATTTGTATATTCAAACATCCAGAGTTTTATCAGAGAAATATGAAGAAGAATCGGAGGAAAACATATTGAAAAAACCAATTCTTTTCCTCTTTAATAGAAATGACGCGTTTTTTGGTTCTTTGCGAAATATAAAGCGAGCGCACAGAAAGAAAAATTATTGAAAATTGATGAAAAAAAAAGAAAGAAGAAAATGAACAGAAAAAGTGATGACAAATTCTGCCAAGAAATTAGACAATAAATACAACGCTGAAAAATTGAGCGAGGGACGTATAACAAGTTTGATTATATTGACCAACAATCAGGGCATGCCACCTGTAAATGTAGGGCATTGTATTGGACTAAGGTGATATTATATAATTGTTAAGGAATACACATTAGAGTGGCACTGAAAATCCAACTTTGGATTTTCGTAAAAGCCCATTTGAATTATGGTAACTCTTAGTCTAAAACATGAATGTTGAAAATTTGAGCTAAATCGGACAACTCTAACCCGTGCCCCACTGGGGTCAAAATTCAAATTGACCTAAATTCAGCAAATTGCTTACAATTTATAAAAAAAATTGTTATGTGTGCGCTCATTCTGATGACAACCATCCAAATTATAGTTTTAGATAATGTTAACTATATTCCAAAATACATTTCAGTAAATTTAACCCTTCTGTACCAAGGGGGTCAAAGTGACCTTTTTTTATTAGGCATATAAAAACTATTTTGTTGAAATATTTGAAAATACACAAAACGTGTATGCAATGATGACAATAGATATAAGCCTTAACGTATGCTACGTTTTTCGTGTACTCTCCATTAATTCGATGTATATTTCAAATTAACGAATTTATGAATAAAAAGGTCAAGGAGTACTAGATTTTTCAAATTTTTGTAAATTATGAAACTTGTAATGTGGAAAGCGATCGTCATAACAACAGTTGAAAGTTTTTAGCACTCGAGTAAACTACTAAGGCTGTCCAAGTGATTTTTATCTGGTTTTTAAATTTTGTGAGTTAAAATATGGCAAAAGTACGAAGTGAAATTAATTTAATTGGTTATCCAAAAGGCCATTTAACTGGCAGTAAGCTTCCATCAAAATTGGATTGCCTTGAGAGTTTTTTTTCATCATACAAAAGTGGCGAAATTAAATATTAAGAGTGCTCCGTTTTTTTGGGAGAAAGCCCGCGTTCCCATCCAAAAAAGCATAAACGCTGGAAAAAAAATTATTGTTCATTTACAATAATTGGAGGACATTATCGAGACATAAGGCTAGAACTTCTGACGGTTACAAACAGAAGTTAGAATCTTGGAACAACTCACTTAATGATTTATTTGACATGGCTCATGTGGATGCACTCAATCTTATGAAAATCGAGGAAGACAAACACTTTTTGATCAGACAAAGACTTAAAAGACGTGAGGGTTGCATGCTAGGAATTGATGTAAGCTTACAAAAGAAGGAAGAAAAACAACGCCAGCAATAGGAAAGACTTAGGAGGCAACAGTTTCAGGAAACGCCATCAACTTCAAAAGGTATTGTACATTTAATAAACCCCTACTTTTACCTATATCATACTAAAGAAATTATGGCAGGTTTTGTTACTTACGACTCTTTATGTTCGGATGCTTCAAAAAAACCGAGAATCGACTGAAAGTGAGGATGCTGAATCTACTGAAACAATACATGAAGATGTCATAAAACCAAAAAAAGGTCTTGCAAACAGATATTAACTCCTAGACTAGCGGCCGTTTTGGATAAATTAAAGATTAGTTCAAGAGATGCAGTCCACATGATAATAGCTGTTCTAGATGCCGTTGGCGGAAGTTCGTCAGATTTCATTATAAACCGTTATTCAATACGTCAACAAAGGGATGAGTTACGAAAAGAAAATAGTAAAACGTTGTATCAAAATTCACCAAAGAATCTCAACCCCTAACAATACACTGGGATACAAAACTATTGCCAGGTTTAACAGGGAAAACCGAAGATCGTCTTTCAGTAATAGCAACGGTTCCGAAAATTGAACACATATTAAATATGCCTGAAATTCCATCAGGCACTGGAATAGAAATAGCATCTGCTATATATGATACTTGAGAGGAGAACCAGGTTTTAGAAAAAACAGAGGCGTTTGTATTCGATACAACTTCATCAAACACAGGCAAATTTAAAGGGGCGTGCACTATTTTAGAAGAGAATTTATAAAAGAGAATCCGACGAGATATTCTATTCCTTGATTGCAGACATAATCTATTTGAAATAGTGCTAGCAGCTGTGTTTGTGGAAGGAATGGGGGTATCAACCGGACCTGAAGTTGTAATATTTAAAAAGTTTAAGAAATATTGGCCAAATATAAATCACACTAATTTTTTGACGGGATTGTCATATCCGCGAATAGAAGAGATTTTAGGCAATGAACGTGATGAGATTTTAGATTTCGCGAATAAAGAAATTAAGGACGGCCTTCAGCGGAGTGATTATAAAGAATTTTTGGAGTTAATAATAATTTTCTTAGGAGGAACACCACCTCGGGGATTGAAATTTGCGAAGCCTGGTGCAATGCACTTAGCCATGTGGATGGCTAAGGCTATTCTATTGTTTGAAAATTTTGATGTTTCAAAACCAGTTTCCGGAAATAACCGAATCTGAAGTGAATGGATTGATTGAAGTTGCTGGATTCATTCTTAAGTGTTATTCGCCCTTCTGGTTCAATGCAGATAAGACTGAACAAGCGCCTTTAAATGATATTAAATTTGTACGGAAAATGGAAAAGTGTAAATTATTCAACAAAAAAAATATCAGAAAAAGCTGTTTCTAAGTTTATTAATCACCTATATTACCTAAGCGATGAATATGTAGGATTTGCTTTATTCGATGATAGAATCGACATAGAAACTAAAGTCACGCTGGCAGAAAAAATGTGTTTGGCTTTTAATGCAGACGGAAATGAAGACGAATGTGAAGATGTTCCAAAAAAGTTTTTGATTAAACAAGACAATATTAAAAACTTTTTTGACAGGGATAATTCATCTATTTTGAGAGAATTGTTCTCTAGAAACACAATGCATCTTTTAAAAAGATTTAAGATTTCAACCAATTTCTTAGAAAGAGATACAAGTACTTGGAATGATATTGAAGAATATAGGAAAGGAAAGGAAATTATTCAAAACATAAAAACTGTTAAAGACTGCGCCGAAAGAGGGATAAAGCTAATCCAAGATTATCATGGAAAAATTACAACAGATGAAAAACAGAGGCAATATCTTTTCAAGGTAATGATAATATATATTAAAATCTTATAATAGTTCTGTAGTAAATTGCAACCCTATATTTTTGTTTCAATTTTCAGGTTGTACACAATTATATACAGCAATATTCGAAAGAAGCTAATTTAAATAGTTTGCGAAATGAATTTCAATAAAAAATCCACAAAACAAAGTTGTATCTTGGTTTTGATATATGTATATATGTAATAAAATATATGGGTCATTTTGACCCGCTGGGCACAAAAGGGTTAAGTTTTCTAAAATTTATTTGGGATATAGTTCACATTTTTAATAACAATATTTTGATTGGTTTTTATCAAAATTAGCACAAACAAAGCGAATTCTCTGAGTAATTGCAGGTAATTTGCTGAATTTACGACCCCAGTGGGGCACGGGTTAGAGTTGCCCGATTTAGCTCAAATTTTCACCATTTAAGTTTTAGATTAAGTGTTACAATAATCCACCTGGGCTTTTACAAAAAATTAAAGTTTATTTTCTTCATACATTTCAATGCCACTCTAATACACATCTGTACGTACCATTGGGTTAAAGAACGAAGTCTACCTGTAATGTTTCGTTCGATCTACTGACTAAGTGGCATCAATGGAATGATGACGGCAATGTACGGTTTTATATCAGAAGAAGACCTCCCATGGAAACATAGCTAAACAAGCATCACTTGATATGAGGATTGTTTGGAAGTTGTACGCTGAATTTCCGAATTATAAACAAATAGTGTGTTCGCGATTGTTACAAATATTTCTTCTCACCATGTGAAATTGACCACATTGTCTAAACCCATTAGAACTGTACCAAAACTGTATCAAAATAGCGTTGTTTTTAAGATTCAATTACCGCACGATATTGGAATATTGTTCAATTAGGGAAAAAACTTCAGAATAAAAATCGACACAGGCGCTATCCGAAAATGGTTAAAATCGCCACCGCAGTGATGGTTTTGAAAAAAACATTACGTTACTAAAACAGTGGCTTTTGAAGATCAAAAAATCAACACAAATAGGAGAAACAGCACCAAGTTGACATCACACACGAAACACACACGAATGTGGAAGGATTCGTTTGTTTGTCCCATGGTTGAACTAGGCATGGTTGTGTTGTTAGAATAGCAGACTTGATTTGTTTTTACCGTGGCACTCGCCAACACCTTCGTAGAGCTTCTCCCGTATCGGGCTATCGAAGGCCTCTATATAATCGAGAAATAGGTGATAAGCGTCGATTTGTTTTTCGTGGGTTTTCTCCAGAATTTGGCGTAGCGTGAAAATATGGTAATTTGTCGATTGTCCAGGCCTAAAGTCACACTGGTACGGTCCAATCAGGACCAGTGGAGAAAGTGCGAGAGCGACTTTTTCCACGGTAGTTCGCACAGAGACTCGGGTCATCTTTTTTAAGTATGGGATATAGTACACTGAGATTCCAATCGCCGAGCGTTCATTCATCTAACCAAATTTTGCTAATGAGTTGATGCATGGACCTTATTAGCTCATCGTCGTCAGCCTTAAATAGCTCTGTCGGTAATCCATCGACTCCTACGGCTTTGTTGTTCTTATACCGGGCAATAGCTCTTCTGACCTCGTCTTGGTTAGGAGGTGTGCAATCGACGTGGTCGTCCAAATTGTGATCGATTGTCCAATCGTCGTTGGATATCTTAGACACCAGTAGCGCGGAGAAATGATCTCTCCATATTCCCAACATGCTCTGCATATCTGCTATGAGATTTCCGTCCTTGTCTTTATAAAAGGGGGGCCCTGAACCATGTCCATTAATCCCGTTTTTGACTTTTTTGTAGTATCTCATACAACCTTTTATGAATAATGTCACCATGATTTAAAAAAGTAAAACTTATTACTAAAATAAGTTACATGAAAAAAATACTTGTGAATTATGTTTTCTTTCAAAATTCATTAATGCAACAGGGTTCTAACTGGTCAAATTAAAGTTCTTATAGTGGAACCTTTTGGTACCTAAGTATTGTACCTAATACATGATCATAAAAGTTCTATCTTTTTTTTTAGACACAAACTCCTAGAGAACTGAAGATTTCATCGTGGATATATCTGAGGTATTACATTATTGAAATAAATTGAAACAAATTAAATAGTATTTGTTGCCAAAATAAAATAACATATAACAACTAAAGCAACATAATCATTCAATCTTAGTTTTCTCCAATCATACCTTGGTGCACTTAGAACCTTGTTGTTTTAAGGTGACGATATAATAACAACATCTTGAAAGTCATTATTAATATGGGAAAATTAAACTTTATTATTAGGAACATAAACTTCATTTTTAAAAACGTATATTTGAACTGGAAATATTATTTTACGGAATACGTAAATATATACATTAGGGTGTACTGAAAAATCCTTTTTTTGGAATTTCAAATGGGGTCTAAAGGATGCTTAATAAAGAGGTGATTACGGAAACGTCAAACGTTTTTTTATTCGAGGGTACTAATAGTCCAATACCTGCCGTTGCTGTTTCGATTCATAGTACATTTTTTTTTTTGTACATATAATAGTACATATTTTTTTTTTGGACAGTATGGGCCTCAGACTACGTGGCATGATGATCATATACAGGAAAATATAATTTCAAAATTTTGACAGAGATTTTTTCACAACGTCATTTTGAAATATTTGTCGTGTATATTTTGGTTTCCCCATTTTGCTGTATTTTACGTAAATATTCCATCAACTGTATAAAATATCATCGATTATTCCAATTTTGTCGAAACCGGTCTCGGTTAAACCGAGGGGTAAAACCTGGTTAATAACTGGTTTCGATTCTTATGTCGAAATGGATAAGTATACGGTTTGTATCATTTGCTTGTAATCAATTCAGTCATTTTGATATTAGAGACCTGATATTATCGGCCTAATTTTATCGGCCTAAAACACCAAGTTTAGTGCATGATTCAGGTAATAACGCGGCCATCATCTATCATTCGTATGTCTGAAAGCTTCGGTTTTAAGCATCATCACAGCATGCAGAAAGCGGCACACCTACATGCTCCATTTCGGTGTGTCCTCCCACATTAACATTCATCGGCCTGATGTTCTTGCTCTTTGTGAAACCCAGGTGGCTGAGGATACTGATCCACAGGATTTTCATGTTCCCGGGTACCACACTCAGAGTCAGCGAATTTCGACTCACAAGATCCAGAATTTAACTCCCTTTGGATGAAATTCAAGATTGGAACACATGTCTTACATTTCGGAGGCATCCTTTAATGGCTTTGACACCCTTTCCGATTCCTTTTCTGAGATATTGGGGAATTATCCGGACAGTGAAATCATTGTTGCTGGTGACTTCAATGTCCATAATTTGTACTGGTTAACGCATTCGGGCCATACAACTGCGGAGGGCCAATACGCCGCTCAGAACGCCTTGACGCAATTAGTGGATGATCCAATGCACATTCCGTGTGTTCAAGGGCACAACCAAAATGTACTTGACCTCTTTTTAACTTCGCACCCTGAAAAGTACGAAGTTAACATGTTTGCACCTCTTGGTAATTCGGATCACTGTATCACTTCGGCCTCCCTTTCGTATTCAGCTCTTCGCCAGGCATCAAACACAGTCCCGAAGTGAACAATTTTTGTCTACGAAGAGGAACGTTGGGCTGATCTCAACAAATTTTATCAGCATTTCAACTGGAAGATTTGTTTTCTGGACAATGACATAGATGCTGCTGGTGAAATGATCAAGAAAATAATTTTGATTGGTATGAATTCATTCATCCTGACGAAAATTATTTCGGTTAAGCCATCGGAAAAAATTGGTGTAACCAGCCATGCAAGAATCCTGTCACATCCAAAGAGGACGCGTTCAGAGACTGGTGTTCGAACAAAAACTTTAATACTGAACTGCTACGCAAACAGGCAAGATCCAACTGTGCCAAATTGCTTGGACGCGAAATGTTTCTTCACGAACAGCGTATTCTAGAGGAAGTAAGAGCCATTTGCAAAAACAATAAAGGATAGTTCCTTCTCTATCTCAACTCTTGTTAAAGATGAAATAACATTCACTGAACCGGTTGATAAAGCTAATCTTCTGGCTGAAATGTTTGCAAGGAACTCTTCTTTGCCGGATAGCAATCAACCACTCCCCGTGATCAATTACGTATCTTGTTCCATGCCCAAGATATTTTTCAAACACGGGGAGTTAAAAAGTCCTTGCGAATCTAGCCGTAATAAATCTCCGAGCAGGGGTGGCATATCTGCACTGGTCTTGAGTAGATGCTCTTCGATGCTGGCACGTCCACTCCGCAATCTTTTGAACCTTACATAGCGTGAGGGAGTCTTCCAGGCGCGCTGGCATGTCTCTATAAAAGGACAATTATCGCCCAATTGGACCATCTTGTGAAATATCTTGAGTCCAATGAACTTCTTAATGATCGGCAGTATGGCTTCCGTAGAATGAGATCTACTGGAGACCTGATGGCGTTGCTTTCGGAACACTGGAGTCGATCCATAAATCGGCTTGGTGAGTGTAAGGTTGTGAATCTTGATATTTTTAAGCCTTCGACAGAGTATGTCACGATGCACTCTTGTCAAAGCTCGCTGCTTTGGTATCGGTGATAACTTTCCTCGATTTATATCGAGTTTTCTCAAAGATCGCACTATACGAGTTGTTGTAGATGACTGCAGGTGTACCACAGGGCTCTGTTCGTTCTTCTTCTCTTTTTCTTATTTTCATTGACTCTTTTGCGGATGCCAGTAATATCTGTCGTTCTTATTAATTCGACCGTAGGCCAAGTCTTCAAGAAACTGAAGTCAAACGCCGGACGATGAATGAAATGCTCGACCGGGATTTGGTGTTCATTGTTGAATGGAGTCGAATCAATAGAGTAGATTTTAATGCGGGTAAGACTCAGTGTTGTTTGTTATTGCACTAGCGGATTGTTGACCCAGGTGTTGAAGTGTCGAAAGATGTATTCAAGTGTCTAGGCTTTTTAAAGCGGCGCAAGAAATACTTCAGTCCATCTTATCTTCTTAATATCTACACGACCTATACATCTTTGGAGCTCCTCGACCGTGTCCAGGGAAGAGCGACGGTGTTGATAGGGGTCAGTAGGGTATCCATTTCTATTGTCTCCCTTGAGCATCATCGAAATGTGGGTTGCGTGTCGCTGTTCTATCGATATTTCTACGGTATGTGTTATTCGGACATCCGTCAACTTTTGCCAGACTTTAGGGTATTTAGCCGAAGTTCGCAGCTTACCAGGAACTCTCATCCGTTTTTTGTCGAGTGTCCGGTTGACCGCACTACACACTATAGATAAATTCGTTCTTCAGTCGTACAGTTCGTATGTGGAATAAACTTCCGGCTAGTGTATTTCATATCAATTCTGACATACAAAGATTCAAGGCATATGTCAACAAACACTACCCCCTCTATCAGCCGCCACTACCTCAATTTTCCTTCGCCAACACAATGCACTTTATTTGTTGGGGGCATCCCCTGAGTTTTGGTTTGAAAAAAAAATATCCAGTGGAACAAATCATTTAGTCCCTAATCTCACCAGCGCAACATTACTATGATCCCCTGGAACCCCTGGAATGTGTCGATGCCCCAGCACGCATATAAGATGAATATGGGATTACATGGTCATCTTATTTCCAGATGCGCGACAGTTATTGAGGATAACGTTTCCTCATAAAATCACGTTTGTCATAAAATCTGACTAAACTACACTGCAATGGTCTGGTAGCCTTTGTGCAATGTCTAAACCCGGCTCCTTAGCCTACATTCCAAACCCTACAATTCTATCTAGTTTGGAAATATCAATCAAGAAGCCTAAATGGCTTCTCGAATCTCAAAAGTAGAAGTGGGTGTCATAATCGACTTCATTTTCTTTATAATCGTCCAATGCCCGTATGGGCTGGAAATCCATCGCGAAGAATGTCTTAGGTTAATTGCCGACGCTTCAGGCATTCTCCTTTCCATCAAATTTACGGCTTATATGTGGAGGATAACCCCCAAACACTCGGATAGGTTTTTGTGAAAGACAGCTCTGATACCCACCATTTCCAGTCTCTGGTCAGTACCGGCCGCCAAACGACAATAAAGAAGTATCGGACGGATACAGCTGTATATAACCAGTAGACTATTTTAAGCGGATAGGCGCCTCCGATATCCCATTGACACGATTATAAATCCACTGTGGCTGTGCTGATACTATCCGTAGTTTTTGACTCGAAACTAAAATTTCGCTCCAGAGTGACACCCAGATATCTTGTATTGCCCCTTAGGCAAATGTCTTTTTATTGCTTCCTGGTAAAGAGTACAGCTCGGGTGTTTCCAGATTTACGCCCATCTCATTATCCGTGGCAAGCTCAGAGAGCCTCCTACATAAGTACTGGAGCACATCTCTACATATGAAAGGGTACGTACCTTGCACTGCAATGTTCAGGTCATCAGCATATGCTGCGACTGTGGAACATGAACCCTCCAACTCTAGCAAAATACTATCTACTGCTTAATTCCTGCGAAGTGGAGATAAGATTTCCGCTTGGGGTGTTCCTTTGCTCACACTTCGAGTTAAAATACATATCAAATTAATGAGTCCCCAGTTAATGATCAACACAGAGTGCCGATAGAGCTGATTTTAGCTGCCCAAGAAGTTCCAAGGCACCGTCTACATCGACAAATGCTACAAGAGTGCATTCCATTAGGAAGTACCGTACGCAGAATTTTCTTTCAGGGGTGGCCCAACTTGAAATTTTACATTCAAAAATCACCACAGAAGGAACGAGTTTCGGTGGCCCTTCCCTACGTACGTACCTGCCTTCAGGCAAAGAGATTTATTTATGAAACTCAAGACAGAGTACAGAGCTATTTTCGTAGATATGCCCTTATTGAAAGAATGCAGGCATGCAGACAGTGGAGAAGTACCTATAGTCGTTAAAGGATATGAGTCAGTCATCCTCTCCAATACCTTAAGTGGAAAATATGAAACACTGATTAGTCTAAAGACTTTTGGACTAATATGCGACGAGTTTTCCGCTTTTTGAATTTGGATTATCTCTATATTACGGAAATATACGATAAGTTGATACAGCTCATCGAAAGCTTCAGAAGAATGATGAATTATAAGGCTTAAAAGTCCATATTGCCCAGTGTAGTGTTTCTTCTGTCACGACTTTCCCGACAGTCCGGCCTTATAAAGGGCGTCTCAGTAAGAATACACTTTTTCATTTTAAAAAAGAATCACATACTTTTTGAGATAGTTGTGATTTTTTTATCCGCCTATATAGAAAACATGTTCCGATTAAGTATAAAATAAAATATCCGCCAAATGGCCCCCACGGCTCCGATTATTCTTTTTATGAATTGAATGTGGACGTATCTCACCGATGAGGCGTTGGATCTTGGATATTAGCTCAGGAATTGTTTCTGGTTTATTCGCATAATCTCGAGTTTTCTTAAAACCCCAAATAAAAGAAATCGCTCGGCGTTAAATCGCATGATCGTGGTGGCCAGTTGACGTCAGAATTTCTTGAGAAAATTTTTTTCTGGAAATCATTGTTGCAATAAATCGATTGTTTCACGGGCGGTATGGCAGGTGGCGCCATCTTCCTGAAATCGCATGTCGTCCAGATACATGCTATCCCGTTGCCGTCCACTTGAGGCTACAATAACTCCGTTATCATGTTTCTGTAAAGAATGCCGTTCACAGTCAGTGCAATTTCGGCCTAATCTTAAAGAAAGTAAGGACCAATCGCGCCGCCTGACCAAAATCCGCACTAGGCAGATGCTCGTTCAATTGTTTCTCAAGGATTGCAAGAGGATTTTATGAGCCCCATATTCGCAAATTTTGTGTATTCACGAAGTCATTCAGATGGAAACTGAAAATTCTTCTCTAAACTTAAAATTCGATGATGGTCGAAATATTGAGATAAAATAAACTATGATAGAATATAAAAATTGAAAAAAATTTATTTTTTATTTATGTGGATCTTGAGGTGGAAAAATTAGAACAATATTTTTTCGAAGTTTGCGGGCGGTCTCGCATACCTTTCCAAATTTTTTTGCTAAGTTTTTGCAATTATAACGCGTTGTTCTTTCCTAAAGAACTTCATGTTTAATAATCAAAATATACACATTGTGACAGCTGCCAAATTTCACAGTTGCCACTTGCACAAAAAGAAATACAACAAATTTAAAAAGTGCAATCTTACTTATACCCCCAAATAATCCGAACAGTGTCCTGGACAGTGTGTGATAAGCAGGAGGTCTACCAATTCATCACTCGATAGCGTCCATCGCCCGATTTCTTACTTCCGATATCATAGAGCTGTGGCAGGCCTCGAGAGGACTTTGCGCAGTCTGGTAGTCTCAGCCGCGTTTTCAGTGAGTTCACAGAAGTGTTTCCAAGAAATCCTCCTCGAAGATCTTCTTACATTATTTAAAACTAATTTTGTACACATTCCAGTCATGCGGCCTCCTTAAGGGTTACCCTGTGGCTAATGGGCACTTGTGATGGGTAATTTCCCGTCGTCGTATCCATTATTTTTCTCATACCCTTTGGGTAATGGGTAAACAATCTCTACCCATTCCGCACGTCGATAATAACCCACGCATTATCCACGAAATACCAACGCTGTTTTTGAATGTTAAATATAGTAATTCTGCTCAAAACTCTCTTAAATCCCCACGCTTTCAATCCCCTAGAACAACAGCAAATTGAAAAATAAGTCAAAATAAAAAACAGATATAAATAAACTGAAGGAAAACCAAACAAAAGCGATGAAAATCGTTGGAAAAAAAATCACGAAAGAAAAAGTAGATTCACGACAGAATTTGATTGCAGACACAGGTGCAATATATCGATTTATTAATCTTTTGATTTTCGTATATTGACAGCAGCGCAAAAATATTGTTTTTGTTCTCGCTCGCTTTTCAACGTTTGTTCCTTTAGTTTTGAGTTTTTCCCCCGCCATGTTCTCTTTTTCTATTCCCGCTGCCAATAAGTTTGTGTCGCCGTATTCGTTTTCATTTTCACTGCTCGTGTAAAAAGGGCAAACAAAAATAATTTGAAATTGTTTGTGTTGCTTGGGGTTTTTTGTGCTTTATTTATGCTCACTTTGCTTTGATTTTGAAATGTGTTTGACATTTATTGTTTTAATTTGCAGAGTTGGAATTGCTTTCCGCGCTGGTATTTCCCCCAGAGTATCATTGATTTGCGGAGAGGGCAAAAGATGAAATTATAGATTTCATGGTGATGGTGGTGGTGGCGCTGATGTTGACTGTCGAAGCAATCGCGTCGATAACGAGTCTTAGCATTTAACGCTTCAGTTGGTGGGTCCTCGGTTTGTTATTTTTCGGTTTGAGTTCAAACTCTACTGCAGTAAATAAAAACCAAAAACAAAATGAAAAAATTCCACTTCTTGACTTTATCTTAGTCTTCTAGAGTTATTGTTAAATTTCACCAAGACAAAAGGAGCAAGGAAAAGGCACACCTGTAGTTGTTTTATGGGGTTCCTTGGGATTCGTCTAATTGTTTCATATTTTTAGGAATTAATAAAAATCGTACTGTCGTAACGCGAAAGGGAGAAATTGAATATGTGTCAAGGTTTTTCGTTGGCGATTATTTATTAAATTTTCAAATGTATCACTTGTCAAGGTGTAGGTAATTGATAACGTTTTAAATTGGCTGGCAATTTTTAAATTGATATATGTAACGGGTGATTTTTTAAGAGCGTTCGGATTAGATTTTAAAAAATCACATCAAATTTAGGGAAATGTATGAAATCTTTATTTGAGTCGATAGAATGGTCTATACAATTCAATGTTTAAAAATGATTTCATGTGAATGTTGACCGCGGCTGCGCCTCAAATGGTTCATACGCTGGTTTCAATTTTGACATACTTTCTCTCCAATATATCGACCGGTATCTCACGAATAAATTCTTCAATATTGGCTTCCAGTGCGACAACCGTTGCGGGCTTGTTAACTATAGATATGAGCCTTAACATAGCCCTACAAAAAATAATCAAACGGCGATAAATCGCACGGTCGCACATGATTCCACATTGCCGCCTCAGAAGATGGCCCAAACTGACCATAAAATGGAACAAGTGCACGATGCACTATCTTAACCGATCAAGAATTTTGACAATAAAATGCAACAATCTGCAACCGTTGTTCGTTTGTAAGTCGATTCGTGGTTAAATTATAGACCAAACTGAACATGTTTGATAGTAACATGTTACACGAAAACAGCTGAGCTGCCAAAAATAGTGTTGTCAAAACAAACGCGTTGCTATAAAATCAGACTTTAGTTGATATGTCTTACAGGGTTCATATTTTGTATTTACCCAGGGTAACCCATTATTTTTGCCGTGGGAAAGGGTAGCGATCGTTTGCCCACTGGGTATGGGGAATATAATGGGTGGCTACCCACGAAAATGGCGAATTACCCATCACGATTACCCACTTCGCGTTTTTAGTTTTTTGAATACACTAGTAGCATTATTTTCCCTACACCCTGTGGATAATGGGTCAGCGTTCATTACCCACTCATTATGGCAACACATTACGGCTATAGATGTGGGAGTAAATGCGATCTCTGATTTCTTACTTACTTACCTATTTAATTGAACAAAAGGATGATAATACAATTGCTCTAACCGGCTCGATGTTTCGGTACAACGAAGCTTTCGAATGGATTCGTCCACCTGATCCTTTCTGATGAGTCCTTGGTCGTCATATTTTTCAGATACCTTCGAGCCGGATGATAATACTTATCTCCAACCGGCTCGATGTTTCGGTAAAACGAAGCTTTCGAATGGATTCGTCCACCTGATCCTTTCTGATGAGTCCTTGGTTGTCATATTTTTCAGATTCCTTTGGGCCGAACTTTGAATATGTTTCGCGCTGGTTCATTCTTATCCACTCGACTGGCATGTCTGTCCACGGTTGGCAGGGTTATTTGATTCGCTTAATTACTTCGATATGAGGATACAATGCAAGCTGGTCGTCGATACTCTGCGTTGTCTATTATATGTCCATATATTTTCCAGAACATTTTTCTCTCGGAATATCGTCCAAACATCGACACAGTCGTCTTGCAAATGCGAGTTCGAATGCCACACGCGGCATATAAATTGTTCAACTAACCGGATAAGACATGATCTGTAAGCCTAAATGAATTATAACTTTCTAAAAATAACTCGGATCAAAGATAACTAAAATTGACTGCCAGTGCTGTTTCGTCTATTTGCAATATTAACCAGGAGTCTGCGCTATAAAGCAATATAGGTTGTATGCGAGTCTGGTGTAGCTGGATCGTTGTTCCTGGGGAGAAGGTTTTTTCTCTGCAGTGTCCGCTTAATAGACAGTAGCAACAACCTTCTCCCTTTCAAAACGTTTTGTAGTTTTATCTTCAGAATCATAAAAACCAAACATAATAAACCACAAACTATGCATACATCTACTGTTTGATCATAATCGAAAGAATACAAGTGCATTCATTGCTTGGTATGGTAAAGTGAAATTCTATTCGTTTTGTTCTTTGTTCCTGGTGGACCGTTCTCAAATGCCCTAGATTTGGCAAACCCGTTTTTTTCTCTAAATTGAATTACTCGTGGACCACATACAAAAAATTATTTACAATCGCGATAAAATTTTAATTCAAAATTAAAATTATATTACACTTTAAAAAATTTAAAATTTTAAACTTTTGCTCAAATTCACATTAATATATATTTGAAAATCATATTCAAATTGAATACATTATCATATATTAACATAACGCTCATTTGCGACAAGACGATCAATATTGTGAAATTAGGAGACAGTACTCTCCGACTCCAATTCATCCGACCCCAAAGCATTCGTCTATGCCCGCAAAGAACATTTGAAACGGTGATCCATCCTCATCTGTGGCATTGTTGTTATGAAGCAGTGGAATTGTTGTTCTGTTTTAGTTTTGAGTAGGAGGGGGCGATCGATACCATCATCGCCAATTTGCTGACCACCCTCAACTAGATTGGATTCTCCTGGGACGGATACAACAGATAACTTGTATCACATATGTGACTAGGTGTCCAGAAGGGTGCAGCCGATAGCTTGGATTTTTTACTTTTGGTTGTATTTTGGTGCTTCTTTTTCCATCTTAAATTTTTTCACTTTCATGCTATTCCACAGCAGATTTTTTCCCTCAAATTTAGGGATTACCGTTCATTTTCTCCTTAACTCAACTGAAGCACTACCATACGTGCAGCATTATTTTCATCGGTTGTCATGCGGCAGCCTTCATTAGACCGGGTCGGCCTCCATATAAAGACAAATTGCCAAAGTCAAGGGAAAATATTAAAGATCACCTCGAGACAATTTCGTTAAAATTTTTTTTCCTTTCCGAGCCAGTGAAAAATAGCCAAAAGAGTTTGTTATTTTTTTTGTTTGTGGCTCGATCGTAACATCCAAAGCGAGTACTATATTTGTCCTATAGATGCTGCTGACGTACGACATCATTTTCTACTGACGAAGTAATTTAATGTAGCTTCAACCCCTAAAATGTAAAAAATATTTTTTGTAGGACCCTTAAAAACGATTTTGCTTTGGAAGTATAAAGATATATTCAAAACGTAGTTACGTATGACAAGATATATTTGCAGCATTAATACAAACATTTTTTCATGTTATTTGCATTATTTGGCGCTATCGAAAACAATTTTAAATAAAAATTATTGCGTACTTTTTAGTGCAAGTTATGGCATACTTTTCGGCGCTATCGGAAAATTTGTAAATATTTTCCTGGGATAATTGTTTTGAACTGTAGTTACCATTGAAATCTTGCTTTGGCTATATTACAAATATAGTACAAAAAAGTGCAAAGATAATTATAGCTTTGTTTATTATTGTTGCTGTAATAGAATAAAATATTATAATATAAGAAACAAATTATTATTTGATACTTCAATATAATTGTTACTACATCATTTTATATGGCGATCTCATCCGACATGCATCTCTTACAATGGCAACTAGATTTAAAATGAATTATCCCAGGCAAATATTTAAAAAATTTCTTAGTAGCGCTAAAAAGTATGCAATAATTTTCGCTGAAAAGAATGAAATTGTTTTTATTGAAAAATTTTTCGATAGCGCCAAAAAGTATGCAATATGTTGCAGTAATAATGCAAACCACCATGAACAAATATTTGTAGTAATGCTGTAAATACATCTTGTCATACGTAACTTCTTTGTTTTCAAATTAAACTATATACTTCCAAAGCAAAATATTCTTGGTTTTCAAAGGGCTTTAATTATATAAAAGGTTTTCAAATTAGGGGCAGAAACTGCATTAACTAAGGCCTTCATTAAAAAATTATGTCGTACTTCAGCGACATCTATAAGGCAAATGCAGTACTCGTCCAGGGCTATACAACGATGGATTGTGTGGTACGATCGAGCCACAACAAAAAAAGTACAATAACAAATCAAAAGCAGTACAATAAGTCATGGTCTCGGAAAGGGCGTTTTTTAAATTGTTTCGAGGTGATCTTTAATATTTGCCCTCGACTTTGGGAAATTTTTTTCGTGACCCGGTCTAGTCTACATCATACCATTGAATGTCTGGGGGTGGTGTTTCCTAACCAAGCACAATTTTTTAAACATTTTTTAATTGATTCGGAAACGTATTTCCACAGATCTTCAGAATGATCCAATTGGTTCGAGACTTCAAAATGCCGCCGAGAACAAAAATGTTCTGTCAAAATTTTGAAAATATAATTTTCTAATTATGCTCGTCATGAGTTCCATATTGAACAAAAAATAATGTGTTTTGTTTACCAAACTACACTAGGAATCGAAGCTTCAGCTGCAGGTAGGGAACTACAAGTACCCTCGGGAATAAAAGATTGACATTCTCGGAATCAGGTCGTTAATACCCATCTTTTGATAGCATGAAAAGAGGTGTCTATGATTACAAAACTCTACTTCTCTTTGCCTTGATAAACTTCAGTTGTTATTTGGCGATGATACTATATCTTGAAAAACTGGTATACTGAATTTAATTGGGACTGACGATCGTTTTAGGGCGCATCTGATGTTTGGGCTGAGGTGAGCTCAGCCATGTCCAGAGTCGTTCGTTAGGATCCACCAAACCATTCGAAATAAGAACAGAATAGTTTACCCATTTCGGGGGGGTTCGAATTGAGATTCTTTATTGATCTTTAATTTACAAAGCAATTTGAAATACAGGAATAACATCAACTGCTTCACTCGGTGAGAACACTACTCGTAGCTTGAAAACACTCGTCTTGGTTGACAAGACTCTTCTGGCGGCACTTGTCTTGGCTTGACAACACTATTCTGGGGGTACTTGTCACGGCTTGACAACAGTCTTCTGGGACCACTTGCCTCAGCTTGACAACACCCTTCTGGGAATACTAGCCTTGGCTTGACAAATTGCCTGGGGCAACATCGTTCTGGGAATACCAGCCTTGGCTTGATAATTCGTCTGGGGGATTGTGGACTGGACAATTCTAAGATGATCGGGAACTCAGTGTCTTGCCCACGCAATTGTTCGGATTCGCTGCTCGGTATCGGATATGCGGGATGCTGGCTCGGTGTGTACTCCGCATGTCCGGTGAGATAGGTTGGGTATCGGTTATCATCGTGTGGGTCACATGAGAACCATGAGCCGAAGCCCCTGTTAAGAAACAGTGAGCCGAAGCCCCTACGTAGGAACAGTGAGCCGAGGCCCCTGTGTAGGACGGCGAGACGAAGCCCCTGTGTAGAAACAGTGAGCCGAAGCCCCTGTGTAGGAACAGTGAGCCGAAACCCCTGTGTAGAAATGTATTTACACCGTCTTTACTAAAGGAAAGAGAATGGTGTCCCATAACATCCCATGAAGGGATTAGGGGGTTCTATCAGTCAGACGTGCGCTTTCTAGTTTTACACCCACTGACTGGGACCTACAATTTTACACCGGTTCCGAACACTATTTTGAGAATCTTTTTCATGGCTAAGTAGACGATAGAGTCGCCGTCACTAAGCGAGGTGACCATCGTCGAAAAAAATTTAAAGTGATCAAAGCAGGGCTCGTAACCACGCTTTCATGCACAAGAGCCGCCCACACCACCGAAGGTCACCTCCATCCAATGAATGAGGGTAAAAATATCGGAAATCTGGATATCCTGGGAGAAATTTGTGTTTCGAAGTGGAAGAGAAAAACTGAAGAACGAGCCGGTTGGATAAAAATATTGTCTGAATTTTTTAAGTCCATTGATCCCTCTGGGTTATTTGAGTAAATAAGTAAGTGTTCTGTAACCTTGTATGCATAGGCTGGGGCTACACCATTTCTATTGAGCTTTTCTACCTCAAGCCTCTTCTTTTCCCTGCGTAATCGTGCCAGTAACTTGGTAGTAACAATATCAATTTAAGTATTTGGCAAAAGATGAAAAAATTAACTACTTCAGATAATTTATTTAATAAGCTTTCTTTGAAGTCATGAGAATGTGATTTATTTCGAAGTAATTTAAAGTTTGATTGCTTTGTCATTTCTTTCGTGAATTAGACTGTGAAAGGTTTGGGTCCTAAGGTACTAAAGGGTTTTTCAACAGAGATGCTACAAATGTAAATCAATAGGGACAGCAAACGACGCCATATTTTTTCATGCTCTTTTGACATTTCTGTTAAGTTAGGTTTGCCATTTCATCATGGAAAGATATACGAGCCAACAACGAGTCGAAATTACTAAAATTTACTACCGAAATTTGGAGTCAGTGGCCTCAACTTTAAGAGCGCTACGTTCGGATTTTCATCGGAAAATCATCTTCAGCGATGAGGTTCATTTCTGGCTGAGTGGCTTCGTCAATAAGCAAAATATGCGTTATTGGTCAGACAGCAATCCACACGTAATCCATGAGTCATCATTGCATCCCGAAAAAATTACGGTTTGGTGCGGTTTATGGGCCGGCGGCGTCATTGGGCCGCACTTCTTCCGTGATGATCAAGACCGGCACATTACTGTGAATGCGAATCGCTACCGTTCAATGATAACCGAATATTTTTGGCTCCAATTGGTTAATATGGACTTGGAGGACATGTGGTTCCAACAGGACGGCGCCACAAGCCACACAGCGAATGCCACAATCAATTTATTGGAAACCAAGTTTGGTGAACGTGTTATCTCACGAAATGGCACAGTCGATTGGCCGCCTCGGTCGTGCGATTTGACGCAGTTAGATTATTTCCTGTGGGGCTACGTCAAGTCTATGGTCTATGGCAACAATCCAGCGACGATTGATAAATTTCGTACGAATATCGAACGTGAAATTGCAGCAATATAGGCCGATTTATGCTTGAAAACCGTCGAAAATTGGGTTCAGCGTTTGGACTTCTGCAAGAGTGCCCGTGGTGGCCATGCAAAAGAAATCGAGTTCCATACATAATGGCATCGAAAGTTCTTTCACAGGAATAAAGAATTTCATTGGTATCTAAAACCGGGTTTGTTTTATTTTTTGTAGCGCTCTTATTGAACAACCCGTTACACGAGGTTACGATTTATGAACACATATCTGATATATAGAGAGATAAAATAGTTTCACGTGGAAACCAATATGAAAGTCTAACACTTTTATTATATTCCGTTTATACTTCATGAATATCTTAAGGTGGCCTTCACACAGTGAGCGGTGCGCCTTCTACTTTAAGCCTATTTTTTTGGTTCATTACTTGATAATATCGCCGTCACTGAACATTGGGACTGTCATCGAAAGATTATATTTTACTAAGTAATAAATTTGTTTATCAATTTACTTAATTTAACCAAAAGACACAACCATTTAAAACAATTCCTAACATTCTAAAATTACTTTGGTATTCACACTGTATTACATTTTATACATTCTCACCTTTGTATCTTTCACTCCGTCACTATTGAATGCTATTTCATAACTTAGCTAATGAGATGTTCTTCACACATTTCAATAATAATAAGAAGAAGGATAATAATTGCAACTAACAGCCATCATTATCCAGTAAAATAAACATTTCTAACTATGCGTATGATTAATATTAATTAAGATAATGATAATCATACGCCATCGTCCACCACCCCCCAAATAATCACGAAGCATATGAATAAGACATAGGAGGACCCTTCACTCTTAAATACGAAAACATATGTATGTCTTAACAGCAAAAGGGAGTCTGTGGGAGCGAGGGAAAGAAAATTCCCCTGAATTAATTGTAATTTTAATTTTACTGGGGAACTAAAAGTGTCAACCATCACAACTTGACTGTGCACCAACCATTACGATGGCGTTTAATGTTTGCCGAGGGGAGTGATTAATTTTTTTTTATTTTCGAAAAAAAAAAACATTTTAATAACATTTTAATATGATCTATAATATAAAAATTATATGAACATTAATATGTTCACTTATTTTTACGTCTGTGTGGGAAAATTGTGTCTTTATATGAATGTGTGTGTGAAAAAAAACTCCATTAATACATAAACGCACGAACGCACATTCGCCACTACCTTACTGGCTGCTTCATCATCAGCTGCATCATCATCATCAGCATCATGAACAGGAACAAGAGTGGCAGTTATTTCTGGCTCCAAGACTTGTACAACAACATGGCCACATCATCAACGGCATCTTGAGCACCAGTTAGTGAGAGTATATGCGAATGTTAGCGTGAGCAAGTGAGGGAGAAGGAACCGGAAAGATAGACGACACATGTTCACTCAAACAAATTTTTCCGTATGTGGACGTTAAACAAACGTATATGTTGGACGATTAAGCCACGTTTGAGCATATGAGCTATATAGAACAGTGATTGCGAATCAATCAAGGCTGGGCATTTTATGGATATTTTTAAATTTGAGTTTTTGAAAAAAAAAATTATATAAGAAGAGTCAAGCCAAATCATTGATTTGGATCTATACCCTGGTATCGTTTGAACCTATTCGGGGCGCTCTTCAGTCCAAAATCGACAATTTTTCTTACTGACGCAGGCATGATACCAGAAAGACTCATCGCTGAATAAATATTTGGTGGTAAACAGTGGATCTTTTTCAAGTATTTTATGATTCCAAAGACAGATGTTGTTACTATATTTTTTCAATAATGATTTTCGAAATTAGATCTGTCATTTCATTCCAATTTTAGCACTTTCTACTTGTTGAAAAATCTGTATTTTTTGGTTGTTTGGATGTAGTTAAAACGTGTTTGTATCTTGTAGCAAAAATAATATACTTCTATCCAAACACATTGTGGTTACTGTTCAATATTACATGTTTGATGCACGATGATTAATATGCTATAATATTTGGTGCTGAGACCCACATATGGCTTTGTGTTTTGAAAGGCGCTAAAACCAGAAACGAGACAGGCAACAACAAAATAAACAGGCGGCGGATTTTATATTCATGAACACAATTCTTGAAAACATGTACATGTTTCCTGCAATATGTTGCTGGAGCTGATGTTTTTGTTGTTTCTATATTTTTTTTCCCCATATTTTTTTCTATATTTTTTTCCAAAGTTAATTCTGTCATAAACTCCCTATTTGAGAACCACCTTCAACTGAATTATTTATTTCATTCCAATTTTAATCCTTTCTACATGCTGAACAATTTGTATTTTATTGTTGTTTGGATGCAATTATAACGTGTTTGTAGCTTGTAGCAAATATAGTATAATTGTGTCCAAACACATTGTGGTTGCTGTTCAATACTACATGTTGGAAACACAATGATCGATTGGTTAAAATATATATATTTTTGTGACCAAATTGTGACCTTGTTGAAAACTGTTCAAAAAACTTCATAGAAAACAAAGAAACAAATAAGTACCAGATCTTCAATTCATGAAAACAATGTTTGCAAACGTAGACATGGTTCCTGCTATATGTTGCTGGTGTCGTTTTTATTTAGCGTGTAGTGGGCTATATTATTCTGGAAAAAACACGGTCATTTTTGGGTATTCAACCAAGCCAGTTGGTTATCCTGCTGACATGCTTTATCGTCCTTCGAGTATTCCATGTCTTTGCATAAGAAGTTCGTTCAGCGTTCAAATTTGCGCAGTGTTCTCCAATCTAGGTAAGCACAAACATTGTTTCGGTTCTAGGAGAGAGTTTGAAGTGTAGATCTTGCGGAAGCGGTGTATTGCCCTCATAAGATGGCCCAGTAATTATTACCTACGTACTACCTATGTACTATTTTTAAGAAGAAGTACTTTCTGTCAGAGAAAGCCACAAGAGTATGCATTTTTTTTTTACAAAGAAGTACTTTTTTTAAGAACAGGTACTTTTTAAAAAAGTGGTAATCTTTTGAGGAAAGGTTTTTGTTTTAAGAAAATAACTTATTTTCAGAAAATCTACTTATCTCAAGAAAAGAAATAAAGGTTATTATTAAGAAATTCTATTTTTTTTAAGACAACGTAATTTTTTGCAGAAAAGGATTTTTTTTAAGAACTGTGATTTTTTTTAGGATTGGGTCTTTTTTATTTTGTTTCACAAAAAAGGTAATCTTTAAAGAAAAGGTAGGTTTTTAAGAAAAGGTATTTTGATGTAAGAAAATTTACTTTTTTAAGAAGAGGTACGTACTTATTTAAAAAATCAATGATTGTTCGAATTCAGGGCGATGTGTTAACATATTTTTGTTACACGGTAACTCTTTGATTTCTGCGAACACATTAGTTAACGTTATATTGGAAAATAAAAAAAAAATTCAAATTACACAGCTGTGAACAAAAAAGCCGCAGGACCCGATGCACTACCGGCGGAGGTGTTTAAGGCTGGCGGCGAAGAGCTGTTAAGGCGCATGCAGCAGCACATTCTCAAAATTTGATTAGATGGATCGGAGTCTCAGTGTACTATGTCCCATATTTGGAAAAGGTGACCGTAGCCTTTGTGCCAACTACCATGAAATAAGCCTTATAAGGTTCTTGACCAGATTTTCACGCTACGTTATTGTGGAGAAGACCTACTGAAACAAATCAACGGCTATGCGAATAATCGCCCAAGTGAAAATCGCCCAAAACCCAAAAATGAACAATCGCTCAAAAAAATATTGGGAAAAAAATTGGGCGATTGTTCATCATGTTTTTGGGCGTTTTGGTATTTTTGATTTTTTGGGTGTTTGTTCATGATGACCTAATTGGGCGGTTGTTCATTGGATTTATATTTTTGGGCGAATGTTCTTAAATTTTTGGGCCATTTTACCTCTTTTTTTGGATGAAAAAACACCCAAAAATTTTGGGTCATTGTTCATTTTTCGTTTTGGGCGATTTTCATTTGGGCGATTATTCGCATAGCCCAAATCAACACCTATCATCGATTTGTTGATTATAAGACGGGTTTCGATAGCCCGATACGGAAGAAACAATATGAAGCAATGTCTGAGCTTGGTATTCCTTCAAAACTCATACGCCTTTGTAGGATGACCTTGACGAACACCAACTCCGCAGCGAAAGTTGGTAAGAAACCTAACCTTTCGAAACTAAGCAAGGCCTGTCCTGTGATCTCTTCAACATCTTAGTAGATATTGGTATGAGAAAAGCTACAATCTACATGAATAAAAACATCAGCAGCAAAAGTCTCATGCTGCTCGCGTATGCTGAGTCAGCAAAAGTGGGTCTGACAGTAAGTGAGGACAAGGCTAAATTAATGGTTTCAACGAACAGGGCTTCCATGCCATTAGAACAAGGCGCGAACGTTGATAACCGTTATAATTTCGAGGTGGTGGACGAATTTATATACGTCGGATTTACTCCAAACAAAAACACCAGTGTCAGCCTTGAGATCAAGCGGAGAATTGTGCTTGCGAATATACGTTATTTTGGTTTAAGAACGTAATTTAGAGATACAAAGCCCTCTCTCGAGTAACAAAAGTCCAACTATAGCAGACTCTCATACATCCTGTCTTGCTTTATGGCGCATAATCCTGGGTCTTATCGCAAGCAGACGAAACATCTGTAAGAGTTTTCGAGAGAAAAATACTCCGAAAAATATATGGCACAATAGTGCACAACGGCGAATATCGGCGAAGCATGAATCAATGGATGAAGACGAACCAGTCCGAAGTGTTTTCGAAACCGAACTCGAAGGAAGACGAAAATTAGACAGACCAGAACTCCGCTGGAAGGATCAGGTTGACGACTCCCTGCGTACACTGGGTATTGCCAACTGGGAGGATATGGCAAAAGATGGAACTAGTTGACGAAACATGTTATCTTCGTTTTGTAAAATAAAAAAATTTAAATATAAAATACAACTAATATGAAATATAAAATAAAACTTATACACCCCGGTTCACTAATTTAAAGGCACTAAAAATTCCATGTGCAGCAGCCTGTATCTTTTGCAATTTGTAACCGATTGCAGAATTTTAAAGTGGAACTCGAAGCTAGACATCTTAAAATAAAAAAAAAATCATGACAATAGTAGTTTCGGAACTAAAGAATTTTGTTTTGATCAATTTATAGAAAAAGTCCAAAAATGTGATATTTTTTTGGTTCACTTGAATAAGGGCGCTTTAACTAATTTTAATGAAAAACTGTTTTTCTTGATTTTTAATTTATTTTACTTTATTCAAGAACTATTAGTAATGGGTACAACCCCGTTTGTTTTTAATAACTTCAAATATACGGGTTTTCATTGATAAATAAAGTGAATTTATGTAATCCAATGAAATTTGATTCCAAGCATCCTTAATGGCCTGAAATAATAACTGTATACCTCCTTCATAGACCGTACGAGATAACCAACCCCAGACAGTCAAGAATATTTATATTTCTTTTTACTACTGTGGCGCTGTGTATACGGGCATTATCCTGTTGCAATATCCGAGTTATGGGACCAAAGAGTTCACTCAACTTCGGAAATGCCGATTCCAATAACGTTTTATAGCTTGCACCAGTCATTTTTGCACTTTGAAATTCAAGATCGATGGTGCCATAGTACGTAATAGTACCCCACACCATAACGCCGCCCTCTCGCCTGTGATGTCGGTTCAAAAAACGCACAGATCAGGGAAATAATAGTTGTAGCCGTCAGAACCATTCAAATTAAACTTCTTCTCATCCGTAAATACAACGGTTCTCCAGTCATTTACATGACCTCTTGGCTGCACTTCCCATACCATGTAGTCCCTTGCGAGTTGAAGCCGCTTTTCCTTACAAGGAGCATTAAGAGACGGCTTTTTTTGTAATTTCAGGTATTTAAGATACTGACTTGCTAGCTTCCACTCCAGTTTGAGCTCTTAATTTTGACAAGGATAAGGAAGAATTAGAAGCAATTCTGATAATTTTTCTTTTCTGATACGTAGATAAAGACAATGAATCCCTTCCTTTAACATTTTTTCCATACCCCTCGGGGTCCTTGATGTAATTGTCGACAACTGTTGGGCTTCGTCCAATTTATTTATCTATTGCGCGGTTACATCGATTTTAGTTTTATCCGATAGATTTAAAATTTTTCGTTTTTGACTCATAAAATGAATGATTAAGATGTAATAAATTGTAATTAAGAAACGCTCCCTACAAAAAATCATTGCTTACTTTAAAAATAATGAAAAAAAGAATAAAGTGCCTTTATCAAGTGAACCAAAAAAATAGCAAATAAATTGCTCAAAAAAAAGTTCTTTTGTTAAGAAACCACTATTTTCAATATTTGTTTATATCTCAAGATGTCTAGCTTCCATTTCCATTTTCAAATTCTGCAATCGGTTACAAATTGCAAAACTATGGATTTTTTAGAGCCTTTTAAATAAGTGAACCGGAGTGTATGTATCGGGTCCGCCAAATAACTTTTTTTTTGAAAACGCTATAATAAAAAACTACTGAATATTTTCTCAAATTTCTTTTTTATTTGAAGTACAATCCTTCCGGTTAATAATGGAAAATAATTTCATTCAAATGGCTGCCTAGGCTGGCCATGCAGTAGCCTACACGATCGGTCTAATTTTTAAGCACATTATCGATTGTGTGCAGCTGTATTTTACCAATGGCTTCACGAATATTGTCCTTTAAAGCGTCAATTATCTCTGGCTTGTCGGGGTAACACTTATCTTTGAGGACACCCCACAAATAATAGTCCCAAGGGTGTCAAATCGCAGCTCCGAGGTGGCCAAACGACATCAGCTCTGCGGTTGATAATGCGTTCTTCAAAAACAGGGCGCAAAACATCGAGTGTAGCTTCGGCTGTGTGGCACGTAGCGCCGTTCTGTTGAAACCAATCCTCCTCTTCAATTTTGGTGAACAAAAATTCGTTCAACATGGCCCGATAACGATTGACTTTAACGGCCACTCCTTGGTCATTTTCGAAGAAAAATGGCCCAATTATGCCTCTGGACCAAAATCCGCACCAAACAGTGACTCGGTTTGGGTGCACCGGCTTTTCAATGTATGTGTGCGGGTTTTCTGTGCCCCAAATGCGACAATTTTGCTTGTTTACATACCCGCCAAGATCAAAATGAGCTTCATCTGAAAAGATGATTAGCAATTTATGCAATTTTCGCACACATTCTGCAACATTACCCTGATTTTCAAAGTAATGTCGCAATATTTCCCAGCGTTGTTCAAGCGTATACACAACCATATTCGTTCAGCGGAAGGATAAAACTAATTATCTGTCAAATCAGACATGAGCTAAGTGTTACCATTCACGACATAAGCACTAGTTGAAAAAAAAAACGTTAGATGGTGGACCCTTTAGTAGTTTAAATTATCTAAGAACCACCAAATTACTTATTCTTGGTTACATGAATGGAATTTTCGAATCCGGATCGAATCGGGTCAGCGAATGTGAAATCCAACATATCGGACTCAAACCGATTCTGAATCGGTACAGATAATGCGAAATCCAATGTATCGAACTCAAACCGGATCCGAGTCCGGCGTTGTGCTTATTGGGAAGTCAACAAATAATTGAATATATTTCTTTTTTCCTATAACAAAAAAGTTCCAGATTATTGTTTCCCATGTCTGCCTTATTATCTTTCGCGCACGGTATAGAACTGACTCCCCGTCAGAATTACTGAAACGCGAAAATTTTTCAAAACTCGCCACTACCGCACCGTGATATACACTCACACCAATAAACCCACACATACATATGGTTCTATTACACGACAAGGCACATATGAATCATCATGCATAAATATATGCATGCATTCATACATTTGCTTGTCGTTTAAGCCACAATAAATGGCAATAACAATAATTTTGCTTATGTCAAATGTACTAACGGTTTCTGAGGACACACACTCTAGCAAGTGCACAGCCGCGCGCTTTCTAGCTAGTACATGTCTATGTGTCCTTTAGTCACTTAAGTTTACTGTACTAAATACTGCCACCCAAGTGTGTGTATGTGTGTGTGGAAAAGTTACAAAAAAGAAAGACTTATAGCAGCAAAAGGAAATGTATTATGGTGTATAGATGTCATAAGGACACATACAAATGATATTCGCTCACACACACACACACATACAACGATTCCCATTACAATACATTTATACATTCCACCAAACTGTCCCTCCATGGTCTTTTTCCGGAAGTTCAATACGATTATTGCTGGGTTTTGTCGTAATCTTCACTTGTCGCCTCAAAAATTACGTCCATTATATAGTTTGCACTAATTGCTGGGAAATCTGCCTCGAGGGTTTATTGATTTTCTGTGTACGCGCAGATTCAAATTATATTCACGTACGTTAGGCTCAGTGTCTCTGTACGTTGTACATTATGTTTTGTGGGCCCTAGGGCCATTTTGTTTTTACAGGAGCCTTATATGATGGGGGTTGTTTGAGATTTTTGGCAATAACATGATGACGTCAATATCTGTGAATCAAGGATCATGATTATGTTGAAAGGAATGAGTAGAAAGAAAATGATAAATTTATTACAAAAATGACAAAAATGATATAGCACCTATGGCAGCTGCAAGAGTGCTGTAGCCCAATATGGACAAAGTCAGACTCGGAGACCATTCGGTTCGGGATTGTGTCTGATTTGAGTCCAATAACTCGCATTTAGCTTTCTCTGATACGATTGGTATACAGTTTGAAAACGACACGTCGGATTTTGCCTTCTCCGATTCGAGTTGCACTGGATTCGAACCCAACATTGCGGATTTCGCTTCCTCTGATCCGATTCGGACACAGATTGAGCACGATACGTCGGATATCACGTTCGCCAATCTGGTTTGTGTCCGATAGCCCAGATTTCGCTTTCTATGATCCGATTGGTATACACTTTGAAAACGACATGTCGGATTTCGCCTTCCCCGATCCGATTTGGATTGGATTCGAACCCGACATGTCGGATTTCGCTTTCTCTGATCCGATTCGGACACGGTTTGAGCACGACACATCGGATATCGCTTTCGCTGATCTGGTCTGTGTCCGATAGCTCGGATTTCGCTTTCTCTGATCCAATTCGGATATAGTTTGGGTACGACACACCTGATGGCAGCTGCAAGAGTGCTATAGCCCAATAAGCACAAAGTCGGACTCGGAGACGATTCCGTTCCGAATTGTGACTGATTTGACATTGCGGATAACTCGGATTTAGCTTTCTCTGATCCGATTGGTATACAGTTTGAAAACAACACGTCGGATTTGGCCTTCTCCGATCCGATTTGGATTGGATTCGAACTCGACATGTCGGATTTCGCTTTCTCTGATCCGATTCGGACACGGTTTGAGCACGACACATCGGATATCGCTTTCGCTGATCTGGTCTGTGTCCGATAGATCGGATTTCGCTTTCTCTGATCCGATTCGGATATAGTTTGAGTCAATTGAGTACCTAATTGCGCTTTCACTGATCTGATTTATATTGAATTCGAAACCGACATGTCGGATTTCGCTTTCTATGATCCAATTCGGGCACGGTTTGAGCACGACATCTCGGATTTCGCTTTCGCTGATCTGGTTTGAGCCCGATAACTTACATTTCGCATTCACTGATCCGATTCAGATACGGTCAGAGTAAGACACATCGGATTTCGCTTTCGCTGTTCCGATTTGAATTGAATTCGGACCCGACATGTCAGATTTTGCTTTCGCTGATCTGGTGTGAGCCCGATTGCTTGGATTTCGGTTTTCCTAATCCGATTCGGATATAGTTTGAGGCCGATATACCTGATTACGCTTTCTCTGATCCGATATAGATTGGATTCGAACCCAACACTTAAGATTTCAATTTCTCTGATCCGATTCGGACACAGGTTGAGCACCACACGTCGGATATCGCTTTCGGCGACCTGGTTTGTGTCCAATAACTCGGAATTCGCTTTCTCTGATCCGATTCGGATATAATTTGAGTCAGACACACCCGATTGCGCTTTCGCTGACCTGATTTAGATTGAGTTCAACCCCGACATGTTGGATTTCGCTTTCTCTGTTCCGATTCGGATATAGTTTGAGTCCGATACATCCGAGTACGGTTCCGCTGAACCGATTTGGATTGGATTCGAACCAGAACTATCGGATTTCGAATTCTCTGATCCGATTTGGACACGGTTTGAAAACGACGCGTCGGATATCGCTGTCGCTGATCGGGTTTGAGACCGAGAACTCCGATGCCACTTTCACTGAACCGATTTAGGTACGGTCTGAGTCCTACATGTTGGATTTCGATTTCCTTGATGCGTTTCGTATCTGCTACAGACCTGCTTTCGCTGATCCCATTCAAGTGACCAAGAAGAAATAATTTAGTGTTTTTCAATTAATTTAAACTGCTATAAATTAGTTTGTATTTCATTAGGTTTGTATTGGAACATGTTGACATGCCGCTAGCGACTTGTATGCATATCCTGCAAGAACGCTTCAATATTTGAATGCAGGAGAGATGGCCGAATCGCACGGATTAGGCACGATCAAGGCTGATCTGGTCCATAGTTGATTTTATTAGATCCATGAAGCTTTTGTCTTTATCCCAAGGTATGAGTGCGTGCTTCCGTTTTGACGAGACACTGTCTGATTGGTGGACACGCGTCGACACTAAAATGCAGGGAAAAGGACTTCTGACTAGCTGTAACGATGAGGAAGTGGAAGAATCCACTGAATACCTTCTTTGAACTTTCCCAGCACAAGCGGGTAGGAGGAAGTCTACTATGGGATCCTACCTATTTAGGGACCTGGTATAATTATGTCAGATAGACGTGGACAAGAACTTGAGCATCTTGGAGTAAACTTAATGATTCTCCTGTGGGGATAACGCTTAATATTGTTAGCCTGTTGCATCACAATGGACTAATATGCCTAAGTGAGTCGTCAATCGAACGCTATTAACACCTAACCTAACCTGTGTATCTCAGACGAACACTTCCCCTCGAATTGACATACAGCTCACATGTCGACGAAGTTTCAAGGTGATATCCGAGTTGACTACATTGCTGTCACCTATTACCATCATGGGCTTCCTACATACATGGTCCAGAAACCCCAATGTGGACCTAGGTGGATATGAGAGTTATATACCATCTTCCATGACCACGTTGGCTACGGGGTATACTATTGGCAACTATTGTTGCCTCTTCCTCCTAGCGGACCCGGATCAATGTAGTGTGTATCAGGAGAAAATTTTGGATAATAGGAAAGTGGAAGATTGTCTGGAGGATGGTAGTCCAGCAGTCGTTGCGATCAATGATTCTCTTACAGTCAGGCGGTCATCACGTCCCTGGAAACAGTATTTCTTCATTCAACATCTGCTCAGTAATGCCGCGGATGCCTTAACGATATGGGCCAGCCGAACTGCAGTCACCTCATGTGGGTGCAAGGGGATAGCGACATTCTGGGAACTCCAGAAGGGATGAGCTGAGCAGACTACGGACTGCATTACTGGTTCCACAGGAAGTAGAACGTGTTGTTATACCCGCAGCAACTTGTAATAATATCCTGCAAGAACGCTATAATGATGCATTGAAAGTGGACCAGAGGCTCAGATTGTGTACGCGCAAGAAATATCTGAACGATTGTGAATAACAGCAGATCCAAGAACTTTTGGTCTCTACCCAGACCCAAGGTATGGGTGTTTGTTTCAATTTGACGGGACAGTGCATGAACATTTGGCCGGAGACAAAATTTGCTCGCGATGGATACCGCATAATTTGCCAATGGCTCAAAAAAAATTATCATGGCGATTGGTGCAAGGAAATGTTGACAAAGTCAATGGCGGTGCTTCAAAAGACGTCTATAAGATGCAACGAATCATGTATCTATGCATATGAATCTGAAACTAAACTGCAGTCAGTATGGGTCTTCCAAGATTAATCGGATCCAACAAGAGTTGTTCTAGTTCGGATCACTTCAAATCAAATGGCGCCCTGCGTTTTGGGCATAACTGGTCATACGACAACATTTCCGGTAAAATAGCGTAGAGCGGTAAACTCTGAATGGAACACAGCCATTTAATTTCCAGATGTTTTTGGTGAGCCCAGAAAACGAACCCCAAAGAAGTATCAATCTCCATCATGACGATACTTGGTCTCACACATCGGTTCAAGCAAACTCGTATTTGACCAACTAAAAATTTAATTTATTGGTCAACGTTTTCTGGCGCCCGACGAAGCTGATGCACTCAAAACTCATATTATGGAGCTAGCTCATTCGGAGTGGCAAAAGTGCTTTGAAAATTTATTCAAATTCGCTTGACTATTCCAACAAAGCGGCGTAGGCTGGCTACTCCACCATAGCGACCTCGGTTAGAGACTTTGGGCAACTGTTCCAATACGAAGTAAGATCCTAGATAGCATCTCATATGAGCCGAGCAGAATCATATGAGATTTTCGACGCTTTCGTCCTCCACTTGATCCCACAGATTCTCCAGTATGCATGATTCCAAATTCAGGCGCGTGTCTGCCTATTAAAGTGTGCCCCGTTATCACAGCTACTAGCATACATGTATCTTGTATGGGAATGGATATCAGGTGTAGCGTATAATTTAGGTCATAACTTGGCCGTACTCGACTGGTGATCCTGCAATTTGTTCGACGAGACCATCTGTCACATAGTGACTTAGGCGGACTATTCCTCGTACTACCGTTATCGATCGACAAGAATCCGATCCATTACTATTCGTCCGAATGTAAGGTTCTGTATTGAAATACGAACCGACCCGAACTTGAACCGATACCTAGTAACCACATCCGATTTCCCCCGTTTGTGTCACACCAAGTTCTCGATTACCTAGAATCTATTGACCAAACTCAAAGGAGTATGTTCGAACCATTCCCAAAAGGGTATTATAAAACCGTTCCCAATAGAGTGTTCTTAACCGTCCCCAAGAAAGTGTCAGCATCCGTTACCAGAAGAATGCCTTCATCTGTTGCTTAAAGAGTATTCTCATCCGTGCATAAAGAGTCTTCTCATCCGTGCCTGACGATTGTTCTAATCCATCCGCAAAACAGTGATCTCAAAAAGTGGATCAATTCATATTGTTTCTTTAAATCAAATTATTTTCAATTCAAGCCCCATAGAAGGAAGGGTAGACCATTCTGTTCTTACGTAAGGTTTAGTGGATCACAACGAAAGACCCTGGACATGACTGAGCCTACCTCAGCCTTTGGAAAACCCCGTTACACGTTGAGTGACATATCCGGAGTATATAAAACAGTGACCCGATCCTAGTTGGGTTTTGATATTATTAACGCAACGTACTTCGCTAAGACCAAGAAGGCCCACATTTTAGAAGTCCATAACCCGCTTAACCTGCTCGAGTCCAGATTGTCCAGAGAGAGTTTTCCAAATTCTGGAACTAATCATAAACCGTTGTTTAATCTGTTATTATCCACGGCGGATTTATTATCCAGATTGTCCAGAGAGAGAGTTCTTACAATTCTGGAACTAATTTTAAACCGTCGTTATCCAGGCATGATTTCTTTTCCTTAAACTTTTCGACATTTCTGCAAGGATTGCAATTTAAGATGACGAAATCATTAACCCGCCGCATCCGATCCTATTGTTGTATCAGTCAACAATCTCTAGACACAACTGTGTTGGATGCTCCTGGTGCCTTTATAATCTAATTCTCATCGGTGTTAGCGTGATATTCAGGTTATTCAACCAACCTCTTCCTCACTTTATCTTACATCATATGCAGGTTTAAAGTCATTACCTTAGAATACGTTACCTTATGTCGGGATTAGTGAGCTGCTTGGGAATTTCTCAAAGTATTTCCTACAAGATCTTTGGACACAATTAGATGCAAATCGTTACCAGTAAATTTTGCTAATTATCAAAAACTCTAACAATTCACCTTAATGGCAAATGAGAGGAAAGTATATAATAGTGTATTTGTCCACACATTTGAAATAAGTACAACCTTTTGACTATTTCCCATATTTCTTAACAGTTTAAAAAGCTCTGCACGTTATCCTCGCAAATTGTCAGGCCACCCCTTACCCTGTAAATGGCACATACAGTTGTGTAGTTTATCCAGTTTTAACTTTCAGGACATCCCACATCCAAGACGTTCATGTACGTGTGAGAATAGCACTGACCACTTCGACCGTCTGTTACACAAACCGAACACAGGACACGCATACTTATGGGTGTTTAATGATCGAACTATGAAATTGTTGGCTATTTAAGTCAAATGAAATGAAAGAAAAACAAACAAAATATGTAAAAATTCTCGCAGGACGAAACAAACAGGTTACTTCTTTCCTAGGCATGGGGTGTTTGCAAAATATTTTTGTTTTTTTCCCCCTTTTTGCCTTTCTGTTTATGTTGTCGTGTCCCTTTTTTTATGATGTTGTAACTATTTCACTTTATTATTATTCCTCTGATATCGCTTAAATGTTTTTCTCAATGATTTTATGACTATTTTCAGCAGCATTTAAACAATTACATTATGAATGAGCGATTTAAATGGCAGAAACATTGGGCAAGGACACATAAAGGAAATGTAAAGAGAAAATTGAAACGTGAACGAGGCAAACTTTACTCAACACACTCTCCCTCAACTGATGGTGTGTCATTTTTCTTGTGCTTGTAGCCAGAAAGGATAATTTTTTATTAATCTCAACAATGACCAAAAAAATTCACTTAAATACTCACAGCAGTCCGTTCAGTGCTTCAGATCCGGCAGTACAACTTATTATTCCCTTCAATGTGAAAAGAGCCCAACAGGCTGTCTGCTGCCATCGTTCGTTTATCTACCCAGACACAAACACATTTACCTACTCGCTACCCCCAACCATACACACAAACAAACACAAGCCGATTTTGGCTTTAAGGACATCATTCCTTAAAGGCTCTCTCTTAGGGGCCTAATAGCTGTAGTTGCTGTTTCGACTGTGTCTGTGCTGCCATTTCATTATGGCCTCTTCGTTTACTTTTCTGCAGTTTCTTTGCGTTCTGCTTTTTTTGAATTTTTTTATTTGAGCGCCACAATTCAACAAACAACGAAAAGAACATGCAATAAAAATGTTTAAACGACTGAATGACTGAATGAATGGAACGGCGTTGTTTGTTGTTGTATGCAACGAATTGTGGATACACTTCATTATTATTCTTTTCCTTAAGAGGTAGGTACACAAGAGGCTGGGACAGGGAACTCTTCAAGCATCTTGCCGGATAATGAGTTGCTTTCAGTCGAAATTTAATTTAACTGCTACGTAACTTCAGGCTGTATGGTGTAAGGAGTTTATCCGGATGAGTGCACGGAATTTTAAGATTTTAAAATGTATGTAGATGGGGTAAATTGGATACCTTAGAAAGGATCGTTTAAGGAAACTGTAGCAAAATTTTGAGTTTTTTACCCCACAGCTTGATGCAGCAACTTGACTGTTCTGTCCCTAAACCTGGAAGTTTATGAGTAAGAAACCCAGTTAAGGCACTGATTTCGTTAATATTTCTAAATTTCAGTCGAAAATTTTTTCGCCCTTAATGTTTACTAGTTTCGAAAACATTTCACTGTTTAATGGGGATAAGAGAAGTTGAAGATTCTTCAAAGAATTAGAGGCAGTTCACAATATAGTACAAAGGGTGTCTCAGTAAGACTGCACTTTTTCAATTTCAAAAGAAGACACGTACTTTATGAGATAGTTGGGATTTGCGTATTAGATTGTAAAGAAGATATGTTGCGATTAAATATAGAACAAAATATCCATCAATTGGCCCCACGGCTCTGATGACAGGCCATTAGTCTTATCATGAAATTTTCCAAGACTTTTCCGCAGAGATGTGGTTATATCTCACTGACGACGCGCTGGATCTCGGATTTGAGCTCAGGAATTGTTTACTCTTTATTCGCTTAAACCCGAAATTTTACAGAACTCCAAACGGAGAAATCGCATGGGGTTAAGTTACATGATCTTGGTGGCCAGCTGATATCAGAATTTATTGAGATAATTTATTCTGGAAATCGTTGCTGCAAAAAATCGATTGTTTCATGTGCGGTGTGGCAGGTGGCGCCGTCTTGCTGAAACCGTATGTGGTCCAGATCCATGCCGTCCTGTTGGGGCCACAAGAATTCCGTTACCATGTTCCTGCAACAAATGCCGTACACAGTCACTACTTCAGAAGATGCAGGGCTAAATAGGAGAATAACAGGTTCGAACATTTGCTATGATACTTCGCTCCAAAGTATAAATAAAGGGTGTCTCAGTAAAAATGCACTGTTTCACTTCAAAATAAAACACGCATTTTTAGGGATAGTTCTGATTTTTTTATTGAATTGTAAAGAGGACATGTTCCGATTAAATATTAAATAAAATATCAGTCAAATGGCCCCCATGGCTCTGATGACAGGACATTAGTTTTTTCATGAAATTTTCAATGACTTTTTCACAGAGATGTGGCTGTATCTCACCGATGACGCATTGGATCTCGGATTTGAGCTCAGGAATTGTTTCTGGTTTATTCGCATAAACGTAAGATTTTACAATACCCCAAACAGAGAAATCGCATGGGGTTAAATTGCATGATCTTGGTGGCCAGCTGATATCAGAATTTATTGAGTTAATTTATTCTGGAAATCGTTGCTGCAATAAATCTATTGTTTCATGTGCGGTGCGGCATGTGGCACTGTTGATGTTGATGGCACATGTCGTCCAGATCCATGCCGTCCAGTTGAACCTACAGGAACTCCGTTATCGTGTACCTGTAATGAATGCCGTTCACAGACACTGCAATTTCGGCCTCATCTTCAAACAACTTAGGCCCAAACACGCCGCATGACCAAATTCCACTCCATATAGTTGCTCGTTGTGGATGCATTTGTTTCTCATGTATTGCATGAGGATTTTCTAAGCCACAAATTCATTAATTTTGTGTATTCACGAAGCATTTCAGATGGAAATGCGCTTCATCGGAGAAGATGACTTATTTTTGGGTTTTTTGGTCTCAGCATAACTTTCCAAATTTTTGAAATAAATTTTCAAAATTATTTCGCGTTGCTTTTACGTAAATCGCTCAATTTGTAATAATCGGAATAAACCTACATGACAGCTGCCAAACTTCAGAGTTGCCACTTGCTCAAAAAAAAATTACGCTAAAATTAAAATGTGGTATCATACTGAGACACCATTCACTTTTGTGGAGCAAAATTTGATTCGTTAGGGACTACTATAAATCTCTTTTTCAGGTCCACATGGGAACAGCGGGATGGGGTATCTTCGAGCTGGAACGCCCCTTAGCTACACCAGGTCAACTTACAGTTTCAACGATGGGGACGGAACATGACATCCCGTGGCATCACAATGGTCCTCATTGGACTGAGGGTGTTAACAGTGATAGCCATTTCAAAGTAAACTAACCTGAGAGATAATTTCCGTACTCTGAGAGGAACGTAACTTGCAAATAGAACATACAACTCCAAATGTCAACTGCATGGCAATGCTGCTGCCAGTTGCAACTGTAGCTGCGAAAGAATGGTGTATTTATTAAAAACAAAAAAAAATAATCGGTTGGGGAGAGCTTCGCACAACCAATGAGCTGTGCGCGTTCTAGTTATACACTTACTGACGGGAGCCTGTAGTTTTACACCGGTTCCGAACAGAATTTTTGAGACGGTTTTTCGTGGCTAAATACTTAGTAGTGTCGCCGTCACTAAGCGAGGTGACCGCCGTCGAGAGAAATGTAAGGTGGTCAGAGCAGAGATCGAACCCATTATCTTCCAAGTCATCATGGATTTTCTAAATTTAGTAACTTTCGTTTTATATATTTTTTTTCAGATTATAAAATATAAAAAATGGAAATGTTTTAACACTAATTATGGAAAATATTGTCACTTTTATGACCCCCGTTTTCAGGTTTCGCAATGATGGGCTCTTTTTAGAGCATTTCCATAACAACTTTTAAAATATGTGGCTGTAGCTGTCGAATTTCTGCAACAATGTTTGCCTTGAGTGCAAGGATTATCTCGGGCTTGTTCAGCTCTCCATTCGCGGTTACAGCACTTGCATCCTCATTTTCGAAGAAACAAGACCCAATGATATTTTCAGATGTAATGTATACCCCTAATGGAGTACAATTGCCGTTGACGAATAGCTCTTGGATTTTCAGAACCCCAGAACCTACAGAAATGAAATGAGCTTCATTAGTCATAATCAGCTTTTCAATAAAGTTGATTTTATTTCTGGTCAATTGTTGAAATTTATCTGCAAAATTTAGACGTTGCCGATGATCTGCGGATTTGAATTCTTGCACCAGTTGCACCTTATATGGGAATAGAAGTAATTTTTTTAAATGCGCTGGAGTGACGTACCAGATATTCCAAGCTGAGCAGAAGGCATTCTGGTACATATTTCTGATGTTTCTTTAACACTGTCCGCTACGCGTTCAATATTTTTCGCTGTGACAATTAATCTTTTGTCTACCGGTTCGAGGCAAATCCCTTACGGTACCATGTTGGTGGTGATAATGAATCAAGCAACTAATCTTTGCTTCAGAGAGCGAAATTCTGACGTTTAAATCTTTGCGTTAAAATAAATATTTTGGTTCTCTGTTCAGTTGTGAATTCTCCATTATTTATTCTCCAGTTGTTATATACAAGGTGTTTCAAAAGAAGTCATCCGATGTTGTTTGGCTCTCATTTTTGATGTGTTAACATCTATAGCGGCGTATAGGGGCTAAATCTATCAAAGTCAGATTTTATGCTGCTGCTAGATCCAGATTTTATGCTGCTGCTAAAACCAGATTTTCTGCGACTGCGAAAGAGAATAATGACGTGTTAAATAAAAATGAGCGAGCAAGAGAGCAATGAAAGAGTGGTGTGGCAGGGGTGAGGCAAACGAAATTGTGTCTATAGCGTATGTATTAACATAATAATGTATGTATATACATGTGTCTGTTGCTGTTGTTGAACGGAGATATAAAGCATAGCCACGAAAAATGCAATTTGCAAGCCCATGGGCTTGCGCAGTCGACGTTATGGTGACACACTAATACGTCAGCTACTTCGTACAAAGGATGTGTGCTGTTGTGTGTTTGGCTGTTTCGTTGCTGTTGATATGGCAAACATGTGGTTATGAGACACACGTATAACTCAGCTACTTCGGACAAAGTATGTGTGATGTTGTGTGTCTGGTTGTTTCGTTGTTGTTGCTATGGCAACATTTGATGTTCAGCATTGCCCGGTGTATACAAAAAAACTACTATTTTTTATTTTCCTATGTAATATTTACTAATGTGTTCATAGAAATCGAACTGGTACCGTGTAGCAAAAAGGTGTTAACACATCATCCGTGAGTTCGAACTCTCATTGATTTTTTTTCTAAATGAAAAACTTCGCGTCTGTTTTTTGATTATGTTTATTTGAACCTTTAGAATTTTATTGGTTTAGTTGAGAAGATGATATCGGTTAAATATGCGCCGTCACAATGGATTATCATATGGACTCGTTTTAAGGAATTTTTCTCCACTTCGGCGAGAACTTCGAGCGAGAGATTCTCGCACTTGTGTTGAATTTTGACCTTGAGGGCTTTCAGGGTGTCGGGCTTCAAAAAACCCCACAAAAAAGTCTGGAACGGTTAAATCGGGCGATCTTGTGGGCCAGTCCAAATCGCCAAAACAAGAGATGAGGCGACCCGGGAACGCCGCCTTCATAATATCGGTTGTGGCTCGCGCAGTGTGTCCTCCAGTCCTAATTCGTAGCATTGCGGCAGAAACAACTCGGTTAACATGGCCCTGTAGCGCGCACCGTCCACTGTTGTCGTTTGATCAGCGGCCCGATGACTCCTCCAGCGTGAACAGCGCACCATGCAGTCACTTTGAGTGGGTGAAATGGCTCCTCTTGCATCACTTGTGGAGTTTCGGTGCCCCAGAAGCGATAGTTTTGCTTGTTCACGTACCCGCTGAGGTGAGGCGATGAGGCGCTTAACATGATTTTGGTGGAAAAATCGTCCACTTCGTCCACGAGATTGAGGATGGCTTGGGCGTAGGTTACATGCGTTTGGCGGTTGACAGGCAGCAGCTGATGCACGGACTGGACTTTGTATGGGAACATGCCCAGGTCTTTGACCAAAATTCGCCATAGGGACGACCGGCTGATGGCTAATTGCGAGGCACGGCATCTGGTCGATGTTTCCGGCGACAGCTCGACATCCTCCTGGTAACATCTCGTGTGGTCCCATACTCTTCAAGGTTGGTGGCCAAACGGATCAGTGTTTGCGCAGTCGGTGTCGGACGGCTGGGGAATCGGCGACGGTATTCGCGCTGCGCCAACACCACAAAACTAATTGTTATGCCAAAAAAAATGACACGATTATTCCGCGTTCTTGGGGAGTGTATCGCTCCATGGCTTGTTTACTGTATTCTACATCTGTCTAGTCCGCAAATGTCAAAACAGATTTGACATTGGCGGCCATTTGCAAAAATAAGAGCATCTTCGAATAGGGTGGTCATTTTTGAAATACCCTGTATAATATGAAAAAAACAGAAAATAAGTGCAATTTTTAAACCCCAGGGTGGCGTTTGGTCCACCCTGTATAAGAACCGCGTACACTACCATTGCACCACCGACGTTTTCGTCTAGACCTGACAATATGAATGTGTGTTAGTTCCACAGCTAACCATGTAATTTAACTGAATCATGCATGGTGATGCTGTAGAAAGTTGCAGATCTGCCTGTAAAATGCACAAGGTATGAAATTTAAGATAAACCCAGAATCTTTCAAACTAGCAAATATTACCGAATTTTGGGAATAAATGGTGTTGCTGTAAACAGTAGCCACGCTAGCGAATATATTGGAGAAAGTCGATTTTCTAGAGCAAGAACTTAATTGACCTACAGGAGTGCTCAAGCTGCACGTTTCCAATATTATAGCATATTATTGACATTGTATTGTATTTTATTGTATTGTTTATTTATTGAATCTCATGCATAACAAGAACAAGTCTGATAATTAAAGTACACGAGTTATAAATTTTAGTATATATGAATAAGGAAATGTTATAAATAGATTAATAAATAAATAAATATATTAAATTTAGTTAATTAATAACACTGTGTGTGATTTTTGCAGTTTTAAAATCTGAATTGAGTGAAACATAGCGAACCTGTCATTTATGGCTAATGGCATTTCCCGTTTTTCTCTACCAAGTCAAAATTTCGAGATATTTGACCCCAAAGTTTGCTGGGATGTCAGCAACTGTAATATTTTTGAGACTGAATTAGAGGCAGAACGCTTCAAAATTGAAGTTTGACTTCTGAGTAAGAAATGTAGAGGACCTTAAGAAGAATACCAATTTCAAGTTTGTACCCCCTATCCTCCCCCATTACCACTAATAATAATGTTTTTGTCGAGTTATTAAGGGTAAGGGGGGAGGAGAGGGGGTACAAACTTGAAGTTGGTATTCTTCATAAGGTCCTCTACATTTCTTACTCAGAAGTCAAACTTAAATTTTGAAGCGTTCTACCTCTAATTCAGTCTCAAAAATATTACAGTTGCTGACATCCCAGCAAACATTGGGGTCAAATATTTCGAAATTTTGACGTGGTAGAGAAAAACGGGAAATGCCATTAGATTCAGCGTATCCAAATTATGCAGGTTCGCTATGTTTCACTCAATTCAGATTTTTGGTCACACACAGTGTAATTAATAAACTAGATCTGTGGACTAATAAAAATGGAATAAAGAAGAGGACAGTTCAACAATTATATGATATATAAGAACAAATAGTAAGGCTGTGTGTTCATTGAATATATTTCGGTCGTGGTAAATTGTGTTGAATTTATTTTTGTGTGTTGAAGATACAATTCCGATTTTGCTGTGTGAAATGGAAAATCAAAATTTTGACAGCTGAAAATTCATGTGCTTGCACGTTTATGAAATTAACATAATTTTTAAAAAATATTTCGCTATTTTTATTAAAATTATAAACAAAAATAGAGGGAAGAAAGCGTAAGGTATGCTCTTATTGTTTCATATTTTGTGTGACTATATTGACAATAAAAATTTAACTTTACAGACTTTAATTATGTAGCTCACACCTTCCCGTCAGTATAACAAATCAAAAACTTCTCTGGGAACCAATGTGGGGAACAGCTTAAAGGCGGCCCAAAAGAGGCCTTAGCGTTGCACTATACAATGCTGAAATGACATCAATGTGGATATCCGACAATTTTGAATTGGTATATTTGGTTGATTTGAATGTTTTCAAAATCTAGTTACATACGTTCCACATAATTGCGAACCATAGAAAATATGGATGAAATACTGCGGACTTCACACACATTTTTAAAGCTACGCATCTCCAGGCATCCACGCTATTTACCATCTTTCCTGTAAATAATTGATCTAGTGCGATGCGTTTTTCCACAAGTACATATCTCCCTGCCACAATTGTTCCCTGTCTATTATACGGCTTACTCTCCAAAAATTAAAAAAAAAAATACTACGTAGATAAAACATGTTAGTTTAAGCAAAAAAAAGTAAAATAACAAAATCAGGGCAAATGTATAATTTCGGAGTTATGGCCCCCCGTATGTTGAAATTTTGTAATATTATAGATTATTTTTATTTTCTTTAGTAGTTTAACCCCATTACCCTCTCACACATCCGAAATTTCAGGGACCATAACTCGGAAACAATGCATTTGCCCGGATTTTGTTATTTTTTTTTTTTTTTTTGCTGAAAATAATGTGTTCTGCTCGCCTCAAAAAATTATTGTTTTTTGGAGTGTAAGCCGTAAAATAGACCTGTCCCAGTTGACAAACTCATGTATGTATTTTGATTTGCTACTCTTGCCTTCTTGTGTTGGTGGTATGTATTTGTGTAGTTTCACAACTGAAGCGAATGAGACAAAAACAAAATGCCTGTTGTTGCTGCCTACAAGTACAACAACACCCGCTGCTACTATTACCATGTGTCCGAGCAAATGCTGCATAAAAGACAAACATCAAAATTTAGACTACATGTCAAAATTTTGTGTAGCCCTAGGGCTAGTGAAAATTTTGACAATAAATACTCACCACGCTAATGTCAAAATTTTAGTCAATCAAAATTATTTGATCCGATAAACACACAGCATAAGGGTAAAATTAAAGTTTTTAGGAAGAAATAAATTAACAAAAAAGCAAAAAATAAGCAAAATTGACAGTCCCCTGTCACTGTCAATTTTGTTTATTTTTTTGCTTTTTTGTTAATTTATTTCTTCTAGACTAGACTTCAGTATTATAATATTTATGAATTTAGGACTTAAATTCTTTAGCGCTGCTGATAATTTGAATGTTATGTGGAAGTGAGTTCCAAAGACGAATTGAATAAATAAAAAAATGTCATTCAGAAAAAATATAGCGATGTGGTAAGGGTATTACATTTCTACCTCTATTTGACCTAGTAAAATTTAATTGTCGAAAAAGATAAATTTTATGAAGGTGCAGACGATGGTTTTGGTCTTCAACAGGCTGTCGAAAGAAATGCCTTAAAGTGATTTAACGAACTGGTGTACAGAATCGTATCTTTTCAGACCGTAGATATACCTAATAACATTGTTAAATATGACGTTAAACTTCCGTTTACTTGACGAGTCACAGTTTGGAAAAAGTTCACTGCCGTATAGAAGTCCTGGCATTATGTACGACTTAGCCAAGAGTACTCTTATATGAAAAGGGCTATATGCTTGAGAAGACCATAAGGTTCTTAACTTCGAATAAGCTTGTCCAATAACTGAGTTAATATGGTTCGACCAGGTGAGTGATCTGTTTAAAATGATTCCTAGGTTTTTAGTCTGCGAGACAATATCAATTATATCGCCACTTATTGCTATATTAAAATTATAATTGACGTTGTTAAAGGATCTGGAGTGAACCACAAGACACTTTGATTTCCTGGGATTAATAGCAACTCCATTGGCTGTTGCCCAGTCATGAATATGAGAAAGGTCGTAGTTCAATTTTTCAATATTTTCGATGATTGAAGATAGTGAACGATTTAAGTAGATTTGCACGTCATCAGCATATAAGTGCGCTTAGCTGTATGACAGTTGTTGTGGTATATCATTTATATAAGTTGGAAAAAGCAGAGGTCCCAAAAATCGAGCCTTGGGCTGCTCCTCGCGAGATAGGCAAAATATTTGAAATGTTATTTGAAAACAGATTGGGAACGAGCAGAAAGATAGGATTGAATTAAATTGACGGCAGTAGATGAAAAACGAAAAAATACATTTAACTTTGAACACACAGTTGTGTGCTGTACCATGCCGAAGGCTTTAGAGTGGTCCAGAAGAACCAGAAAAGATATATGGCGCTTCTCTAAGTTTTGTCGTAGACTTCACGTGACCTTAAGCAATGCGCTAGGACAACTATGATCTGGTCGGAAACCAGACTGGTTTTCATGCATTAATGAATTAGAATAAATGTATGCACTCATTTGTTTATGAAGTAACTTTTCCAGGACTTTGGAAAGAAAACAAAGAATTGCAATGGGACTAAACTCAGTGTTGGTATTTGGTGTTGGTATTATTCCGGCATGTTTCCACATTGTTTGAAAAGTACTGTTCGTAACTATTGTGTTGAAAAGGTGAGTAACATAAGGTAAAATGGAGGATATAATTAATTTAAGAAACCTCGGATCAATATTGTCAGAACCAATAGAGTTCGATTTAATAGCTAATATACTGGATAAACTTTCAAAACTCCAGAACTTCCAAAACTTCTGTTTGTTCCACACAAGCGAATTAGAAGCCAAGTTAAAAAATAAAATAAATGGTTTCCCATTACATCCCATGAAGGGACCGGGGAGAACTTCTCACAATCACTGAGCTGTGCGCTTTCCAGTTTTCACTCACTGATTGGGACCTACAGTTTTACACCGATTCCGAACGGTATTTTGAGAAGCTTTTTCATGGCTATATACTCGATAGTGTCGCCGTCACTAAGCGAGGTGACCGTCGTCGAAAGAAATTTTAAGGTGGTTGGAGCAGGAATCGAACCCAGGATCTCCTGTACAAGAGGCGCGCATACTACCCATTGCACCACCGACGGTCAAGCCAAGTTGCTCATTATAAACATGCTGTTCAAAACTATAGTAGTTTTTATCGACTGGAATATTTGGTACATTAGAAAATGATCTGTTTAAAGAGTCAGCATCCAAGAAACAATTATTATCCTTCACCTGTTTACCTATACCAATATTTCGAATAGTCTTCCACTTCCGTTTGGCATCCAGCGCAGAACTAAATTGACGAAAGTAATATTCGGTTTTGGCCATACTAATTTTCCTATTTACGTCAGTCCTAGCTGAACGGTATTCTTCCAACAAATAAGAGGAATTGAAGCGCTTCCACCTCATGTAGGCTACATCTCCAATATTAATTGCATCTTTTACCATTGCACAAAACCAGGGTCTGAATTGAGCCTTAATAATCCGAGTTTTAATAGGGACAGCACAGTCGTAAAGATTGATAGTATTTCCATGAAGAAAATTAAGTTTGTCATCTACTGATATCATGGAGTAAATCTGATTCCAATTAATTTCATTGAACAATTCCTCCATTAACTACAACTTACATTCTTGAAATCTCTATAAGATATAATTTAATCAGAATGCTGGATTTCGAACTTGTATGTCAAGAATATTAAATCGTGCTTAGAGAAAGCCGGGGCTGATATCCGGTCATAGAGAAGTACACGGGAAGTGTCAGAAACAAAGAAAAGATCAAGTAGAGTGTTCGAGGTTTGTGTGTAGTGAGTCGGGATGTTAGAGTTTGTTGGAGAGAATTCAAGAGGAAGCATATTATCCAATAATAAAGATTCTAAAAGAATATTTGAATTCAAATCTCCTGATATAATAATATCATTGAAGTGTACAGTTGTAGTTTCGACCATATTGAATAAATCAAAATCACATTCCTCGCATGGTGATAATGTTGCCAGTTGCAGTGCTAGGTACGACGAAAGCTGGTAAAAATAAGGACAACTCTAGTTTATTAGCAGCTATATTAGCACTAACCTCAGTAGAAGATGGACGGTTTGATCCTCACATTGCAAGTTTGAATGGATGGTATGTCTACAAACACATAACAGAGATTGCAACAAGAACTTAGTGGATGAGATAAACTAAGAAAAAATAAGATTAGATAATATTAGACAAGATAAGAGAATATAAGATTAGATATGACAAGATAAGTTAAAAGATTTTGTGGTCAGTTCACAACAACTTTTCAATAGGAAGTCGAGGATGCCAGGATGCCGTAAAACTACTCTCTTTGTAAAGGAATTTTTAAAAGAGTCTAAAGCCTTCCCACGGCTTAATGCATCCATTCACTATCAGCGATAGTCGGGGAAAGAAGTGGTACTCAGTCAAAGATTGTAAAGGGTCCGCCAAATAACTTTTTTTTTGAAAATGCTATAAAAAAAAACTACTGAATATTTCCTCGAATTTATTTTTTATTTGAAAGTAAAATCCTTCCGGTTAATAATGGAAAATAATTTCATTCAAATGGCTGCCTAGGCTGGCCATGCAGTAGCCTACACGATCGGTCCAATTTTTAAGCACATTATCGATGGTGTGCAGCTGTATTTCACCAATTGCTTCAGGAATATTGTCCATATTGTCCTTTAAAGCGTTAATTGTCTCTGGCTTGTCGGCGTAACACATATCTTTGAGGGCACTCCACAAATAGTAGTGCAACGGTGTCAAATCGCAGCTCCGAGGTGGCCAAACGACATCAGCCCTGCGGCTGATAATGCGATCTTCAAAAACAGGGCGCAAAATATCGAGTGTAGCTTGGGATGTGTGGCACGTAGCGCCGTCCTGTTGAAACCAAATGTTGCCAATATCCTCCTCTTCAATTGTTGTGAACAAAAATTCGTTCAACATGGGTCGATAACGATCGCCATTGACTGTAACGGCCACTCCTTCCTCATTTTCGCAGAAAAATGGCCCAATTATGCCTCTGGCCCAAAATCCGCACCAAACAGTGACTCGTTTTGGGTGCATCGGCTTTTCAATGTATGCGTGCGGGTTTTCTGTGCCCCAAATGCGACCATTTTGCTTGTTTACATACCCGCCAAGATCAAAATGAGCTTCATCTGAAAAGATGATTTTTTTTGGCAAAATCGGCATCTTCTGTAAGTCGATCGCAGGCCCACTTAACGAAGCGAAAACGCAATGTTTCCCAGCGATGCTCGAGCATATACACAACCATATTCATTCAGCGGAAGGATAAAACTAATTACCTGTCAAACCAGATATGAGCTAAGTGTTACCATTCACGAAATAAGCTTTAGTTGGAAAAAAAACGTTAGATGGCGGACCCGTTACATATTAAATGTATCTTTAATTTTTATTGGCAACGGTTACGTCGAGAATTTAGTCCGAGCATATCCTTCCGGCATCATTATAAAATTTTAGATTCAGATTAACGTTGAATAGCTCAATTATTTTATATAGGGCTACAGTTTTGCACCGATTTGAACAGTTACAAATTTGAACTGTTACGACTTTGAAGTCACAAACTTCACGATGATGTCAAGTCATAGAGAATCACATAATATCAGGTGGTCAGTCATTAACAATGGGGTGTCGTATCATAACTGACTCCGCTACTGCTGCTCCTTGTAATGGTCGTTGTGAAGATCCTTACAATGTTTGTGGAAGTTTATTGTTGTTTCTTATGCTGTCGCTGTCGGTCGCAATTGCGTCTTGTCTTGCGGCAAGCATCTGCGAAATTGTTTTTCATTTTTTATTTACTTTGTTTATTTTTGTGTTTCACTTTATGTGGATTTTTATTTTTATTTTTATTTTCAATTAAAATTGTGTACAACTGAAGAAGAAAGGAAGAACATCAAAACGTATAAAAGCGAAGGCGCCCAGACGCATTCGTTCACAAGCTATAGAAAATAAAAATGAAAGGACTTGGACATGCAGATAATAAAAAAGGCAATCCGATGAGAAGATAACATAGTACAAATTAGTTAAATGAAGATATCATCTGTAGTAAAGAAAATGGGTTGAACGAATGAAGAATTTAAGCGTAACTTTAGCCCAAGGCAAAGCCAATTATCGTGTTCCAAAATGTCAACCACAACAATTAAAAGTATCTAATTTGATCTGTAATATAGAAGAAAATATAGAATTAACCCATGCAGTAGATGGTGAAGGTGATACAAAAGGGCTGCTGTATAAAATCAGATAGGTTCGGTAATTATTGTGGCACTTTGTTTCTTGGGAGATGATACAAGTTCAGCTGGATGTGGGGTATTTGAAAACGAATACAAATATCTGAGAACGTGCAAAGGACAATTGTCTCTGTAGAATTGAGGCAAGTGTCTGTGGTGAATTGAGGTAAGTGTGTTTGCTGAGCTGAGAAAAGTTCCTCTGCTGAGATGAGATAAGTGTATCTGCTCAACTGAGGCCAGGATGTAGGTTGATCCCAGACAAGTTTATCTGCAGATCTGAGAGGGACGTCCTGCTTAGTTGAGACAAGTGCCTTTGCAGAAGTGCGACAAGTATGTAGGCTGAGCTGAGACAAGTTCCTCTGCTGAGCTGGGACAAGTTATCTCTGCTGAGATGCGACAAGAGTCCCTGCTGAACTGACACAAGAATGTAGGCTGAGCGGCGACAAGTTTATGTGCTGCTGAGTTGAGTCAAGTGTATCTTCTGAGCTGAGGAAAGTCCATCTGCTGATCCGAGACATGAGTTTCTTACGCGCTGTGGCAAGACTCTCTGCTGAGCTGACCCAAGCGTCAGTGCTGAGCTAAGAAAACTATCTCTGCTAAACTGAGGTAAGTGTATCTGCTGCACTGAGACAAGTATATAGGCTGAGCTAACACAAGTCCCTTTGCTGAGATGAGAAAAGTGTCTGCTGAGCTGACACATGTACTCTCTGCTGACATGTGACAAGTGTATAGGCGGAGCGGAGACAAGTGGTTTTGCTGGATTGAGATAAGTCTATCTGCTGAACTAAAATAAGTGTGTCTCCTGAGCTGAGTTAAGTATGTCTAGTGAACTGAGGCAAATATATCTGCTGAGCTGAGACAACTATATCTGAGCTGAGACCAGGAAAGTCGCTCTTGTGATCCGAGGCATGTGCGGAGCTAAGACAACTATTTCTGCTAAACTGAGATAAGTGTATCTGCTGCACTGAGACAAGTAGGTAGGCTTAGCTGATATAAGTGTCTCTGCTGTGCATCTGCTTAGCTGAGACAAGCGACTCTACTGAATTGAGACAATTTTCTCTTCTCGGCTGAAATAAGTGTATCTGCTGAACTGAGACATGTGAATTTGCTGACCTGAGACAAGTGGATTTGCTGAGCTGTGACAAGTGCATTTGCTGACCTGAGATAAGTATAAGTAAAGGGTTTTCCAATAACGACATTACAACTTTTTGTAAACAAAACGCAAACCATTTGAGATATTTCCAAAACTTTATGATCGACTTGAAATACAATCCAAACATTTATGAATGGAACTCGACTTCGTTCATATTGGATCCAATTTTCGATGACTCGGTCACACAATTTGGCCATAACGGCCACTATTTCGCGTTCAATGTTGGCTCTGAGTTCTTCCAATGTCCTCTACTTATTGGTATAGACCAATGATTTGACGTAGCCCCAAAGAAAAAAGTCTAGAGGCGTTAAATCGCACGAAGGAGGCGGCCAATTAACTGGTCCATTTCTCGACATAACACGCTCACCAAACTTACTCTTCAATAAATTGACTGTAACGTGTGGTGTGTGGCTTGTGGCATCATCCTGTTGAAACCACATGTCGTCAAACTCCATGTTTTATCATGGCGTAATCATGGCGCGATAACGATCGCAATTCACAGTAACGTGACGATCGTTATTGTCGACAAAAAAAATATGGCCCAATGACGCCGCCGTCTTGCAAACCGCACCAAACAGTTACTTTTTGTGGATGAAGTGGTGATTCATGAAGCACATGTGGATTGCAACCAAACTAATAACGCATATTTTGCTTATTGACGAACCCATTGAGCCTAAAATGAGCTTCGTCACTGAAGACGATTTTGTGATAAAATTCATCATCAGAGCGCATCTTCTCCAGAGCCCAAACGGAGAACGTACGTCGCGTCACATGGTCCATCAGCTTCAATTCTGGAGTCAGCTATATCTTGTATGGGTGTAAACCAAGATCTTTACGCAAAATTCGCCAATTGAGACCGCCGCGACATCGACTGATTCGGATCGTTTGCTACGGACGCCTGAACGGCAGCGATATTTTCGTCACTTGGACCAACCCGTTGTTTCACTGGCACGGCAGCATCACACAATGAATATGTAGACTCAAATTTTTGCACTAAATTTGTTATTGCTTTTCTACTAGGGCGAGAATAACGACCGAAAATTGGAGTTAACGCTCTTAAAGTTGCGGTCACCGACTCCGAATTTCGGTGGTGCATTTTTATAATTTGCATACGTTAGATGATCAGTGAAATAGTGCGTTCATAAATTAAATTCGAAGATGTCAATTACCTTTTGGAAAACCCTATATATCTGCTGACCTAAGACATGTGTCTCTGCTGAGCTTAGATAAGTGTCACTACTGAAATGAGCCCAGTGTCTCTCCTGAGCTGAGACAAATGTCACTATTGAAATGAGCCCATTGTCTCTGCTGAGCTGAGACAAGTGTCTTCTTCTTTTTCCCTTGGGGTTGGTAAAGCTTCCAAAATATATGTATAAGTTCCGTATGTTAGATTAAGCACATTTGTCCCGCCTACTAATTAAATCGATTTCCCAAGTCTCCACCACACTCCCCCGGAGTGTATTACTTCGCTTTGCTGGTATGCAATTTATTCTACTTCATTTTGCGCTGCCACTCTTCTATCTGCCTTTTGTGTCTCCTCTTCTATGCGCAACTTCTTCATATCCGAGGTTACATCGTATAGTTGTGAAGCAACTTCCACTTCTCCTCTGAGCTCAACATTATTTCCATAACATTCCCCGGAGTAATATCATGTCTTAGGTCGATGATTGTGTTGTTCCGATTTTCTTTAAATCTTGGGCAACTAACGATAACATGGTCTACATCTTCTTCCATTTTAAGGAAACTTGGACCCATCGGTGAGGTATCGTGTTCATACTTAAACAGGTACTTCCTAAATCATCCACGAGCTATTTAAAAAATGGGTTAGGTGGTAGCGCACTTCCCCGCTTTTACTTTTGAAGCATGTTTCGCGTCAGTGGTGCAATGGTAGTGTGCGCGGCTCTTGTGCATGAGGACGTGGGTTCGATGCCAACTCTAACCACCTTAAATTTCCTTCGACAGCGATCGCCTTGCTTAGTGACGGTGATACTATCGAGTATTTAGCCATGAAAAGGCTGCTCAAAATACCGTTCGGAACCGGTGGCTCTTTTCTAATACGTTAATGGTATTTAACGGGAAATCATTTATTTTTTTTTTTCACCTTCGGGATTAGTTTGATCGTCCATCTATCGTTTTGCGAGTTAACATTTTTATTATGCCACTGTATTATTGAAGCCTCTCTTTTGGTTCCACGAACTCACGCTGTTATTTCCTGCTTCCGTGTTTGTTTTGCCTCATACAATCTCCTTGTGTCTATGGTCAAAATATCAATAGGTATCATTCCTGCAGCTGTACCTGCGGCTTCGTCGAATGTCCTGCGGTAAGCACAGCAGACCCTTAAAGCACTCAACCTCTGAACCGATATGCATTTCGTCTTGGAAGCAGCACTGAGGAAACTTGACGGTACTGGTGCTACATATAGCAGTGAGGATCTGACCACTCTGGATGCCATAGTGCTCTTATTATGCCTAGGACCTACTACATTCGGCATCATTTTCGCTAGGGCTAAATTAACATTTGCCGAGTTGTCTCGGACATAATATATGTTTATTAAATGTTAGTCCCTAGTCTGTCATTATTCCTTGAAATTTTAACTCATAATTAGATGATATCCGCTCGTGCCCAATATTTATATTTAGTTGTTCCTGCCTTTTACGACTACTTGTTAGAATAACTTCCGTATTTTACTCCGCAGTCTGAAGTCCGGGTATAATCCTAATAGCGTTTACCTAATAGCGTTTATCGTTTGATTTGCATTTAGTTCCACATCTTCGATGTGTCTTGCAACGCGGACCTGCGAAACCGATCATATTAGATTGGTCTGGTATTTCTAGTGTTAGAACTCCATTGTACATAATGCTCCAGAGCGGTGGTCCGATAACCGAAGCCTGAAGGACTCCCGCAGAAACACCATACGTTACTGGTTCATTCTCCGTTTCATAGCATAGTTTCCTATTACTAAAATAGTTTGATATTATTATTGTCAGGTATGCTGGGGCTCTCCCCGATTCCTTCATGGGATGAAATGGGAAACCATTTTTTTTATCTTGGGGTAGAATTGAAGGCATTCTTCACAACTAGCTCGATAACCGCTCAGTATTTATTTTATGCTCCTAGTTCTTCTATAGCCTCTTTCGGGTTTGGAGTCACCATCCGATTCCGAATGACATCTACCGTCGACCTTGCTTTTCGGCAGCGAGAACTATTTGTCCGAAAAGCCACCACCAGTTTCAATCACAGCCAGAAGTCTGATGTAAATAATCCTCTCCAGTCTTTTGCCCATTGTATCTAAGAGACATATTGACAGACACGATGAAGGCTCTCGTAGGCGTTTGCACGGTTTCGGAAGCAACAATAATTTTTGCAATTTCCATGGAACTGGGAATATGCATTCTATAAGACCCTGATTCATAACTAACAAAAATATATCTGGATTGTTTCACTGCCGCTGTAGGAGTCTGATGTGGTACAGTATCTGGACCAGTACGCTTTTTCGTCTCCAATTTTATGTTAAACTCACATAAGTTCCTCTGAGGTTGCCAATTGTATATCCTCCGTCAGTGGTAATTCCGAAAAATCTTTTTCTCCCACAGTAGGTCTAGGAAACTTTGTGAACACAATATTGTCTAGAAGTACCGGTCATGTTAGTTGCGGTGACTTTTTGCATTTCAGTTGTTCTGCTACAACTTTATATGCAGTTCTCCATGGATTCAATTTGGCTGCTTGGCAGATTTGCTCGAAGCTTTCTCTTTCACTTTTCCTGATGGCCTTTTGTAGTTCATCTCTCCCTGTTTTGTGTAATTGTTGCCTTTCTTCAAAATCCGACCGGTCTCCACCACGCTGGCCACGATGTCTGGCCATTAAATATTTTATCCTGAGAGTATTTATCTCGTAGTATTTCCTGTAGTTCGTGGTTTAGATTATACCGGTCTTTTACGCTGCATTGAGGCATCACATGTAATCCTTAACCCTGAAGCCGTCTGTACCGCCGTGTTCGCCGTCCGAATTTGTCCACCAAGCTCTAATCCCTAGTATTCATATCGAGAAGTATACAAGCCTCCTTTACGAATTCTCTTTATAAGGGAGACACTCTCTCTTAAATCAGACAGTGTTGGATCAGCTTTTATCTGGTATGGAATAACGCCATATTATGCTTTTCAAGACGGGTATTTTTCTTCTTCTTGTTTTCTAATATTTCTCAAGCATTTTCTACTTCGTGCTTGCGTTCTACTATGTGTGTAGCTTCTTCTTCGTTTCCATCGACCTCTTTCTGGTGGTGGATGTGAGTTTTGTCCTTTCTGAACTCTTATATTTTGGGGATTCTCCTGCTGATTCCCTGCTCATTTTCTTGCCGTCTTTTGAAGCTGCAGTTCGTTGTGCTGTGGTTAGTTGTTCACACTATTTGGCAGTTCTTTCTCAATGGATCTCCTCATTTCATCTCGTACTTGGTTGTAGGTCGCTCTGATCAAAAGTAAGTGCTACTGAGCTGAGAGGAGTGTCTCTACAGAACTGAAAAATGTTCTGGGTTGAGACCAGTCTAAGACAAGTGGGCTATGACAAGTGTGTCTGATGATCCGAAATAAGTTTACCAGCTGAAGTGACGTAAGTGTCTATGGCAAGAGGAGCCAAGTTTTTCAACTGTGCTGAAACAAGCTGAAGCAAGTGTCCCTGCTAAACTCAGGCATGTTCCACTACTGAGCGGAGAAAAGTATCTCGGCTCAACTGAGTAAAATGTATTTGGTGAGCTGAGCAAATTATCTCTGCTGAGATGAGACGCGTGTCTCCGCTTGTGAGAAGATTATCGTATATTATACTTATAATTCGTTTAGCATTAAATTTTTAGACATATTATGATATTAACAGATGATTTTATTCTTTTTCAGTTAAAATTTTGATTAAGTGACGTCAGAGCTTTATAAGCGGTAATGGCTACTGGTTGGGTCAGGAATAATGTCGATAACACAGTAAAAGAATGAACAATGTAAGCTGTAATGTAAGTAAGTACAAAATAAAATATTTATGTTCCTAGGTTAAGACATCTCAGCTATTCCATGTACTCCCACTCATAGTAACGAGGACATTCCCAATATTTCTAAGTAAACCCTGACCTATTGTATAAACTACGGCAACTCATTTCTGTTGCGGTCATTAGGAAAAACTTAAAAAAAAATAAAATTTAATTAAATTTAAAAAAAAACAATGTATTGGTGCAAGATATGACAAAAATTAACAAAATTTTAGTATTAGTTTTTTTATACAATAGAAAGAGCACAAGTCTTTGGTTGAGACAAGCTCTTCCCAATATCTTCATGGGATGCAACTAAAAACGTATATTTTTAATCATTGGGAAGAGAATATACAATTTTTGGACTGCACCAAAATACTTTATGATGAACCTGGTGCACCTCGATGTTCCACCATACCAATGCATTTTGTGAACTCGAATAAATATAAGAAGATGCGTTCAAGATTCAATTTTATTAAAGAGTGTAAGTTTTTATTAGAGTTCCAAATTAATTAGACTCTTTGATTAATCGTTTGTCAGTTAACCGAACGAAACATACACAATTATTCAGTTAAATAACACAGTGCAACACAAAACAAGAAAAAGTGTTAAATTCGGCTGTGCCGAATCTTTGATACCCTCCACCTTAGTGTTAACCAGCAAAATATTAAATTTTAAAAAGGACCTTTTTAAGAAAATGTACTATTTAAAAAAAATAAAAATAAGTTACTTGTTCACAAATGCAATTACTTGTTCACAAATGCTCACAAATGCAGGATGCTCACAAATGCTCACAATGCTCACAAATGCATTGCTCACGTTGCTCAAATGCTCACATTGAAAATGTACTTAAGAAAATGTACTTTGAAATGTACTTTGAGATGTACTTAAGAAATGTACTTAAGAAATGTACTTAAGAAATGTACATTTCTTAAGTACTTAAGAAGAAATGTACTTAAGAAGATATGTACTTAAGAAATGTACTTAAGAAGAAATGTACTTAAGAAAGAAATGTACTTAAGAAATGTACTCAAGAAATGTACTTAATGAAATGTATTTAAGAAATGTACTTTGAAATGTACTTAATGTACTTTGAAATGTACTTTGAAATGTACTTAAGAAATGTACTTTCTTTTAAGAAAATTTACTGTTTAAAAAAAAAAATAAGTTACTTGTTCACAAGTAAAATAAAAAAGAATTTGTTAAAAATAAAAAAGCATTTTTTGAAGAACTGTTTAAAAAAAAAAAAACAAGCTGGGACGAGAGTTGAACCAACAACCCTCAGACTCCAACGCGCAACCCTTTACCCATCATGCGACAACGACCTTAGATGAAGTGTGACAAATTTCATATAAATATATGAACACATGAAAGTACATCTAAACATTCTAAAGTACTTACCTATTATAAAGAACAACAAAGATTTACAACATGGAAATTCACCACACGGCAAAAGGAGTAGTAAGTAAAATAAAAAAGCATTTTTTAAAAATTAAAAAGCATTTTTTGAAGAACTGTTAAAAAAAAAAAAAACAAGCTGGGACGAGACTTGAACCAACAACCCTCAGACTCTACCGCGCAACCCTTTACCCATCAGGCCACAGCGACCTTAGATGAGGTGTGACAAAATTCATATAAATGTATGAACACATGTAAGTACATCTAAACATCTAAAGTACTTACCTATTATAAAGAACAACAAAGATTTTCAACATGGAATTTCACCACACGGCAAAAGGAGTAGTTTAGTATAAAACTACAAAAATTAATGTGAAAATTTTATGAGTTTTTTTACGTTTCCAATCAGAAAATTTTTTCCAATGGACCAATTTCGCTGATTTTCAATACCAAACTGCTCAGGAATACGTGGAACATTCTGGCCGAAAACCAAACCACGTTATCGCCGATTGAAGTCGTGAGAATGTTTTCAACAGACGGACAGACGGACAGACGGACATGGCTATATCGACTCCGGTTGTTATAAGGATCAAGAATATATTTACTTTATGGGGTCGCAAAACCTTATTTCTATATGTTACAATCAGAATGACAAACTGATATATACCCTCTATCACTTACAGTGGAGGGTATAAAAATTTAACCATATACGGACACCACTACGTGATACAAGATCAAACAAAAGGCCCGTATCTCCCATGCACTTGTTTTTATGGGCCCCCAAGGATTTGGGGCCTCGGTGTAATTTTTGCAAAAAATTGATAATTTTATCAGGCTCATATCTTGCAAACCGTTTGGAATTTTGATTTAATCTCGGAGGGAAAGTTGTAGCTCTTGTCATAGAGAACAACAACTGTGAACATATAAAATCAAAACAAACATCATTTTCAAGGTCAAAATCGCAAAAACCTTTAAAAATTCCATTTGTTTACCTTTATCTCCCTATTCAGGTCCATATGTAGCAAACCGTTCAAAATTATTATTATTATTATTTTTATTTTGGAATTCCTGCACAGCAAGATTGAATCTTATAATTAAAGTACAGGATTTTATATAGTTAAACAGTTTGATCAGTCCCAACGCTAGTTGTATAAGAAATTGGAATTATATAATCCAAAAATTTTTAGAGAAAATTAATTATTTACGATAATTACTAAAATTAAATATAATTTAGATATGTATTATGACAATGATGCTAAAGAAACAAAAGAAATATAACAAAAAAATATGGGGACTATAATTAAAGTTAAAGAAAAAATTGTTGCCTGTAAAGTCGGTTTTACGGGTGAAGATTTTACGTGACAACGTCTTTTTCTCGGTAGAATATTTATTGATATGAATATAATTAAATTGCACAATAGGAGTGCAATGAACTCACTTGCCCAATGAGTGTTAGAACTCACGGGCGATGTTTTAACATTTATTGAAACTTATGGTTTAGGAAAATAGAAGTAATTTCAACACCATCTAGGTACCTGTGCGATTTCTATGAACACATTATCAAATGTGACATTATAAACAATAAACATATCCTTTATTATAAAATATAAACATTTCTTTTATTATAAAAAATAAACATTTCTTTTATTAAAAACAAAAGAAAATAATTTACTAACCAAAAAGTATTTCAATTCATCATATTCGCATATCGTTTTTAAAGCCGACCGCAGCTCTCTGTTTCGTTTTGGCTACCTAATTCATATGAAAATTTCTACACACAGACATACACTACACATATCATAAAGCCAAAAAACAAAAAACAAAAAAAAACAAAAAATAATACCTTATCCAATGCAGACTGATCTAAATCAATATTCATACACACGCACATATATACGCACATACATACTTGCTCAGTCGTCATATATATGATGTGCCAAAAAACAAAAACACTCACACCACCGACCAACAGCCACTAGAAGCCAGCAAAGCAAATCGTTTCTGGCACACAAGTAAACACATTGCGTTTACTTGTGTTCGGTGACTCATCGTAACGTTACCGGGCGTTACACTTTTTCATAAGTGACTCCCAGCCGCAACCTAATTTAAGACGTTGTCACGTCAAAAAAAATACAAAAAGAAATAGAAAGTTTAAATTTGTGTTTTAAATAGGTTAGCGTTGCTGATTAATTGAAGGTTATGTGGTAGTGAATTCCACAGACGAATGAAGTGGATGAAGAATTGCCATTTGGAAACGTAAGACCCCTGAGCCATAGGTATCAGGATATTTCCTCTATTAGACGTAGTAAAACGAAGATTGACAAATGAATAAGTTGGGTTTCTAGTGTATATAATTTTATGAAGGAACCAAAGTGATTTTATATTAAGATATGTCTCAAACGATACTCCATAAAGAACTTTGTTGAAACGTGATACGGAGTCAAATCTTTTCAACCCGTATATATACCTGATAACATTATTACATACAACATTTAATTTCCTCATACTTTTTGAGTCTGAATAAGAAAAAAGTTCCGAGCCATGAATTAGTCCAGGTAATAAATAAGTTTTTGCCAGCAGTATTCATATATAGAATAGGGTGAAGGATTGGGTAGACCATAAGGCTCTGAGCTTTGAATACGTTTGTCCGATTGCTGTGTTAATGTGGTTCGACCATGTAAGTGTTCTATTGAAAGTTACTCCTAAATTTTTAGCCTGAGACACAATTTAAAGTTTTTCGCCAATTGATGATGTTCTATTACGAATAACAAGACATTTTGTGTTCAAGGGATTAAGGCATAGACCGTTTGCAGTTGCCCAGTTATAAACTCTAGCCAGGTCTCGGTTCAATCTTACAATGCATTCATCTACAGAATGTAATGGTGAGCTTAAGTTTAGCTGTACATCATCAGCATACATGTGTGCTCTGCAGTGTACTAAGTGCTGGGGCAGGTCATTTATGTACATGGAAAATAACTGGGGTCCCAGAATGGATCCCTGAGGCACTCCTCTTGTAACAGGTAGAAGAGTAGATGTAGAATTTGTGGTATGAACAGATTGAGAGCGTCCGGTGAGATACGATTGGATTAGATTGACTGATGTGGAGGAAAACTCAAATTGTCTTTTGAGTTTCGTGCATAAAGTGGAATGTTCGACGGTGTCAAAGGCTTTGGAGTGATCCAACAGAACCAAAAATGAAACATTACGATCTTCCAAATCGCAACTTATATTTTCTGCACTGATGCAACTGTGATTAGGACGTAACCCTGACTGTTTTCCATATAATAATGCGTGTGATGAAACATATGTGTGAATTTGCCTATGGAGTATCTTCTCAAAAACTTTAGAGAGGAAGCAAAGAATGGCGATTGGTCGGTATTCATTGCCCGATTTAAGCAAAGGGAGCACTTTGGCGTGTCTCCACGGTGTCGGAAAATGGCTAGTAGTAATTATATGATTAAAGAAATGTATTATGTGCGGAAGAATGAACGGAAACAGTAATCTTATAAATTTGGGATCCATGTTGTCAGGTCATGTGGCGTTTGAATTAACAAGTGATAAACAAGTAAAAACTTCTGCCTGATTGACGCAGGCAAATTTAAACTGAGAAGAATTGTTGTCGGTTCCATTTTGAAAGATATACAAATTATTTGACGTTGAAATTAAGGGAATATTAGTGAATTTATTATTAAGTGTGTTCGCATGGGCCTGACAATTTTTGTTTTGTTTATTTTTACCTATCCCAATTTCACGTATTGTTCTCCACTTTTGTCCTGCGTCTATAGCGGAACTGATTTTTTTTTAAATAGTAAATTGATTTCGCGAGTTTAACCTTCCTGTTTACGTCTCTCCAGCGGCACGAACTTCATCACGAAGTCCAATGGTTTTGAATCGCCTCCACCGATAATATGTTATATCCCTTCTAATAAATTAGAAGTATTTTATTATGTCAATATTTTATTATGCAAGAAAACCAAGGTTTGGAATTCGATTTGAAATGTTTTGTCCTTATGGATACTATAGTGTTGTAGAGGGTTGTTATATTGTCATACATATATGATAACTGATCGTCGACTAAAGGAATGCTATAAATTTGATCCCAATCAATTTCATAAAATGTTTCTTCCAATAATCTGGCATTCAAATTATTGTAGTCTCTGTATGAATACGTATTGTCAGGCTCCGAGATTCAAGAAAACCATCGACTACAAAAATGTACCTAGGATCTCAATAAACATCGAGCATATCTAGAACATATTAACTTCCTAGGAATGATTCTTTACACCGTTTACTTCAACATTTGGACACTATGCTATCTTACCGACCGCAGCAGCACAGGCAGTAAGCTCAGCACACGTAACAAGGGACGCAGCCCACAATATAAAAGCGACACGACGCTCACATCGAGGCATTACACAGCGCGACGTCAACGAGAGCTCAGCAGTGAAAGTTATAGAGAAAGTGCTACAGCATAATTCGCCCACAACATTGGTAACTGACAATTTCAATATGCAGTGTGAAAATATTAATTTATTTTCCTACGTTTGAGGTCATCAAATCAGAAAAGGAAAGTTCTATAAGATTTCAAAAGGAAAAGAATCTTTTAAGTAGTGAATTGAAGCGACCATTAAAGTTGTTTTTCGACGAAGTAGACTTGACCGGTGAAAATTACACACCTAATACAGTGTGTTGCAAAGATTATAACAATCTCATGGCATGGTTGAGTGGAGGCAAGCATAGTAAATATAGGCCTTTACGGCAAGAGCTATAACTTTCCCTCAGAGAGTAAATCTAAATTCCGAACGTTTTGCAAGATATGAGCCTGATTAAATGATCCACTTTTTTGAAAAAATTACACCAAGGGCCCAAATATTTGGGGGCCCATAAAAAAAGGGAATGACTTTGGGCAAAACTGGGAGACACGGGGTTTTTTTTTTGGTCTTTTATCACTTAGTGGTGTCCGTATATGGTTATATTTCCATGACGTTAAAAATTACACACAGTGTAATTATTCGAATATTCGGTAGGGTTTTATACATTTTGAGCCTTAATTGTTCGGATCAGTATTTAATTTTGTTCACATGTCCTTTACATTCAAATACTTTAAAATTTAACGAAATATTAATGAAGGAGATTTTTCAAAATATAACGGAATTTTAAAAACTTTTTCGAGAATTTAAAATTTTTGGCCAGCTTTAAATTATTTACAGAAGAAATTCCATTACGATCAGATTTCCAAAATGACGCCGTGAAAAGAAGACCTCTGCCCACCTTTAGAATTATGCTTTCTATTAAATGTTTGTTGTGACCTAGGTTGGACCCCATATTTACTTCCTTACTTATCCCGTCTCGGACAACCCTGGGGGGTCAGTTACCTTACAAAACGAGATAACATATTTCGCCAACCAGTTTGATCGTTTGTTTTATTTGTCCACATGGCAAAACCAAGTGTATGCCGGGATTCGTCAACCTGATCCCTCCAGCGGAGTCTTGGTCTTCCATCGAGTAAGGTTTCGAAAACCCCTCGTGCTGGTTCGTCTTCATCCATTCTACTGATATGGCCTAGCCAGCGCAATCGCGTTATCTTGATCCGCTTAACCATGTCAATGTCAGGATAAAGCTCATACAGCTCATGATTTATGCGTCATAAATTTTTCGGAGTATTTCTCTCTCGCAGACTCCTACAGATGTTTCGTCTGCTTACGATAAGACTCAGGATTCTGCGTCATAAAGCAAAACAGGTTGTATGAGAGTCTGGCACAGCTGGACTTTTGATACTCGAGAGAGGGCTTTATCTCAAACCCGGGGGTTTGTTCGAGACCGGATAAGTAAGTAAGTAAGTAGAAAGATTCCTTCACGGAATAAAAGCTGTGAAAATATAAAAACGCCGGATGGACGGAAACCTCTTAGGTTTTACTATTTCTTTATGCCCTCATGACATTTTTATATTGAGCCGAAATTATATTTGAAAAATGTGGAAATAACCATGAACCTATTTCTCAGTGAATGGAATGACAAAGTTAAATTTCAAATCTATTTTGAAAAAGGACGAAGAGGACTCATAATCCCTATACATATCCCACTTTTATTTTCCACCTCCTATTCTAAAATCTTAAGATAACCAGTTTATGGAATGTTGAAACCCTTAAACTGGGTTTTGTAGGTCGCATCCAAACTTTTTTGAAAACTGACCAATAGAACGGTAAAATTTGACAATGTAGATACTTCGTCTTTGACGACCACAACCTAAATATTCTGAGCAACATTTTTGGGGAACATTTGTATACCCAAGAGTCCCGTTTAAGGTACTTTTGGGCATGGTCCGTAATAGGGATGAAAGGGACACATAAGGAATCGATATATACGATTGAAATGTTCTACGAAAAAAAGTCTCATTCAATTTCACTGACGACATAATATATCGAGAATGCGCTTCTGTATTAAACATTATGTCTCAAACATGTTATATTGAATAGCAAACACAATGTGTTTGGACACAAGTATACTATATTTTAGACAAGCTACAAACACGTTATATTTCCATCCAAACAAAAACAAAAAAGACAAATTTTCCAGCGTGTTACAATCAGACAGTGTCCCTTCAAAGATGAAACATGCACTCTTACTATGGCCATGCCTAAAGGCAGAAGGAGCTTTTATCTCTTGCTATTCACTATCATCAGATTTTTTTTGAGCGTACACAATCTCTGCCTCTCGTCTATCTCTCCAGCTTTATCGTATAGTAGCATTCTAGCAGGATATGCCTACATGTTGCTAGGGACATTCCAACAGGCTCCAATTCCGGTGGACCCTGTAAGGTAATCCCTAGTCTGGCGAGTTAATCTTCTCTGCAAGTCTCCGGAATATACTTGGTCACTGGCATCAACATGAGGTAGATATCGTACGGCTGGGCCAGCTCCTTAAGAAATCGTCGGCAGTCCTGGACAGATGTTGAATAAACGAATACCGCTTACAGGGATTTAATGACCGCCTGACAGTCCATAAAGACTTTGTCCCCAAAGACTGCTGGACTACTATTCCTCAGCCAGTCGGTCAACTAATAACGAAATCTAAAAAAAGAATTTTCAGCCTGAACGCGCTACAGTGGTGTACGGCAAACGGAGACCCCTAATTCCCTAGGGTAGGCCCCGTAGCATATCAGCTACTAACGAGCCATAGAGAGATTGGCGTAACCCTCTTTACCAGGTACTCCTTTGTTTCAGTAATCCCATTCTGGTATGAGAGTGCGGTACTTCCGATCGAATAGTGCTTCCCCGGACGAGTAGTCGACAAATATAGGACTATTATCCCATTGTGATATTTGCTTTACACTGAAGGAATACATGGACGAAATCTGCCTGCCTACAACGTCTACCGGTAACCAATATAACATTACATTCAGTGCATTAGTTGCACCTAGTTGCACACCCTAGTCAATAGTGTAGAATAGGTGGGTTCAATAAGCACCTGCCACCACACAATAACTCTAGAGAACCTTACCGTTCTAACCACCGCTGAACACATCTAGTGAGCAATCCTGGGAGAAAGTCCTTATTTAAAAATCATAGCCATCTTGTAGGCGCCATACCGTCTACCGCCGGAGTTTACATCCTTTTCACAATGGTTGGTTTGATACCAAGGTTGCTATCCAAAATAACACCCAGGTAGTTTCCACACTCCAGTCAAAGAGACAGGTTCCACGGTAGGTATGTTATAACTTCGGGTAAAAAGGACTAGCTCGGTCTTGACCGGGTATGCACGTAGCCCATTTTCACCCGTATATCTGTCCAGTATCCCTAAGGTACCTTGGAGAATGTGCCTCCGGGTAGTAGGATACCAGCCCCATATAGCTATTGCCATATCGTTTGCATAAGCAACAATTTTCGCTCCCGCATTTTCGAGAATAACAAGTATTCCGTTTAGTCCATAGAAGCGGACACAAACCCCTCCTTAAGTTGTGCCTCCGCTAAAATCTGATATATTATTCGAACAACAAAATAAATCCATATGTCATTTAGAAACTCGTTTCTGCCTTTGTAAGTTTGAAGTATGAATATCTCATACATTAACATGAAAACTAACAAAATCGGTGATAAAATAGAATTCACCTCCTAAAGGTCTAGTGGCGCAATTCGGCTGTAACACGTCTCATAGTGAGCAGTTGGTATACAAACCCCATAAGATCCACGTACACCTTAGCGGCAGATAGCTCAAATTTTATCGCTTTATATATGATACTAATGACCGCAGCTTCAATGTCAAGAAAGGCTACCGACGTATACTCCTTAGCAGCCAATGTTTTCTCCATGTTTCCTACTAGTGTATGTGGTGCTGTGTCCAAAGACCTGGCCTTGCAGTACGCATACTGCGAACCAGAAAACAAACTCACATCAATACTCGCCCGTAAGTGTATGTGTATCAGTCGTTCAAAAGTCTACAGTAGGAACGATGAAAGGCTTATAGACCTAAGGTCTCTAGGAATGTAACCGAAGTTTATACACGCGTTATAAAATTTTATCAGCCAGGGGATCAATAGACCGACCACAGCTTGATGGCCGCTGCTGATACATTGTCGGGTCCGGAAAACTGAAACGGTTTGAAGCTGTCTTTCAAAAATAGCTTTAATTTGAATTCTGGTTCTAATAAGCGTTAAGGATGACAGTTTGACTTACATTTCAAACGATATACTGGAAGACCAATTTAAATCGCAATTATCCTCGATATTTTCGGTAGAGTTTTAAAAATTAAGCGATTAAATGTGCATGTGAAGAAAGGGTTTTCATCAATTAGTCTGCGTTATTTAATACTGGATATAAGGGATTCGGTTATTTTTGGATCAAGAATACATATGTAAAGGGGTTTTCAATAAGAGCGCTACAAAAGTATTTTCAAAATAAAACAAAACCGGTTTTAGATACCAATGAATTTTTTTATTCCTGTGAAAGTCCGTTCGATGCCATTATGTATGGAACTCGATTTCTTTTGCATGGACACCACGGGCACGCATGCAGAAGTCCAGACCCTGAACCCAATTTTCGACGGTTTCCAAGCATAAATCGGCCGATACTGCTGCAATTTCACGTTCGATATTCGTACGAAGTTCATCAATCGTCGCTGGCTTGTTGGCATTGACCATAGACTTGACGTAGCCCCACAGGAAATAATCTAACGGCGTCAAATCGCACGGCCGAGGCGGCCAATCGACTGGGCCGTTGCGTGAGATAACACGTTCAACAAACTTGGTTTCCAATAAATGGATTGTGGCATTCGCCGTGTGGCTTGTGACATGTCCTCCAAGTCCATATTATCCAATTGGACCCAAAAATATTCGGTTATCATTGAACGGTAGCGATTCGCATTCACAGTAATGTACCGGTCTTGTTCATCGTGGAAGAAGTACGGCTCAATGACGCCGCCGGCCCATAAACCACACCAAACCGCAATTTTTTCGGGATGCAATGATGACTCATGGATTACGTGTGGATTGCTTTCTGACCAATAACGCATATTTTGCTTATTGACGAAGCCATTCAGCCAGAAATGAGCCTCCGAAAATCCGAATCATTTTCAAGTTGTAGCTCAGCCGAATGAAAATCCGAATCATTTTCAAGTTGTAGCTCAGCCCAATTCACGAACATACGACGCTTATGGTGGTAAAGAGGCTTCAGCTCTTGGGTCAATTAGATCTTGTAAGGAAGTATTCCAAGATCTTTTCGCAAAATTCGCCACAATGGCGCCGCAGAGATGCTCAACGCTTGAAAACGATGTGTGAGAGACACATTTGGGCTTTCTTAAACTGAAGCCTCAGCGGCAACAATATTCTCGACACTACTGGCACTTCTTTGTCTCACTGGCATGGGAACATTTTGTACTGTGCCTGTGGATTCAAATTTTTCCACTAGACGCTCAATTGTTGATGTGGTAGGACGATTATGACGACCATAAATTGGACGTAGCGCTCTTAAAGTCGAGGCCACTGACTCCAAATTTCGGTAGTAAATTTTAATAATTTCGACTCGTTGTTGGCTGGTATATCTTTCCATGATGAAATGCAAACCTTACTGAAGAGAAACGTCAAAAGAGCGGGAAATAACATGGCGTCGTTTGATGTCCCTATCGATTTACTTTTGTAGCGTCTCTGTTGAGAAACCCGTTATATGCAATATATATTAACCAAATATTCTGCAGAAAATATTATCCTTTTCGAATTAAATTATTTCAATTTCATTTGTTGGAATAATTGACTTTCAAGCTGAGTGTTTTTTAGCCTTGTAATACTATTAATTGGCCTAAGGTGCTTGTTATAGTACAAGGAAATAAAAAAAATTGACAAATAATTTTTAAACACTACAAAGAGTAAAGTTTTTTTCTAACGAAGTTGTACTCTGAATATCCAAGCAAAAATTAGCCATTACATGTGCATCCCAGTGACCGTGGGGTTGGTCCTCTATATTCCGAAAATGTTGGTGGAATCGATCGACCTGCTCCTCAATTAAGTCTTCTGGATTTTGAAGAAAACGATCTAAGTATTTTAAATTTTGTCACTGAAGTCGCATTAGTTTTGCCCAATTCATGTAAATCGAAAACATATACATACCACTGAATTCCATAATATACCGAAAAATAGACGTATGATTGACATTTAATAAAAAAGTACATTTTAGCAAACTAAAAATAATAATAAATATTTAAAACATTGCACTTAATTTTGTAGACCTTAGATCTCAAGTTCATATGAACTACACTTTTCCTCTCCCCATATAGTCAGTGTCTAACATTTTTAATGAAACTGAAAAATATCAATTCCCTAATGTCAATTATGTAAATAACTGTGCCAACTGCAAATGTGGGACAAGTGGTTGGGGTGAGTTTCAAGGATATATTGTAAATAAATAGAATGACAATACAAAATATTCTTACGTTTGTTATTGAGGTGGTATATCTTTTGCCCTAATTATGTAAATTAGTGCCGTATGAGTATTACCGACATCTATAGTATTCAGAGAGAAACACGTATGATTGATATTTAATACAAATACATAAAGCAATTTAAAATCCACTGGAAAAGTAAAACAATGTTTAAAATACTTCACTTAATTTTGCAGAGTTTAGCTCTTAAGCTCTAACGAACTTCATTCGTTCCCTTCCTAAATAGAGAATGGATTGAGTGAATAAAATTCCAGCTCTAGTTTATCTTGTGCTAACTTCCATAACGTACTAAAATTTAAATAACTGTGGCAACTATAAGGATTGGACAGGTGTTTGGTGTAGAATTAACGGACATAGTTTATATATTTTAAATAACTGGAAAATATTCTTAGTTATGTCGTTGAGATGGTATAAGTTTTGCCCAATTCATGAATATTAGGGCCGTATGATTGTATGATAGATATTTAATAAAAACACGTAAGCCATTTAAAATCCTTGGAAAGGTAATGCACTATTTAAAATATTTGTCTTAAATCTGTAGAGTTTAGCTCTCAAGGATTTACGAACTGCATTCAGGCACGTATGATTAATATTGACTTCTATAGTATACGAAGAGAAATACGTATGATTGATATTTAATAAAAAAGCATAAGCAATTTAAAATCCACCAGCAACGTAATACAATATTTTAAATAGTTCACTTAATTAAATAAGAAATGTCTATAATGTTGAATGAAACTAAGAAACATCACTGGAAATACTAGCTCTTGTTTTTCTTCTGTTAACTTCTATAATGTTCTAAAATTTAAATCACTGTGCCAACTACAAGGATTGGGCAGGTGTTTGGTGTGCGATTAAAGGATATAGTTTATTTATTTTAAATAATTGGAAAATAATCTTACTTTTGTCACTGAGGTGGTATAAGTAGAGAGAGAAAGATGAATGATTGATATTTAATAAAAATGCAGAAGCCATGTACATTTTTTGGGAAAAGTAATGCACTATTTAAACTAATTAACTTAATTCTATAGAGTTTAGATCTCAATGTTTTAGGAACTGCATTTCCCCCCTTCCTAAACAGAGAATGCGTACCACATTTAATGACGCTGGAAAATATGATTTGAAATATCTATTCTTGGGATTCTTCTGTTCACTTCTCTAATATCAAAAATGTAACCCACTGTGCCAATTACACAGAGTGGGCAAGTGTTTGGTGTGAATTTACAGGATAGAACTTGGTTAGTGATGGATTAATTTATATAGTTTATATATCTTAAATAATTTGAAAATATTCTTACTTTGCTGTGGTAAAAGTTTTGCCCAATTCATGTAAATCAGGTCCGTATGATTAATATTAACTTCCGCAGTATACAGGAGAAAGACGTATGATTGATATACAATAAAACATACATCAGCAATTTAAAATCAATAGGAAAATTAATGCACTATTTAAAATGTATATCTTAATTTTAAAGGCTTTAGCTCTTACGCCCATTTGAAGTTCTTTCTCTGCTCCCTTATTAGAGAGTGTTTATCCTATGTAATGAAACTGAAAATCATGACTTGAATTATAGTTCTTGGGATTCTTTGGTTAACTCCTCTAACGTCAAAACTGTGAGCCACTGTGCCAAATACAAGGACTGGACAAGTGTTTGGGGTGAGTTTGAAGGAAACAATTTAAAAAATTGGAATTGTGATACATTAATATATATTCACTGAGGTGGTACAAGTTTTTCCCAATTCATGTAAATCGAGGTCGTATGATTAATATTGTGTTCCATAGTATTCAAAGGGAGAGACGTGTGATTGATATATAATAAAAAACATAACAGATGAGTGGGAACAGCCACTGGAGAGTCGTTGTCGGGCAACGTATAGGCTCCTCTAGGCTTAAGTTAGCTGATTCATTCCCAGGAATTTTGCAGTGTTCTGGAACCCAGCAAAAACCCAGCACCAACTTCGATCTACACCATGTAGAAGTGATCGCTTTTTTTGCAGCCTGGCTATCCAAACAGATGGTCATCCGTCTACTAATATCGATTCCACATCCCATGATGGCCTCCCCAGCCTTTCGAATCGCCAATAGCTCAGCCTGGAAGACACACTGCATTCGCTACGTATCCTCAAGAAAAGATTATGCTTCAGGTCCTCGCTGTATATACCAGCCCCGGTGCTCAGTTTCGTCTTGGATCCGTCTGTGCAGATAGAAATAGAATCCTGCCGTCCTTCTATTCCGATATTTTCGAAAGGGCCAGGAACACTTCCAAAGCCGCTTGCGGTGTGCCTGTTCTTGCTCCAGTGATCCCCATAACAGCTATCCTCTAAATCTTTCCGAGCTTCTTCAGTAGATTACTCTTGTCAAGGCCCTTCCGCAAACTAGACATTCCTAATTTATTATCGGCTGCACTGTCGCCGTATACAACCAGTGGCCCGCTCCTGCCTATAGAGTTTCAGCATCCATATAAGGCTTTAACGTCCCTACTAAGCCTTTCCTCTATGTTCTTTGACCAATTCGGCTTGAAATCGAGAACAATACCTAGGTCTTGGCCTCCTATGGTAGATTTAGTCCCGCTCCATCTACACTCGTTGCCCTGACGTCTTTAGTATTATATCTACGAGTGCAGAGAATCAATTCAACCCCAAGCCATAGGTCCTGGCCCATCGCAGCAAGGGCATCCAAGGGCAGTTTGCATAAAGTCACACATCGTTGGTAGGAATTTCCTACCACGTGATCCGTATACCCCACAAATTTCAAACCAATTCAAGACAAGAACTTGCGAATTCCATTCATCGGCAGGAGCCATAGGTGTGGCGACAGAATTCCCACCTGTGCTGTTCCCTCACGCATCCTCCCGCAACTTTCAACAAGTTCCAAGTTGACGACGAGATTTCACAGCATGCAGTCAACCCAGTCCACTAGCGGTCGTGACACATTTATGCTCTCTACAGAGTTCCTCATCGCGCGTGATGTCACATTACTAAATGCCTCTTCTAACGGGTCCGCCATCTAACGTTTTTTTTTCAACTAGTGCTTATTTCGTGAATGGTAACACTTAGCTCATGTCTGATTTGACAGATAATTAGTTTCATCCTTCCGCTGAAAAAATATGGTTGTGTATACGCTTCAACAACGCTGGGAGATATTGCGACATTACTTTGAAAATCATCGACTTACAGACTTACATCGACTTACAGAAGATGCCGATTTTTCCAAAAAAATCATCTTCTCAGATGAAGCTCATTTTGATCTTGGCGGGTATGTAAACAAGCAAAATTGTCGCATTTGGGACACAGAAAACCCGAACGCATACATTGAAAAGCCGATGCACCCAAAACGAGTCACTGTTTGGTGCGGATTTTGGTCCAGAGGCATAATTGGGCCACGTTTCTTCGAAAATGAGCAAGGAGTGGCCGTTACAGTCAATGGCGATCGTTATCGGGCCATGTTGAACGAATTTTTGTTCACAAAAATTGAAGGGGAGGATATTGGCAACATTTGGTTTTGCGCCCTGTTTTTGAAGATCGCATTATCAGCCGCAGAGCTGATGTCGTTTGGCCACCTCGGAGCTGCGATTTGACACCCTTGGGACTATTATTTGTGGGGTGCCCTCAAAGATAAGTGTTACGCCGAAAAGCCAGAGGCAATTGACGCTTTAAAGGACAATATTCGTGAAGCCATTGGTGAAATACAGCTGCACACAATCGATAATGTGCTTAAAAATTGGACCGAACATGTAGGCTACTGCATGGCCAGCCGGGGCAGCCATTTGAATGAAATTATTTTCCATTATTAACCGGAAGGATTTTACTTTCAAATAAAAAAGAAATTTGAGAAAATATTCAGTAGATTTTTTTATAGCATTCTCAAAAAAAAAAGTTATTTGGCGGACCCTTTATATCCAGAAGGGCTGTTAAAGTGAATTCATCTGATCCCGGAGTGCGCTCCGTAAAGCCAACAATCTCATGGAGATCGCTCTCAACCAATCTCCTCGCGATGGCCGCCTGTTGAGCAGTGCTTAAAGTGTGAGTGCTTAGAGACGCCCTTATAAACAAGTCTATCAATAATTGGTCTATAATCCTTCGGGAAGGCGTGGACGGGCTTACCCGCCTTGGGTATAAAAAGAACCCTAACCCTTTGCAATAAAACACAGCTGGATGCAGGCCTTGGAAATGTCCACCAAAATCGCGGGTAAATCATTCATAGAGGTCTGCAGCATGGCTGGTAATGTACCACCCGCCTTGGTGATGTGAAGAGCACAAAGGTACTAATAGCTCTATTCACCTTTTCCTCATCCACCATCCTATCCACCACATCCAAGTCCGCGAAGTTGAACAACGTGGGTCGTCTTATATTACCAACCACCATTAGGATATTTCGGCGCTGGACTCGGTCCAACAGCCATCTATCTTTCTGATGAAACCCCACCATTTTGGGGTCCTTAGAGATAACCCTTCTGAATTGGCCAGAATCGTTGACGCCGAGTATGGACTCGCAGTACTTAATCCACGTCATTCTAAACGCGAACTCTTTACCTTGTTGAAAAGCCTGGTGGCCTTGCGCAGAGTGCCTGCTGCGCTGCTTGCTTCAGCACGCTGGATCTCTTGCCCTGATAAGTGAGAATGTAAGAATCAACAAAGCAAAGGTTAAGAGCTTTTGTCAGTGCATCCACGTTTTCGTTTACCTCATCCTTTGTACTATAGATTCCCTAGGGAGCTTACTTCAGCGGCAACTTGGGTACGGAACCAGCCCAATAAGCCCTCTGCGGATTCCTATGTGCCTTCTGAGATTCCCCTACCACATCCACTGTAAAGTAGGTGGAGCTAATCTCTAGCGATAGATGTGTCCTGATTTGACAGAGCTATATCAATGACAGTATCCCTGTTCCTATTTTGAAAAGTCGGAGTGTTCCCCACATTGCGGATCTTAAGCCCAAACTGAATAATAAAATGGAAGTCTGACTCACCTCTCGGGTTTATGACCTTGCAGCCCACTACACATGGGGAGCATTGCATTGTGAGCTCTTTCACAGCGTCAGCTGGCGGACCCACTACTTCATACAGAATTACCTTCGTACCTCGCTTGTCCTCGACACACACCGTAGTCATATCACTCGTACTATAATTTCCCTAACGTCCTAAAATTTAAATCACTGTGCCAACTACAAAGATTGGACAGGTGTTTGGTGTGAGATTAAAGGATATAATTTATATAATTAATAAAAGGATATAATTTATGTAAAATAATTGGAAACATTCTTACTTTTGCCACTGAGGTGGTGTAAGTTTTGTCCAATTCATGTAAATTAGTACCGTATGATTAATATTGACTTCTATAGTATACGCAGAGAAATACGTATGATTGACATAAAATACAAACACATAAGCAATTTAAAATCCACTGGAAAAGTACCACAATATTTAAAATATTTCCCTTAATATCGTCTAACGAACTTCACTCTTCCCCTTCCTAAGTAGAGAATGTCTATAATATTGAATGAAAGTAATGAACACCACTTGAAATGCCAGCTCTAGTTTTTCTTCTCTTAACTTCCCTAATGCCCTAAAATATGAATCACTGTGCTTTTGCTTAGCTTTGTCACTACCGAGATTGGACAGGCGTTTGGTGTGAGAGTAAAGGATATAATTTATATTTTTTAAAATTGTAAAATATTCTTACTTTTGTCATTGAGGTGGTAGAAGTTTGTAAATCAGTACCGTATGATTAATATTGACTTCCATAGTATAGAGGGAGAATGACGTATGATTGATATTATGAAGGGTTTTTCAACAGAGACGCTACAAAAGTAAATTGATAGGGACAGCAAACGACGTCATATTTTTTTCCCGCTCTTTTGACATTTCTCTTCAGTAAGGTTTGCCATTTCATCATGGAAAGATATACGAGCCAACAACGAGTCGAAATTATTAAAATTTACTGCCGAAATATGGAGTCAGTGGCCTCCACTTTAAGAGCGGAATTCATCGGAAAATCATCTTCAGCGACGAGGCTCATTTCTGGCTGAATTGCTTCGTCAATAAGCAAAATATGCGTTATTGGTCAGACAGCAATCCACACCTAATAAATGAGTCATCATTGCATCCCGAAAAAATTACGGTTTGGTGCGGTTTATGGGCCGGCGGCGTCATTGGGCCGTACTTCTTCCGTGGTGATCAAGACCGGCATATTACTGTGAATGCGATTCGCTACCGTTCAATGATATCCGAATATTTTTTGGCCCCAATTGGATAATATGGACTTGGATGATATGTGGTTCCAACAGGACGGCGCCACAAGCCACACAGCGAATGCCACAATCAATTTATTGGAAACCAAGTTTGCTGAACGTGTTATCTCACGAAATGGCCCAGTCGATTGGCCGCCTCGGTCGTGCGATTTGACGCCGTTAGATTATTTCCTGTGGGGCTACGTCAAGTCTATGGTCTATGCCAACAAGCCAGCGACGATTGACGAACTTCGTACGAATATCGAACGTGAAATTGCAGTAGTATCGGCCGATTTATGCTTGAAAACCGTCGAAAATTGGGTTCAGCGTCTGGACTTCTGCAAGCGTGCCCGTGGTGGCCATGCAAAAGAATTCGAGTTCCATACATAATGGCGTCGAACGCACTTTCGCAGAAACAAAAAATTTCATTGGTATCTAAAACCGGTTTTGTTTTATTTAAAAAAACTTTTGTTGCTCTCTTATTCTTAAAAAAACTGGATCTTAAAACAACTGGTAAACCAATTAAAATTCACCAGAAAAGTAATGGACTATTTAAAACTTATTTCTAAATTTTCAAATTTAATATACAGGGTGTCCCCTAAACTTTTGTCTAAACTTAAACACGTGATAGCTGAGAACAAAAGCTACAATGTTTGTTCTTACGCCAATTGCCTAGGTGGCTTCGTTTTCGAGATATTCATGTTTAAAATAATTGCATTTTTGAATGCATTTTCCATAAATGCACAATCTACTTTTTAAATAAAAAAGAAATATCATTGAAAATTGCTTCAAAATTGATTTTAAATAATTTATTTTTTCGTTTCAAATGAAAACGAATTTTTTTTTAAAATGTTTTCAATTAACGAAAATTTTCAAAATGAGAGCCTTGTTGCGTTATGCACTTACATAAGCGGTCTCTTATTTCAGTTGTTGTTGTATTAATAGTCATTTCCTGTCGTATCACTTCAAACGATATTTTCGATAAAAGTTGCAAATTAAACAAGTAGTTTTTCTAGTTTAAAAAGTGCATTTAAAAATGCAATTATTTAAAACACGAATATCTCGAAAACGAAGCCACCTAGGCAATTGGCGTAAGAACAAACAATGTAGCTCTTGTTCTCAGATATCACGTATTTAAGTTTAGACAAAAGTTTAGGGGACACCCTGTATTTCACCAAATTCTGTAGAATTTAGCTCTCAAGTTCTTACAAACTTCAGTCTTCTCCTCCCTAAATTGAGATTGTCTATCACATTGAATGAAGCTGGAAAACATCACTTGAAATATCAATTCCCTAACGTTACAAATTTTAATCACTGTGCCAACTACAAATATGGGACGGGAGGTTGGTATGAGTTTAAAGGATAAAAGTTTAAATAATTGGAATGGCGACACATAATACTCTTCGGTATGTCACTGAGATGGTACAAGTTTTGCCCAATTCGTGTAGATCCGGGTGGTATGATTAATATTGACTTCCAGAGTATAGGGAGGGACCTCCATAATATACAGAATATGTTTGGTATTTCATAAAAAACTTCATCAAAATTCATTAAAATCCAAGAAAAACATTAAAAATATTTCAACTAATTTTGTAGACTTTAGCTGTTATGAACTTCTTCTTTCCTTCTTTCTGCTTTCTCCTCCTCCCCGATAATAAAGACAGGGTGTCTATCATATTTAATGACACTGAAATCGTAAGTGCTTAGAATCCCTCTTTTCGATATCTCAACAATTGTTTATATACTTTTAATCCGTTCCATTCCTCTTCCCTCAGACTCACACAAGTCTGCAATTATAATCCTCTTACATTGATTCTTTAAATCACGATGCATATTTAATTTATGTTTTTGGTTGCGGGACGACAATCAGTTCTGTCAAAAAGAATATCCCTTTTTATAGATTCATGCACTCCCCCCACCCCCCCCCCCCTCACACTTTCAGGATGAGAACTAAAACGTTTTCATTTAATTTCCATTTCCATTTTTTTTTTTTGCCAAAAATGCGAAAATCATTATAAGAAATGAATGATTATTATCCTAGTGACTTTCAGTCGCATACTCATTGTCAGGATTTACGTTACTTTCGATGTCCTTAGTCCTTTTTCCCCATTTTATTTTCAATTCAACTCTAGCAAATATATCTATGTATATCACTTTTGTTGTCATTTGGCTTTGTTTCATGACTTTTGTGTTTTTTTTTTCTTTCTGTGGATTTTTGCCTTTTTGTTTTATTTCCTTTACTGTTTTTTTTTTGCATCAGAGGTAAAAAGTCAAAATAATGTAGATGATGTAGAGGAACTAGAAGAAGTACAGCAACAACAACAATAAGGACAGCAAAATTGAACAAATGAAATGAAGAAAAACACAACAACACAATACAATTTATGATGGTTGAGAATGTCCTGCAGCAGTAAAGCGCACACAAACAACACACATTTGCACGCACACACACACGCGCGAGGCGAACTGGCTGTGTGGCATGTAATATCATAAGTCCGGGGTCCTGTGTGTGTGTGTGTGTGGGCCAGCAGCATTTGAGTTGAACATAAAACGTGAGTGTAACAAATTTAAATGCGTTTCTTATGCTAAAATCTCAATTCGCATAACATTCGCATACATTTTATTGAAACAACTTTTCCTCTCGATCTCTCTCAGTCTTAGTTCCACTTTCCCTGTCCCCTTCCCCACCAGCCATCTTTAAACCAACAGTAGTACCACCCATTCGTTATAGCCATCATTCGTGCTTGTTCTTACGGCATATTAAGTTATTCTTAGATGATGCAAACAAAATACCAGGCAGTGCGGTGCAGATAAAAAGACTTTGCTATGATGCGGGGGGGGGGTGGAAAGGGAGCTCCAAAGTACCAACCAAACAGCAAAAAAGTAAGGAATGGCAAAGAAATGAAGAAATGGTATATAACGTAAAGTAATATAAGAACGTACTCATAAGGTTCGATATTGTATTGTAATGGTCATAAATGTTGGGCGGTCTAAAACAAAAAAAGCCAACAAAAAACAACAGCACAGTGTGTGTTTCGCAGGAAGGCGAAAGCCCGGAATCACAATAACAACACACTGAATATTGTGGCACCAAGAAACAATCGGAAATAGTCACAAAACAGCATTACAACATTTGATTAAGACTCTGATGTCGAGGATGAGGAGCAGCTCCACGCTTACGTCTACATCGTCTGTGGATGACGATAGTGGCTCTCAGCTTTGTGCTATGGCACTAGCAATGTACATGCATAGATGACTTCAATGTCCTCTCTTCACGCAGTGAATGCGGCACAGTGGTGTCACGAGACTCTCTATGCATATATTGATTTAAATTAGAAACAAAAATTTGAGATTTCAATACTTCGTTAAAGTCTAAAACACAGTGTAAGAAGAGCCATTAATTTTCGATTCGCTAGAAAAATTTAAATCAGTAAAGGAGTTTAATTTGTAATTCTTTGAAGATTTAAAACTTTTAAACTCCCGAGTTTTATTTTTAGATCGGGACCCGAATTTTTATACATATGAGGGAAAAAATAAAGAATCGGGCAACAAATTGCGACAATTTGATGATACGGGAAAATTATTTGAAAAGATGGGAAGTTGATTAAAATGGAAGGGTGTGAAGGTGTTTAAAAATGTGACAAAACTCGTATCGAATGATTATATTGTGTGTGAATTTTGCACTTCAAAAATCTATATTGAACCACTAGGTGGTCCCGTAAGATTTGTGCACGCTGATTTTAATGGCATTCGTCGTTTCTCCCCAGCACGTCACAGTTTTGAAATATTTGGCCATAATGTTTGCTGGGATATGAAAAAGGCAAAATCTTTACGGACCTTGTTTGAGGCATAAAACTTACTTTTATTAACTATTTTGCAACCTCATGAGGTCAGACGTCTTACAATAATTAATTAAACACACAAATTAAACTAATTTCAACATATTCTTCCAACTGGCCCTATCCTTCGCCTTTTCTTGCCAGTTGGTAACACCAAGGAATTCTTCTGCCTGGTCTTTCCAACAGAGTCTTGGTCGATTTTTTTTCATGCTTCATGTACGTTATCGAAAACCTTTCATGCTGGCTCATCTCCATTCGTTCTGATGACATGGCTAGCCAACGCAATGGGCCTAATTTTATTGGCCTATGTCCAATTGCAATTGGCTTATGTCCGCGTCAAAATATTGAGTATATAGCTCCGGGTTCCAGCAACATCGGTACTCGCCGTTTTCTCTAACAGGACCATATATTTTATAGAGAATTTTTCTCTCGAAAACTCCGCCTGCGATATGACCCAAGTTTCGGAGCCATATGTCTAGAAAGGTAAAATGAGAGTCTGATATAGCTGGACTTTTGTCCGCCGAGAGAGGCCTTTGTTTTTAAACTGCTTGCTGAGCCCAAAATAGCACCTGTTTGCAAGCACAATTCTCCTATCTATTTCCAGGCTGACGTTGTTGGCCTTGTTCAGGGCGGATCCAAGGTAGACAAATTCATCTACCACTTCAAAATTAAATCGGTTGTCAACGTTCAAGTGCGGACCAAGTCGAGAGGTTTCTCTAGTCGTTGATACCAGCAATTTTATCTTGCCCTCATTAACACCAAGTCCCACCTTCGCTGAGTCTTTTCCGATGTTTGGAAATATTGCAGTAACCTCTTGCAAATTTTGCCCAATGATGTCTATGTCATCAGCAAACGCCAGAAATATATGGCTTTTCGTGTTAATGGTCTTGTTCGTATTTACTGCAGCCCTTGTCATTATTTTCTCCATTAAGATGTTGACGAGATTGCACGAAAGTGTGTCGCCTTGTCTAAGTCCTCGCTTGGTACAGAATGGTTCAGTGAGGTCTCTCCCCACTTTCACTGCTGATTTGGTGTTGGTCAGCGTCATTCTACACAGGCCGATCAGTTTTGCCGGAAAACCAAGTTCAGATATAGCTTCGTACAGTTTTCCCAGTATGGGGTTATCGAAAGCAGCTTTGTAATCGACGACAAAAAAGTGGTATGTATCGATTTGGTTTTCGTGGGTCTTTTCCAGGATTTGGCGTAGCGTGAATAGTTGGTCAGTCGTGGACTTTCCTGGTCTAAAAACACACTGATAAGGTCCAATCAAAATTTTCAATAATTGGCTTTAGTCATAATACGCTCGACAAGACCTTATACGCGATGGAAAAAAGCATAAGACACAAGAATTTTTTACGATGTCTGACAACAAAATGTAAAGGATCTTTAGATTAGTTTATTGGCATTGCATTTCCGCCCCACTTTGTCTCTCCCTCACCAGTTTTAATTAGGAATAAAGGTACTTGATCCAAAAGTTTAAGAGATTTTTTGCTACATCTGTGGCAATGCCACTATAAAGCGTAAAAAGTTGTTAGTATCAAATGAACTTGCTAAGATTTACGATCAATATTTTAATATGCCAGTTTTTCGCGATGTTTGATAGGCTCCAGAATATTGTTGTAGAACTTGCAGGTTTAATTTGTATGGTTGGTATAGCGATAGAGTTTTTAAACTGCCTTTCTACACTCCGGCTTTTTGGTGTGATCCTGGTATGCATAACCCCGAAAACTGTTATGTTTGCGTCAACAATGTATTCGGATTAAACTGAATTAACTTACGGAAATTTCAGCATAAAAGCGTTCCATCGGCTGGTATTCCACTGCCCAATAACCCAAATACATTGCCGCCTAAGCCATCGAAAATTTGCCTAAGTGAAATTCAGACAAATGATCAAAAAAATTTTGACGAGCCCATGGAATCCGAGTATGACCCCTCGCCGTTAGCGGAAACTGTTGCATGTCAACATGTAGAAATTACACAGGACTATTTTAACAAAATGCTTCGTAATATACATATTGCGGAAAATGGTGTAAGACATCTATGTCCTGTTTCCAGACGTTATATATTTTGGAACTCGAAATCGTCACTCTGGCTTGTTGCCATTTTTTCCATTCGCACTGGATAATACCTTTACATATTGTAACATATTGTTTCAGGACTAATGCCGGCAATGAATATAAACTACATTCCAGATGACTGCCGCTTATTTACACAGAAAAAAATAATTTTACAACTCAATTAAAAAATTCGAAAATTCAAATAAAATATTAATTGAAAATCCTGTGACAAAACAAATCACATATCAGCTACCATATTTGTAGGCTATTTATTGGAAAAATATTATTTTTCAATCGATACAAAATTTCACCCATCTACGAAAATATTTGTACGTTATTTGTCAAAAATATTTTCGTTTCCAGTCGATGAAGAATTTCACATATTAACAAACTAAATTGTATCTCAGTTTTAGTTTTGTCTTCGATTCGAGGTATTTTTAAAAAGTTTGTTTATTTAAAAAATAAACAGCCGCGATAGGATTCGAACTCACATCCACTGGAAGATCGTTTCGATGTTTGTAACACAGCGTTATTTAGCACAGCGTCTAGCCCTCATACGAGTCAATGAGGTTAATCATAGACTGCGTTCAATACAGCAGCAATAATTGGAAAATATGCGCAGATATAAGTTATAAATATATTGGTTGGATTACAAACTAGATACACTAGAAATATGTGTTACCTTTGCGTTATAAGGGTGATCAATTGGATTCCAGAAACTGGCCGTCTAGACAAGAGTAATTAAGTGGACGAAATAATGTGATTCGTACTCCGCTTGTTCCACCAGAGAAAGTTTTACTGCCGGGGGTACGAAAAATGACCCAAAACGAAATCGCCCCAAAAAAAAAGAAATGAAAAATCGCCCACATTCCGTTTGTCGATTTTGTAAAAAGAAGGAATGTATACGCAACAACAAATGCTAGAATTACAGTTATTCTAGGTAGATGGATGATAGACACTTGCAATTTTGCTACAGTTGTCTCCTAGACGTAACCAGAAACTAGTCACTAGAATATGAATTTTTTTGTGGAAAAAGTTGCTTCTAAGGTGCTATATTTAAAAACTAAGAAGCAAATATTTAAACTAAAAACAAAGAAACAAACTAGTGAAGTCAATTCAAGACAATTCCATTCGATTCAATTCAATTCGATGCGATTCGATTCGCTTCGATTGGATTCAATACAATTCAATTCAATTCAGTTTAATTAAATTCAATCCTGTCTAATTGAGCTCAATTCAGTTCAATTCAATTCAATTCAATTTAATTCAATTCAATTCAATTCAATTCAATTCAATTCAATTCAATTCAATTCAATTCAATTCAATTCAATTCAATTCAATTCAATTCAATTCAATTCAATTCAATTCAATTCAATTCAATTCAATTCAATTCAATTCAATTCAATTCAATTCAATTCAATTCAATTCAATTCAATTCAATTCAATTCAATTCAATTCAATTCAATTCAATTCAATTCAATTCAATTCAATTCAATTCACTTCAATTCAATTCAATTCAATTCAATTCAATTCACTTCAATTCAATTCAATTCAATTCAATTCAATTCAATTCAATTAAATTCAATTCAATTCAATTCAATTCAATTCAATTCAATTCAATTCAATTCAATTCAATTCAATTCAATTCAATTCAATTCAATTCAATTCAATTCAATTCAATTCAATTCAATTCAATTCAATTCAATTCAATTCAATTCAATTCAATTCAATTCACTTCAATTCAATTCAATTCAATTCAATTCAATTCAATTCAATTCAATTCAATTGAGTTCTAGCCTTCATTGCGAACGGACGTGTCTTTTAGTTGCGCGCCTAAAAATCGTTTAAACAAACACTCGTGAGTGGGAGAGTCGAAATCGCAACAATGCAAGAAACTAGTTGTGCTAAATGCTTTCAAGTGTTGACTAGCAAGCATATGAAATGCAGCGTGTGCAGTGCCTGCTTTCACTTTTCACCTTGCTACCCAGTACAACAAACAACCTACAATGGTATGAATGCTCAAAAAAGGCGGCTTGGAAGTGCAGTACATGTAGAGAGCGTAAGAACTCTGCATATCAAATAATTGTATCAGACTCTGGTACTCAAAAGCAAAAAAGACATGAAGACGAGGACGATGATGATGTCGATGACGTTTTCGGCGACAATAACAAACGGTTCAAAGAACATATCTCGCAGCGACCAACACAACAACATCAACAAAAAGCTGAAATAAATGAAACTATGAAAATAATGATGCTTAACATGGCAAAGATGACAACACAACTTACATCCATTAGCGCCCAACTACAAATTCAACAAACAACACTCATACAGATAAACGAAAATGTTTCTAATCTCAGCAGTCAGGTCATTGAGCTGCAGCAACAAAATGTGGATAAAGATAAAAGGATGAGCGAGATGAAAATGAGAATTTGCAAATTAGAGCAGAAGCTAATAGCGAAGAACATTGAAATAAATAACATAAACAACGAAGATTTGAGTGCGGTCGACGTTGTTAAAAGAATAGCAACAAATCTGAATTTGGAGTTGAAGGAAACTGATGTTGAAAACGTATACCATACAAAAGGAAAGAAAAAAGTTGTGGTAGAGCTTAGCTCTCTCCGGAAGAAAAGAGAAATTATGAGTAAGATAGAGCGACACAGAATTGATGCAGATGGTATCAACAATGATGATGGCAGTGATAAACATAAATATTTATATATTAATGATCAGCTGACTGTGCAAAAAAGACGATTGCTTTGCTTAGCAAAGACAAAGGCTAAAGAGGCCAATTGGAAATTTGTCTGGATCAGTAATAGAGAAAACATCGATTGTAATTCTGAACAATGAATCCGATATAAAATTAATTTGTTAATAAAAAATATAAAACAATAATAATAAAATTAAAAAATAGAAACATAGTGAGAAAGAGACTCGTAATTATAAAGCGATTTAAAATTTATACCACAAAAGCCTAATCAAAATAAAGAGCACCACAAAAAATTAATTATTATTAATAAACCTCTTAAAGAGAAAAATAATTAAACATTGAATTGTGTGAATTTATTATCTTGAATTAAAATGAATAATCAAACCAAATCTCTGTACAACTTTAATGAAATTAATGACAATTTTTTGAATTATCCATTGCCATTTGTGTACATGAATATTCGTTCCTTACGAAAAAATTTTTCAACTCTACTTGTATATCTAAACCAAATTATTAATTCAATCGAAATTATAATTCTGGTAGAAACAAATATAATGGATGAGGAAAATTGTTTCTACTTAATTAATAATTTTAACAGTGTTTTCCTAAATAGAGAAGGCACAGGTGGTGGCATTGCTATATATGTATATAAAAGAAAATATAAATTATACAACAACAAACTTAAATACACAACACTATGAATCACTACGCGTCGATTTAACTTTCGGTACAAAAACAGCAACCCTTCTACCTGTCTACCGTCCACCGCGGTCGAACATTAAGTGTTTCATAAACGAACTAGAACAGAGCATAAACCAAATTCACAAAAACAGTGCAATGATAGTAATTGGTGATATGAATATTGACATTGCAAAAGAAAAAACCAAAACAACAAGAATGTACATTGATATGATGTCTTCTAATGGACTACAAAGTATGGTAAACGAAACAACGAGAGAAGAAGTGAGTAAAAACAAAAGCACTTGCATTGATCACATGTAGTATGTGCGCAAAAACAAAACAATAACTTTCGCATATGCAGCTGTGATTTTGACTACCATCTCTGACCACTATTCGTTGTTTGGCTGTGTAGGAGAAACAAATAAACAAAACAAAACAAACGTAACTGACAACCAGGGTACGGAAAAAACACTATATACAGGAATAAACACTTACAAAGTAAATAATTTAATCAATAAAACAAATTGGAATAATACCGCAATACAAAATCAAAACTGTGATGAGAAATTTAAATTTATATATAATAAATTTACAGAAATATACCACAATGCTAAACAATCAAAAATTAAAAACAAAAAACGAAATGACTATCCTTGGCTTAATGATCAAATACTAAGCTATTGTGAAGTGCGAGATAAACTTTATCAAAGACATAAAAAAAGCGAAAAAAATTTAAGTAAAGCGATAGAATACAAAATGTTCAACAATAAACTTAATCAGATAATTCTGAAAGCAAAAAATGATTATCGTCGAAGGGAATTTATAAAAAACAGACACAACATGCGAGGAACCTGGATATTAATAAATGACATTATTGGCAAAAAAGTGGATAATGTTGATGAAACTATTAAAAAAAACTTTGTTAAACAAGATTTAAAAATTGTAACTGAAAATTTTGCCATTAAGTTCAAAGAAAATGTACAAAACATTTTACATGATTGTAACATAAAAACACTGTTTTCGTCTGAAATAAGAATAGAAAATACAATTTATGTCGAACCAACAAATGAGGAAGAAATTATAAACATAATAAATACACTGAATTCAAGAAAAGGAGCAGGAGTAGACGGCATCCGACCTAAAGACATAAAATACAACGCGGAAAAACTTACCCCAATAATAACCCATTTTATAAACGCAAGCCTAAATGAATGCACTATTCCCAAAATTCTAAAAACATCAATTGTAAGACCGATTTTTAAAAGTGGCACTAAAAACGAATACAATAATTATCGTCCAATTTCAATTTTACCGGTAGTAGAAAAAGTACTTGAGGAGATTATTGTTAGACGTCTTAATGCATTTCTCGTCAAGTACAAAATAATCAATAAACAACAATATGGCTTCCAAAAAGGAAAAAATATTAATAAACTGCTGGGCCATTTCTCCACCCACATAAACAAATCTTTGAATGACAATATGCACTGCTTGGCACTTTTTGTTGATTTTAGCAAAGCGTTTGATACGCTGTCACATAAGAACCTTCTATGTATTTTGGAAAGAAATGGGATACGCGGACAGGGCCTTAACTGGTTTAAAAACTACCTTGAATTCAGATCTTACAGGGTTAAAATAGATGGAAATGAGAGCAAAGAAAAGTATTTGGATCATGGCGTACCACAGGGATCTAAGCTTGGTCCAATACTCTATCTAATATATGCTAATGATATGTTGAACCAACTAAAAAATAGCAAAACTTTTGCCTATGCTGATGATACGGCTATCCTAGTATCACATGAGGATCTTGAAACCGCGGTACACTCAATGCAATTGGAACTTAATGTGATCACAAGGTGGTGTCACGACAACGGCTTGGTAATTAATGCCAATAAAACAAAATTAATGCATATCAGATTACCACATATTCCAAGGAGTATCATAAACATAAAATTCCACAACACAGACTGCCTACACAAAAACAAACTCTGCCATAATTTCGATAATGACCAATGCGACACTGTCACTGAATTAGTGGATAACTACAAATATTTAGGCGTTATAATAGATCAAAATCTAAGCTGGAAGGACCATATTTTAGCGTTGAACAAAAAGCTACGTAAGGCCTCCTATGTGCTTTACCATCTAAATAACTGCGGCCCATTAACAGTCACCAAGCAAGCCTATTTTTCGCTGGCTGAATCGTACATGCGCCACGGAATAACAGCATTTGGAAACGCCTCACATTGCAATATTCTACAAAAAACACAAAACAGAATGGTTAAAATTTTAATGAAAAATAAAGAAAATATACAACGTGAAATTAACACAACACAACTAACAACTAACAATTCAGAAACTCAAATCAAATTATTCATGCAGCAACAAAATACACTAAATTTTAAGAGCATATATAAATCAGTTTTACTCAACGAATTCCAAGATGAGACCATTTTGGAAACAATAGACCATCGATATAGCACGAGAAGAAGAGATGAAGGAAGATTTAAAACACCAAAATTTAAAAACAAACATGGGAGAAGCACCTTGGATGTACAATTACCAACTATATTAAATGCAATGCCTATAAATATTCTAAATGTTTTAAAAATACAAAATAAATTTAAGCGTAAAACAACAATTAAAAAATATTTAATAAATTCGCAATGAATGAACATCGTAACTAACAGATGTAGAAGTTTTTATAAGATCTGTAAATTTGAATTATAACTTTTTTTTTATATTTTTATATATACTTCTGCATATTTGTATATCCCTGCATACAAGCATAAGGCTTCGCGGGGGAATAAGCATTTGTAATGTAAATTATATTTAATTATTCAATAAAATAAATAAATAAAAAAAAAAAAAAAAAAAAAAAAATTCAATTGAATTCAATTCAATTCAATTCAATTCAATTCAATTCAATTCAATTCAATTCAATTCAATTCGGCGATGAAATATACACTAATACATTAAAATATTCAGTTTTATGCATTATAACTAATCGAGGGGGAGTTTATTCTTACCCAATATGAGGAAGACCACCAGTTCATTTCGAAAAGTTTTGTGAGTCCTTACGACGAACCAAGGGATGACGGAGACTACCTCAGCTGACCATAAATTTCGTTACAGTAGGCAGAGGCTTGTCATGACCAATTAGTTTTATCCTATCCCAATGTAGCCGAAGGTTAACGACGTTTAACCATATAACATTTCAATACTCCTAAGGGTTTCTCTCTTTGGAGGTTTTGAGTAAATTAACACTTAATTATTGTATTAAAAGCAGATGTTTGGTTAAACAAAATGCTCAAAAAAGAGATTTCGATTGCCGTGTTGTCAGGGCTTTAAAACAAAATGAATATGCTTTGAAATGCTATCGAAAATTACATATTGACAAAAATTGTAGCAAAAAATATTCTCGTCAAACCACTGTACTCTTGGCCGTCGCATTCGATACTCGTCGGATGGCGTTTGATGACGACAAACTTGTAAAAAATACAATATATATATACATAAATATAAAAATAAATCTCAAAAACATTCATGAACATAATACTAAAAAAAAGTAGATATCAACAACGACATCGGAGGAAAAGAATTATTTAAGGGTCGATATAAAAATATATCAGCAACAAAAACGACAGGAAAAAATGAAAATCAAATGCACAAATAGAAGAAACTGAAAGGAAAAGAAAGAAAACTTACGTACAGAGAAAGAAAAGGAAGGAAATATACTAAATAAAAACAACAAACAAATCACTGAAACTAAAGTAGTAGGAGAAAGTAGATGAGGCAAGACCAGAAGAAAATAGTAATAATAATCCAAAAATCATAAAGTTTATGCCATCAGATTTTTTTTTGTTTTGGTTTTTATTTCTATTTTTGTCTGTCAACGTCTTTCATAAGTTTCACAAATTGTGATGAAAAAGGGGTTTATCGTAATTTGATTTTAAGTTTTTTTTGTTGTTGTTTTGTTTTGTTCTTTCTAGGGTAAAGTCGTGAAATTGAGATCATTATGTCACCTATCAAAAATGGGACATGAATTTGCTGTGCTGTGGGTCTAAAAGGACACTTCTGAAGTGATAGGAAATTTGATAAATTACATTTTGATTCCAGTTGATATGAAATATGGGTTTCGGAAAATATAGTTACTGGTAACATTAGAATGAAATAACGCAATATAAAGCATTCAGGATTCTACATTGATGGCTCTAAATCTATTGTTAAATTAGGGGTTGGAGTCTATTCTAAAGAGATGGTAGTTATGGCTGTCGTGGTGGTTGCATACTGACTGCGACGAAACGTCTTCATGCCCAAGGTTATCAACATCGATTCTGATAGATATAACCCAATATAGAGGATTTAGGATTCTACATCGGTGGCTCCAAGTCTGATGTTAAATTATAGGTTGGAGTCTATTGTAAAGAGAGGGTAGTTATGGCTTTCGAGGTGGTTGCACACTGGCTGAGACGAAACGTCTTCATTCAGGTATCAACATCTATTCTGACATCCAGGCTGCCATAAAATCTCTGTAATATATATTTTGACATTCAAGACTACTTTAAGCAGCCGCACGATTCCTAATGAGACAGCCAAACAGGTTGATATTTACCTTATTTGGGTGCCGAAGCACAGAGATATCCCAATCACTGCCATAATTGTTCCACTGGATATAAAACATGTCGATACGTTCCTTACTCATGATTAAACCCGAATCTTTTAGATATCGATGATGCATGCATGTTGCATGAAAACATGGGTTCAATTGCTGCTCTAACCAACTTACATTTCTTTCGACAGTGGTCACTTCGCTTAGTGATGGCGACACTATCGAGTATTTATCCATGAAGAAACATCTTACAATACCGTTCAGAACCGATGAAAGACAGTGGTTCCCAATCGGTGAGTGTTAAACTAGAAATCGCACAGCTCAGTGGCTGTGAGAAGCTCTTCTCTCCTATCTCATCTTGGAATATAATGTGAAAACAATTTAATTTATTTTTTAGATGATCTGGAGTCATAACCTGATATATATGGTAAAAATATGAGCTCAATTCACTTTGAAGTACTAGAGATCCATATATCTCCACGCAACTAGCTTGGTTCACTGATTATAGCTGTGCTTGCTGATAACATAACTAATACGATACACGCTGAAAAATAACGACCCCAGTAACATATTGCAGGAACCATGTCCATATTTGCAAACATAGTTTTCGTGATTAGAAGATCTGCTGCTTTTGATTTCTTTATTCTCTCTCACATTTTGGTTTTCAGCAGACTTCAACAAACAAAGTCACATTTGGGTCACAAAACATATATAATAACCTAATAATCGTTGTGTCCCAAACATGTTATATTGAATAGCAAACACAATGTGTTTGTGCACAAGTATACTATATTTGCGAAAAACAAAAACAGACAAATTTTCCAGCCTGTAGACAGATAAACATCTGGACTTGAAATCTCAGGTCAATATTGTGCCAGAATAATGAAGAGGACGAAAATGTCGAACTTCGTCTATGCTCCTACCCCGCATTTTCTCTTTTCAGGACACATTAATTACGTTATTACTTCTTTTGGACCAAACAGACATTAAGGGAATTAAGTTGAACGACCTTAGAATCTTCTTGGGGAGTAGCAATTCGTTCGCCAGGGACTATACACCACTCTTTCCAGCTTTCTGATGGAACAACGGCATGGGGTTGCACATGGTTTGAATGCCCTACCAGATCAACTGACAGGTTCAACGATGTGGACCGAAAATGACTTATCGTGGTATCTCAGGACCAAGTGTCTCAATACTGGCACCAATCTTTAAATACTGTCTCTTTTTTAGCAATGCGGATGTATGAGCTTTATGCAGTACCATATTTTTCAGGGGCGTATGATTAATATTTAATAAAACAAATTATGTATTGATTTCACTATAAAGGACAATGATTCTCAACGGAAAAATCCTTCAGATCTTAATCCCTGAAACCGAGTGAAGTCATACCTTGCGCATTCCAGTAGACTTGCATCTAATCGATACAATTTACTAGAATGTTGAAAAATTGTTCAACTACAACAGAGTTACATTTGTTTCATCTGTTTCACAGATGTAGAAAATGTACTACCGGAACTCGGAGTCGGTGACCGCAACTTTAAAAGCGTTAACTCCAATTTTCGGTGGTTATTCTCTCTCTAGTAGACAAGCAATAACAAGTTTAGTGTAAAAATTTGAATCTACATATTCATTTTGTGATGCTGCCATGCCAGTGAAACAATGGCTTGGCCGAAGCGACGAAAATTTCGCTGCCGTTCAGGTGTCCGCAGCAAATGATCCAAATCAGTCGATGCAGCGGTTTTCTCAAGAACTGGGCATCGCCAAGACCACTTTATGGCGAATTTTGCATAAAGATCTTGGTTTACACCATAGATGTGCAGCTAGTACTCTTTTGAGTCATCGTGTTTTCACACCGATAGTAGCTTGATCGTTTTTTCACACCAACATGTCCGAAAGCTTGCTGCTTGTTTACCGATTCAAAGTCAGTTGCTGTTCTGCATTCACACTACACTTAAAAAATAAATTTTAATTGCCATGGACGAATATAAAGAAATTTTTATGTTTGTAAATGGCAAAAATCATAAATGGAAATAATCATTGGAGATGTTGATATTTGATTTTTTTTAAGATTTAGTTTTAATTTTTAATTTTTTTAATTTTAATTTTTTACTCAGTGTACTACTTTTGTTTTCTCTGCTTTTGTTCTGCTTGCTCCGTTCAACTTAACACAGTCGCAAAATTCGTAAAACTGATTTGAAATGCGTTTGTGTCAGTTTGCACATGTCTGGTTTACACCCATACAAGAACAAGCTGACTCAAGAATTGAAGCCGATGGACCAATTGACGTGACGTACGTCCTCTGATTGGGCTCTGGAGAAGATGCGCCAAGATGATGAATTTCATCGCAAAATTATCTTCAGTAACGAAGCTCATTTTCGGCTCAATGGGTTCGTCAATAAGTAAAATATGCGTTATTGGTTTGGTGAAAATCCATATGTGCCTCATGAATCACCACTTCATCCACAAAAAATATCTGTTTGGTGCGGTTTGCGTGCCTTCGGCATCATTGGCGTTCGTTATCGCGCCATGAATACCGAATATTCTTGGTCCGAGTTGGAAAACATGGACTTGGAGGACATGCGGTTTCAACAGGGCGGTGCCACAAGCCACACAACACACCTTACAATCGATTTATTGAACAGTAAATTTGGTGAGCGTGTTATATCAAGAAAGGGACCAGTCGCTAGACTTTTTTCTTTGGTGCTGCGTGAAATCGTTGGTCTATGCCAACAAGTCGACGACGTTGGAAGAACTCAGAGCCAACAGTGAACGCGAAATAGCGGTCGTTACGGCGAAATGTGTCGAACGAGTCATCGACAATTGGGTCCAGCGAATCGACCGCTGCCAGCGTGCCCGCGGTGTCCATATGAACGAAGTCAAGTTCCATTCATAAATGTTTTAATTGTATTTCAAGTCGATCATAAAGTGTTGGAAATATCTCAAATGGTTTGCATTTTATTTAAAAAAAAGTTGTCAAGGCCCAATTGGAAAACCCTTTATAAGAAACTTTTCTTTTTTAAACTTCCTCCACTTCGGCTTTTCGAAATTTACCTTTTATTGGGTTCAAAATTACAATAAGTATATTAAATATTGTTACAGGCTCCACATAGAAAACTTCCCATTAAACAAGAAATTTCCCAACATATGTTAGTCTAGATACAAACCAAAGCAGAAGTACCCAATAGAAAAGTTGTTTAATTTTTGTTTTTTATTTAGCCCCCATCCCGCAACGCACAGTGTCGTGGTTGCATATAACAAGTGACCCAAAATAGAAGGAGTTGTCAGAAAATTCTGAAATTTGGCACACATGACTTAATTGATAAAATATAGTTACACCTAAAATTTTGTAATTTTAGATCCAAGGATTCGTGTCCTTCCCATATATCCTGAATTAAAAAAATTCCATAACTCATGTAAAAAAAATAAGAACTTAATGAAATTTCGTACATACGTTAGGTTAAATATCTTTAATGCTTAGTCCAAATTTTGTTTAATTCGGGGCAAGGATACGCCTACCTTGAAAATGTCCTTTTTTAAAAAGTAAAAATAAGAGCAAACGAATATAATTTTCTTATTTAATTTGGCACACAAATTACTTATAATGGATTTTATGTGTAACTATACACATTTTACTTTTTATTGAATGCAAAAAAAAGCTTTCGCAAAAAGCTTTCGTCATTAGTTTTCCCATACATCCTTAAAGACATGCAAAATCCAAGCATTTTACAACAACTAAAAAAAATTATTTAAGTTATCAAGCATAAATTTTATTACTTTATATACATGAAAACATAAATATGGGTATACCTCCTAAAACTGATTAATTATTCATACAACTGACAAAAAAAAAACCAATACTTAAATTATTATTAAACATAAATTAATACATACATTAATAAATTAATACTACATAACATAAATATTGTAATCATCATCGCTGGTAATATCACTCTCAGATTCCTCTATCATACCATTGCTAGACACTATGTTCGTACCATCTTCTCTTTCAATTACATACATGCTTATATCATTCTTATCGTAGTTTTTAAAAAGTTTTTTCTGACTATACATCGAAATTGATGGTTCTGACTGTATTATAAGATAAACTATTAGGTCCTTATTAGATTGAACCCTACCTGTTTTTCTCGTATGCCTTAACCTGGCATTTCTTATAATTGTGTGGCTTGACTCAATGGCTTCTTCTGATAACATTCCAATGGGAATGGTAAAATACTTAACATAATCAATGCCGCGAATTAAAATTTTGTATACTGTTGCAGGCATATATTACCAAGGATACAATCTGAAGTAAAGACGTGCAGTTTCTTTTAAGAGGTTCTCAAAATTTGGAATATTAATATTGCGCCCACATGACAGTGTACTTAAAATAACTGAAAAAATTGTTATTTAATGTTTTATCTACACCTGTAATTTCAGCCGAAAGCTCTATATTTGAAAAAAATCGTGTAGCTGTATTTCCATCATTCGATGTACCATATCCCGTCTTAACCCTGTCAACTATCAGGCCCATTTCTTTTTTAAATCTATCTTGCATAATCCTTTTTTTTTCTCGTCAACTTGATCGGTCATTTCCTGTCCTGGTTTTCGCCATGTTTTGATGGATTGTTTATACGCAATATGTAGAATACATACAAAACACTTTATCCACGCGTGCAATGTCGACAATCCGTATTTGTAGCACCCTTCATTGACAGGCCTTTCAAAAATTGGCATTCTATTCATTTCGGATGGCTTTGCTCCACACAAAACGCAAGTTGAACTACAAGTTGGCGCAAAAGTAATCCTCCTATCAGAAAATGCTATAAATTTTGCGATTGGCCCCTAATGTCAGTTCTGTTTTGACATTTGTGTAGTAAACACATGCGAAATACACGTTAATAAACAATGTTACGCTACACTGCTCCAGAACGCGGAATATTGCTGACTATTTATTTGACCAATAATCGGTCGGTGACTTTGGCACAACGTGAATTTCGTCGCAGATTTCCTGGCCATCCAACGCCTACTGGTGAAACACTGCGACGTTTAGCCGCTCGCCTCGAAGAGACTGGCACAACACGAGATGCTGCCAGGCGTGGCAGACCCCGGAGTAGCCGTTCTGCAGAGAATATTGCTGCTGTAGCCGAGGATGTCATGGAAGCGCCGTCGACATCGACCAGACGACGTGCCACGCTACTGAGCAATGATCAACGAGTTCTTTTTGCCGCAACTTGATGAATTGGGATTGGAAAACATGTGGATCCAACAGGACGGTGCAACGGCACACACTGCACGTGCCACAACCGATATGCTGAAGGATGCATTTCCCGGGCGCCAAATCTCCTGTTTTGGCGATTTGCACTGGCCAGCAAGATCGCCTGATTTGACCGCTCCAGACTTCTTTTTGTGGGAATTTTTGGAGTCGCCGGTTTAAGTCAACAAGCCTTAGACTCTTGCAGCTCTTAAAGACAATATCCGTCAAGAATGTGAGGACCTATCGCCGGAAGTTTTGGCCAAAGTGATGGAAAATGCCATAAAAAGGGCTCAAATGACAATCAACTGTGGCGGCGGCCATTTACATGACATCAAATTCTCGACTTGATGTAAAAAAAATTAAAAGACCAAATAAAAATAATCCACAAGAAGAATCAAAGTTTTTAATTTTTTTTTTAAATTACAGGCAAAAAACATCGGAAGTTTACTTTTGCGCCACCTTGTACTTTTGTTTTCATTTAATACATTTAAAACCGGTAAATATTATTTTGAGAGGTCTGCATAACCTCCAAGAAGAGTGTTTATCATTTTGCCATACTACTGTTTCAACTGCCCAATCCAACAAACGTAATGGCACAAAAGAGGTTACAAATAAAAATTCATCACTAGCATCTTCGTTTTCAAATTTGTGTTTATATGCACTATGACCACTACCGCCATCAAATCCCCATTTGCATTCTAGAATAAGATCGTTTTTAGTTTCAAATGCGGAGCTATTTAATATGGTTTCAGAAGTTTTGTCCAAAATTGTTTGCAAAGAAATCTCTGCTGAAGTTTCTGTTATATGAATATCATCAAGGAATAAATTTTTGTTTAGCTTCTGCAATTAAATAGTAGGAGGGAAAACAATTCTCGTGCACAGAATCTACTACTTTTCTCATCATATTATATTGTCTTACAGAGAGATCCATGTCAATATATAGGGCTAAAGTTCTTTCTACTGATATTTTATCTTTTTTTGATAGTAGTAAGAGCATCAGCTGATGTACTCTCTCTTCGATTCGCCTCCTTTTCGTTCGTTGCGATGCATTCTAATAAGAAACAGATGGCCGGACCCTACCGGTACTTGTGCTGGGTTCCTAATAGAACTGAATTATGTTTTACTAAAAAAAATCTAAGACCATAAGAATACTTACAACGCAAACTTCTTCATTAAATATCTCAGTATCTAGCCAGTTACTCAACGTAGTTTCAATCCTACTTTTCCCACGTCTGTATTTAACCGAATTACTGCTAATTTTAAAAAGAGTGAATTTTAATTTTTCTTCTCTGTATTCGTTAATATCCTTCGAATACGATTTTCCACAAACTGTTCAATTGGATGGAACACATTAATTTCATTACTTTTCTTCAACTCCAACCATTACTGAAAAATATCACGAATCTGTAATGATGTCGACACTAAAAAACATTCACAAAACACGTAAAAGCAGTCAGAAGCAGCTGAAATTTCTGTATGTTAAAATACATACTTGTAGCAATAAAATATCAAAAAATTTGGAAAGTGATATAACGTGTTTTCTTTTAATTTACTTTAGATCTTAACTTATGTACCAAAATACTGACATTATTAAGAACTGTCATTTGGTTAACGGTATTTCGCGTATGGTTAATATTTGTAAACAAAAACAGTGTTGTAATTAGAAATACATACCTGGCCCTCAACCCTGTTACACAAATATTAGCCTTTACCAAACCAGATTTGAATTTTAGCTATAACAACCACATGTATAAATCTACCATGTTGCATAAAATCCTTAACTTTGAACTGTAATAACTCAAAGAGTACGCAAAATTTAACGTAATATTTCACATATGAACCAATGGAAGTGTTTTCTATAAAACAAAATTAAAAACAAAATAAAATTTGTACTTTGACTTTAACCATTTTTGGCCACGCTCGCGACAGTGTGCAACGTGCGATAAGGAACTTCGTTCCAATAAAACCGTTTCCCATTACATCCTATGAGGAGATTGGGGAGAGCTTCTCACAACCAGTGAGCTGTGCGCTTTCTAATTGTTCACTGACTGGTTGGCTCCTACAGTTTTGCACCGATTCCGAACGGTATTTTGAGGAGCTTTTTCATGGCTAAATACTCGATAGTGTCGCCGTCACTATGCGAGTTGACCACTGCCGAAACAAATTTAAGGTGGACACAAGAGCCGCGCACACACAACTATTGCACCACCGACGGCGAACAACTATCTGAGTTAAAAGTAGGGAAAAAAAGACCCAGATTTTTCAGACTCAGAAGCTTGTAGTCTTTTGCTTCAAAAAAATCTATGGAAATATTACCAATCCGCGTAACTGGGGGAATTTTCTCTAAGTCCCGTCATAAACTGGGTGATATTTGGTGACGATAGTCCTTGTAACTTTTTAGAGAATTAGAAACAAATTGATATCGATAGGGTTTTATTTACTTATTTATATTTTTATTTACTTCTCAGCTACAATCTTTAATTGGACACGGCTGGTAATCTCTGCAAAAAAAATTATAAAAATTCTATGAAAATTATTTAAAATTTCAATCGAGAAATCATGTGATTGTATTTTGGTTCCGAACTAAACTTCCTGCTTCATATGCCCTGCTTCATTCTCATCCTGATGTGTCTGTATGGGCTTCACCTTTCCCAGTGACACCTGTTCCTGCTTTATCTGTTTCCGTTCGGACCCAGTGTAAAACTGTAGGTCCCAATCAGTGAGTGTACAACTAGAACGCGCACAGCTCATTGTTTGGGAGAAGCTTTCCCTAATCCCTTAATAGAATGTGACGGGAAATCAGTTATTTAATTTTTAAGTGTGCGCCAAACGGCAGAGTATAATGTTCTTTAGAATTAACGTTTCTCTATGCTGTGGTAGCAACTCAAAATCATTAGAAAGCCCTTTGCAATTAACTCCTAACATTAACTTGTGTTTACTGGCAAGTATGTCCTTCAATTCTTCTTTACAGCTGCTGCAACAAATCTTCGCTCCTGCCTAATCTGTTAACTCTGCCTTCAACTCCACGATACCGGTGTCATACGCCATCCATATTTAAATTAATTTTTAAATGTCTTACAATCACCATTTTGTGTCGATACAAATAGCTTGGAGTTGAACTATTTAATCGGTTCCTAGGAACTCTTGGCGTCGACAACGGAAATGCATAATTCCCGAAAGCAATACATCCAGTTTCAGTCTTTGTACATATTGATCACTACTACCAAACACCAATACCAGGAAATGAAAACATATCGAAGTCAAGCATAACAAAATCCCTAAGCCAAACCTCCTAAATCACATAGTGATTTTCCGTCCAAAAGCTGCAGTTGTTATCACCGAACATCCACAAAACGGACTGATGCATTTCGACACTAAGGCGAGCTTAAGATGGTAGTTTGAGGGTGGTAATGGTCCAGGAGTTACTATTGCACCTTACTGTTGCAACATAAACAACCCGACTAAATTTATCGTAAACTTTACAAACAAACTTTAAACTTTCCAAGGCAACAACGAAGCGTAACGAACAAATAGCACAGCGGCAGTCTTTGAAATAGGGACTAGAGACCTAGACCAGGCCGTGGACGAGGACGAGGACGAGCCGGCGGGGTTTGTTGTGTATTTTTGGGGGCACAGCAGATGCAACCTCAATACTAGTACATGAAGTTATAATCCGCCGCTAGCAATATGCTGCATCTCTGTGTCTCGCCTCGAAGTTGGAGGCAGCATCATCGTCGTTACCTTGTGTCCAACCGCTTCGTTAGAAGCAAAACCAGAATTTGTACTTTACAGTTCTGCGTTGAAACTTGTGCTGTTTCTGTTTCTGTTGCATCTGTTCGCTTGTGTCGTTTCCCTCAAATACAAAAGACTTGTGTTGCCTTGTGGCTCTGTAATGAACAGAATTCTGTGTGCTTGTCCATTATTGTATGCATGAGTTAGTGTGGGTGTTTAGATATAAATTTCCCAGTATTCGTAAGTAATAGTTGCAGCGGTAGTTGGTGTTGTTGCTGTTGCTCTTGTCAAGGTATGTAATAGTAAATTTCTTCAATTTGATGGTTCGATGCTGAACTTTTAGGCACAGCGGCAGCAGCAGCTAAAACATTACGTTGGTTAAGATGGCTTCGAAAGAAGTTAACATGTTCGAAATCAGAGCGGTCCAAACTTTGAATAATAATGCATGGAAAATATTTAATCTTCATAAAAACAGTAAAGAAATTGTATTTTATTATTTGCATTCATTTTCTTAAATATAGAGCGTATGAATAATATTGATTTTTTATAGTATAAAATTGTTGGATGAAAGCGTATGAGTTATGTTAAATTTCGTTATATTTAACATACGTCTGTATTAAAATATCGCCGTTTGTGGTATGGGGCTGTTGTTAATATTCATTTATGTTATTTTTTTGGAAATCAGAGTGGTCCACACTTTTGGCAATAATGCGTGAAAAATATTTTTTTTTTTATTAAAATGGAATAGAAGTTATATTTTATTATTGACTTTGATTTTTTAAACAACAGGCGGATGAGTAATATAGATTTATTCTAATATATACATGCAATTTGGATGAAAGCGTATGAGTGATGTTTAATTTCGTTAAATTTTACATACGTCGTGGGTGTTGCAATAGGTATGGTTGCAATATCAGCACTAGTTAGATTTCATTTATTTTGGCGCCTGTGAACTAGCATAGTGATGGGGCTCTAGCGAATATATAACAATGAAAAACTTATCAATAACAGTCGGAACGCGGGTAAAAATTGCGGAAACTCCTGGGTGAATCTACAAATGAGGAAGAATACAATTTGGGAAAATCGCCATCATTGAATTTAAAGTATTTAATGTTTGGTGTATAAAACAAAAATTATTGGCAAAATATATCGCGATTTTACCAGTCTGCGTGTGTTATGACCCGGAATGAGGAAAGATATACAAGGTGTTTCAAAAGAACTCTTCCGATGTTGCTTGACTCTCATTTTTTTCTGAATGAAAAACTTCGATTCTGTTGTTCGATTGTGTTTATTTGAACCTTTAGAATTTTATTGATTACGTGGAGAAGATGATATCGGTTAAATGGGCGCCGGCACAATTGTTTGTCATACGGGCTCATTTTATGGCATTTTTGTGTATTATGCTTTGAAAATCATAATGGGCGATGAGGCTCATTTCCACCTCAGCGGGTACGTGAACAAGCAAAACTATCGCCTCTGGGGCACCGAAAATCCACGAGTGATGCACGAGGAGCCATTACACCCGCTCAAAGTAACTGCATTGGGCGCTGTTCACGCTGTAGGAGTCATCGGGCCATTTTTTTCGAGAACGCCGCTGGTCAAACGACAACAGTGGACAGTGCGCGCTATAGGGCCATGTTAACCGAGTTTTTGCCGCAATGCGACGAATGAGGACTGTGGGACATGTGGTTCCAACAGGACGGAGAAACGGCACACTCTGCGCGAACCACAACCGATATTCTGAAGGCGGCGTTCCGTGTCGCCTCATCTCTCGTTTTGGCGATTTGCACTGGCCCGCAAGATCGCCCGATTTAATCGTTCCAGACTTTTTTGTGGGGTTTTTTGAAGTCCCGTGTTTATGTGAACAAGCCTGAGACCCTGGAAGCCCTCAAGGTCAACATTCGACACGAGTGTGGGAATCGCCGAAGTGATGAAAAATGCCATAAAACGAGCCCGTATGGTAATCGATTGTGACGGCTCCCATTTAGCCGATATAATCTTCTCAACTTAACCAATAAAATTCTAAAGGTTCAAATAAACATAATCAGAAAATATTTAGAAAAAAATGAGAGCCAAACAACATCGGATGACTTCTTTTGAAACACCTTGTATAAAGAGTCAAAACATTGATTTAGATCAAATTGACTGGCATGGTTATATCGAAACCCTGTTTTTCACACCCTAGGATGCTTTCTTAATTCCAGGTCACATGGATGTTTCTCTGAAACTGTATGAGCGGATGAGTACTATGGAACTATTTTCTGATAAACTTATTCGGACGTATGAGTGATATGAATTTACAATATATATTGTTAAGAATTTCCTTATTCATCCTTTTTGCGTTGTTTTGTTCCCAATAATAAAACAAAGTTCGTTTTAAATTACGATAATTACAACGGTTTAACTTCCTTTTATTTTACTTTATAGTACAACTGTTTACTTTATTTATAACACTTTAATAAGTCTTATATTTTACTATCAATTCGCGTTGCTTACTTTCCGGCGGTTAATCACAAGCTGAACTCTCCGTTCCAAAGATATCCGGTATTTATACGAACTCACCATACTCAAATGTAGTTATCTCTAGGGAATACAAGAACCTTCTAGTAGTTGTTGTGAGTTATCTTTGTAGAATCGTCTCGAATAGTGGAGAATTATGTTAACTGAGGCGAATTCATGCTACTGGTTTAGCGACCTGGTATGTTATTACAATGCATACTTTCAGGCGCGGCATTATTCGCCCCGTTATTTCCATAATGTTAGTCTGGCTATTAAGAGTAAGTAAAAGCTTTTACTTAATCGTAACAATATATTTAAAACCCCTATTATTTGTTTTCTTCTATTGACTATTATACAACCTGATGAGTATCAGATCAGATGTCTTACAAATACTTATTAAAGAAACAAATAAATAAATAAAACAAATTTTAAAATATACCTCCAACTGGTTACATCCTTCGCATTTTCTTACCAGTTGTTAACGCCAAGGATTCGAAGGGATTCTTCGGCCTGGTCTTTCTAGCGGAGTCTTGGTCGAACTCTTTTCCTGCTGTCATCGGGTACGGTATCGAAAATCTTTCGCGCTGGCTCATCTTCGTCTATTCTGATAACATGGCCTAGCCAAAGCAATTGGCCTAAATTGATTCGATTAGCTATGACCACGTCAGAATATTAATGATATATCTATTGGTTCCAATGGAGTCGATACTCACAGTTTTCTTTAACAGGACCATTTATTATACGGATAATTTTTCACTCGAATACTCCCAGGTGTTTTTTATCCACTTACGGTGTGACCCTAGTTTCGGAGCCATATGTCAAGACAGCGAAATTGAGAGTCTGGTATAGCCGGACCTTTGTCTGTCGAGAGAGGTCTTCGTTTTGAAATTGATTACTGAACCCAAAATGGCATCTATTTCCAAGCATATTTCTCCTATTTCCATCCAGCCTGGCGTGGTTGTCCCTGTTCACGGCCCAGCACCGGAATTCTCTAACTTTTTAACGACAAAAGTCGGTAGTTATATTGTAAAATTCATTAATTTTCAAAACAAAATTTTCCAAATTTTGTCGTTAATAAGTCAGTTAGTTCCGGTGCAGGGTAGATAAATTCATCTACCATTTCAAAATTAAATCGGTTGTCGAGAGGTTTGTCCTAGTCCAAGTGGAGAGATTTGTCCTAACATTGGCACCATCAACTTTGTCCTGCCCTCATTAATAGCAAGACCCATCATCGCTGATTCTTTTTCGATTCTTGAAAATACTTTTGTAAACTCTCGAAAATTTCGCCCAATGATGTCTCTGTCGTCAGCAAACTCCAGGAATATATGACTCTTAGCCTTGATGGTCTTGTTCATATTTACTGCAGCTTTTCTCATTATTATCTCCATTAAGATGTTGAAGGGATTGCACGAAAGTGTGTCCCCATGCCTAAGTCCTCGCTTGGTACAGAATGGTTCGGTGAAGTCTTTCCCCACCTTCACTGCTGATCTGATGTGGTTTAGCGTCATACTACAGAGGCGGATCAGTTTTGACGGAATCCCAAGTCCAGACAAAGCTTCGTACAGTTTTTCCCGTATGGGGCTATCGAAAGCAGATCTTTGTAATCGAGAAGGTATGTATCGATTTACATTTGGATCTTTTCTAGAATTTGGCGTAGTGTGAATCTTTGGTCAGTCGTGGACTCCCCTAGTCTAAAACCACACTGATAAGGTTCCATTAGGTTTTCAACAATTGGCTTTAGTTTTTCACATAATGCGCTGGACAAGACCTTGTATGCGATGGATAAACTAAGGATACCGCTATAGTTGGAACATGCACAAGGATCACCGTGTATGAATACAGGACATAATACACTGAGACTCTATTTGTAAGGCATATATGTATATTCCCCCACCACATATAAGTTGATGCATGTGGGCTCGCAGTAATTCGCCACCTGCCTTAAAAAGTTCAGCTGGTAGCCCATCCGCACCAGCGGCTTTATTATTCTTAATAAAAAATATAGAGTTGGCTTGGGGATGGGGTACAATCTACACTGTCTTCCACTGTCATTACCTCCTGATCTTCTGTGGAAGAATTTGAGCGGAGTAGTTCTTAAAAGTAGTCTCTCCAGATTTGAAACACACACTCCTTATCTGTCACCAGATTCCAATTCTCGTCCTTGCAGTAGGGCAGACCATTATTCGGTCCGTTATTCGACCTTCTTAACCTCTGGAAACAATTTCGGTATTCTTTATTCATAGTGCACATTTCGGTCCTTTCACTCTCTATCTGCACCCAATGTAATTTTTTCCGCCTAAATTGTCAGTTTTCCTTCCTTCTCAGACTCTTGTACCGCTCATTCGCATCACGCCCGTCATATCGACGAAGATGATTTAACTTCTATGAACTGACAGATTATTAGATAAATGTCACAAATGTAGGAAATGGGTCGCTTTACGCTTGAAGAAAATTTTAAAATTTTAAAATCTCAAACTGTGAGAAATCTACAAAATAAATACGATGGAAATAGATTGTGGATTAATTAGTGAAGCGAGTTTGTCAATACGGGTCATTATTGAACAAAAGAACTCGTCGACGTACTCGTCCAGTGGAAACAGTTGCCACTGTCGCTGAAAGTTTGCTGGAGCAGGCATCAACATCAACTCGCCACCGTTCGCAGCAAATTGAATTTGTATAAAGACCGCGGTACGAAGACTTAAGTTCAAGTAGTTCAAGAATCGAAGCCTTGTGGTCATCCGATGCGATTTAACTTTTTTACGTTTCACTTTTCACTTCTTTGCCGAAGAAGTTCATTTGCACCTCGGGGCTACGTTAATATACAAAACTGTCCCATTTGGGGTTCGGAAAATTCACACGTCGTCGAGGAAAAGGCGATGTATCCACAACGAGTCGCTGTTTGGTGCGGTTTTGCCATGGTGGCATAATAGGCCCTTTGTCTTCGAACATGTACAAGGCGCCGCTGTTACCGTCAATGGCGAGTGTTACCGTATCATGATCAACAGGTTTTTGTTCCACAAAGTTGAAGAGGATGACATGGACGAAGTATGGTTTCAACAGGACGGCGCAATATGTCACACAGCCAACGCACTGTGTTCGAAGACGACATAATCAGCCGAAGCCCATTGACCGCTTAGCAACTGGGATTTGAACCCTTTAGACTATTATCTCTGGAGCGTCGTGAAAGACAAGTATGTCGCAAACAATCCCGAGTCTACTCAGGCCTGAAAACACGGAATATTCGTCCAAACAATCGACAATGTACTGAAAATTTGGTTTGGTCCAATGGGGTACTGTGTCTAGATTGGTATCTTTTTTAAAGAGAATTTAAATTCTAAATTTTGAATGGTCCACACTTGAGTTCCCCATCACATACCATTAAGACATAAGCTTCCACACTCTGATTGGGACCTGCACTTTTACACCAGTTCCGAGCGGTTTTTGACAAGCTATTTCATGACTATCTACACGGTAGTTGATCTAAAAATTCAAAAAGACTGAATTAAAAATAAACGACGTTTATAAAAGGCATAGATTTTCATTTGGTAATAAAAACCGAAATTAGCCGGTTATTGGCCGGTTTCTACACCCCGCTTTAAATGAAACCCGGTTTCGCCAAAATCGAATATTCGAAGAAACCGAAAAGCTAAACTTTTTGAAAACCCAGTTTTTTGAATACACTATCCACAACTATATAACCTCCGTTATGACGAAGATGCCTTTTTAGGAATAAGAAGAAGTGCGAAAGGCAAATAAAGGGGTTTTCAATAAGAGCGCTACAAAAGTTTTTTTAAATAAAACAAAACCGGTTTTAGATACCAATGAAATTCTTTATTCCTGTAAAAGTACGTTCGATGCCATTATGTATGGAACTCGATTTCTTTTGCAGGGCAACCACGGGCACGCTTCCAGAAGTCCAGACGCTGAACCCAATTTTCGACGGTTTTCAAGCATAAATCGGCCGATACTGCTGCAATTTCACGTTCAATATTTATTCGTACGAAGTTCATCCCTCGTCGCTGGCTTGTTGGCATACACCACAGACTTGACGTAGCCCAACAGGAAATAATCTAACGGCGTCAAATCGCAAGACCGAGGCGGCCAATCGACTGGGCCATTTCGTGAGATAACACGTTCACCAAACTTGGTTTCCAATAAATTGATTGTGGCATTCGCTGTGTGGCTTGTGGCGCCGTCCTGTTGGAACCACATGTCCTCCAAGTCCATATTATCCAATTGGGGCCAAAAATATTCGGTTATCATTGAACGGCAGCGATTCGCATTCACAGTACTGTGCCGGTCTTGATCATCACGGAAGAAGTACGGCCCAATGACGCCGCCGGCCCATAAACCGCACCAAACCGTAATTTTTTCGGGATGCAATGATGACTCATGGATTACGTGTGGATTGCTGTCTGACCAATAACGCATATTTTGCTTATTAACGAAGCCATTCAGCCAGAAATGAGCCTCATCGCTGAAGACGATTTTCCGATGAAAATCCGTATCATTTTCAAGTTGTTGCTCAGCCCAATTCACGAACATACAACGCTAATGGTGGTCAAGCGGTTTGAGTTCTTGCGCCAATTTGATCTTGTAAGGATGTAGGCCAAGATCTTTTCGCAAAAATTCGCCACAACGACTTGACAGAGATGCCCAACGCTTGAGAACGACGTGTGAGAGACACATTTGGGCTTACTTCAACTGAAGCCTCAGTGGCAGCAATATTCTCGACACTACGGGCACTTCTTAGTCTCACTGGCACAGGAACATTTTGTACTGTGCCTGTGGATTCAAATTTTTTCCCTAGACGCTCAATTGTTGATCTGGTAGGTCGATTATGACGACCATAAATTGGACATAGCGCTCTGAAAGTTGAGGCCACGGACTCCAAATTTCGGTAGAAAATTTTAATAATTTCGACTCGTTGTTGGCTCGTATAGGTTTCCATGATGAAATGGCAAACCTTACTGAAGAGAAATGTTACAAAAGCGGGAAAAAATATGGCGTCGTTTGCTGTCCCTATCGATTTACTTTTGTAGCGTCTCTGTTGAAAAACCCGTTAAATGAAGTAGCCGAAATGGCATACAAATCCCGCGAAATAATACACTCCGAGGCAGTCCCGCGGGAAGAGTGGTGGAGACTTTGGAAGGCGATTTAGTGAGTAGGCCGCACAAATGTGCTCAATCTCACATAATGAAATTGTTCATATCTTTTGGAAGATTTGCGTACCCCAATGAAAACATACACCTTGGAGTTTTAGGAAATTATTTTTGCTATGGTTTTTAATTGGCTGCGGATGTGTTTGGATCTGACTGAATAATATCAACATGGTTAATGATTATCTGAAAAACCTTGTCCAGTGTACTACAAGTTGGTGTAGATTTTGTGTCATTTTATAAACACCATCGTGTAGATGTCGTAATAATATAGAATCCAAATAATATCAATCATACGACCACGTTCTACCAAAGTTACACTTACCATCAATGCACGCTTAAGAATTATTAACGCAAATGCTTGTGACTGAATACTGAGCCAAAAGTTGTCACTTGTGTGCTCATTGAAAATCATTAGTCCGCCCGACCATAATCCAAATTTCGGGCATTTCCGTGTTTAACAATTTAAAAATAAATTGCTCAAATTGTTGGTGTTACTATTCCCACATTGATAATCAGTATGACCAATATAGAATCTCACCGCTAAACAAATACAAACATAGCACGAGGTCATTAATCATTTTTCCCGAGATGAAAAGTGGCAATGGTGGTGGAATTTGAATTGGTGGTGGAGGTGGCTACGTGCCACGTACCGGCAACGTGGCCACAGATGTATAATCCCCCGGCAACACATCTCAACGCTTCGAAAACTATCATCAATGAATTTTCAGGTAGGAAGTGTGAGGGAATTGGAATTGAAATTGGATACCACCAACGCCGCCACATTTACAAACAATAATCAAGGAGCAACAAATCAATAATTTTGGAAATTTGGAAACGCTTTATCTCTTAGCAAAGATATATGGCGTGTGTTAGCTGAAAATAGATTTACGGAAAAGGAGACGGTTTTGTTTAAGATTTATTTCAGAAACCCCTAGTAGAGAAACCCTAGTGCTGTCGAGAATTGTTTACAATTTTGTTCTACTAAAAGTATTTTATATACAACCTAAGAGGAGAATTCCGGGTTCCTGTGCAATAGTTGCTGACGAACACAAAATACACACAAGGTTCAAATGTTTTAACAGCTTTTATAGTCAAAGGTCGGGTGTTCAACATGTGTTGGCCTATTGTATCCCTAATGCATATGCATATATCTTTGTGTGTGTATGGAAACTATTGTTTCAATTCAATGGAACAGAAACTATACCGAGACAACAGGAAACAATAAACAGGAGGTGACGTCGTGTTGCTACTGGAGGTGGCTATGAAGAATGAGAGAATAAATATAGGTTTGTTCAATGCTTTGTGGAAATGTCAGCCAGATGAGCATGTGAGTGGAGTCAGAGTATAATGGAAAAACTTACAGCTGAACAAAATGACCGGCTGGGAAAGATAACCGACCAACAACAAACTAAACATTGAAGTGACAAATTGCAAGGAAGGTATATGAGAATAAATATCACAGTCATATAATATTTAAAGGACATGATAGAGATATAGGGAAGTGCGAGTGTTTTGAAATCTAAACCATACATTCATTTATTTGTACCGGGAGACATTTTAATGATCAGAATTGATATTATTGGTGGTATGATAAAAAGAAAACACAACTGATTGATTGATTGTATTATATAATTGATAATCCTTTTAGAAATGAAAACAAGCACTTAATATACCTGACTTCCAAGACACAAGGGGCTTAACGGTAACTCTTTCTTTAACTAAAGTAAATTATTTTTTATCCATTTCCAAGGACGAATGAAAACAGTTATTTTTTTAGATTTCATACTTCATTATTGAAATCATATCTGGAGTTGGGCTTCAGTTTGTACAATTTTCCAATATTTTATATCATTTCTCATACTATTTCCATTTACTTATGAAACCTTATTAAAAACTCATTGCAAATGACAGACATTTAATTGAGTTTTCTACGAGTATTTTTTCATAAGAATATTATTGCAGGCTTATGAGACTTCAAATTATTAAGAAGCAGCAATTGTATCAATTATACGTCCAGTTGTATTAAATGTGTGCATTGAAGGCGTATACGTGATGTTGAATGGCACAGCCATTCGTCATACGTCAAAGATGACATGGTGTATTCAGTAGAATGGAAAGGGAAAATGGAAAAGTACAACGTAATAAATTTAAAATTTAAAAGCTTCGTGCACATTTATGATGTCCTTATATTGAACGCCGTTTTTACAGGGATACAGATATAAAGAAATCAATTACTTATGTGACAGGCTATACTTAGCGGCCGCATAACAACTCTTCAATGTCATAATTAAAGAAAATCGAAATGTGCAGTTAGGGTCACAAACTTAACTATAAATTTTAAAATACATATGATTCTGATGACACTGGTAATTTTGGGGACGCCTGCAAGAGGTAGACATTTCACATCACTTTATTTACATACTATATTATAAATAGTATATGGAAATATTCCCTGCAGACGAACATATCAAAAAAAAAACAGAAATTTATTAGATGTTGATAGCCCGAGATCAATATTACTACAAATCGAATTAAAGTGTTTCATAGTTCTAATATAAAGCCTATTCATAATATAAAGGGAGTCAAATTGGGGCGTATCCATAATTGAACACAGGTACTCTGATTAGTTTTGACGACTAGATTGAGGAAAACTTCTCACAACATAAACGCCTAGATAGAAGATCTCGTTCCAGTGCTATGTCACCTCGAAAGCAAGGACGTTCAAAATATGGGGAACTTGCCGAAGGTTGTGCGCTCTTGGTTTCGATGTCGATGCCAGACGTTGTTCATTAAGACTTCTACCCCTAAGTTGCGATGTTAGCCAGGTTTCGGTAAACACCTAACTGACTAAATGGTTAGTTAGTGACGTGATCGCAGCAGCATTTATTTTGAGCAAAACGTGATTTTTATAATTATTAAAATTTAGGCAAATTTAAAGGGTGTCTCCGAAAGGAGGCACTTTTTCATTTCAAAATAAAAACACGTTTTTGGGAGATAATTGTGATTTTTTTCCCGGATTGTAAAGAAGAAATCTGTAAACAATGTGGACTGCTAGCAGACTATTGTAGGTATATTGTTGTTAGGAGTAAATACAACTCTAAATCTCGTGACAGTTACAGATTATATTTGAATAAGTTGAAGGCTAATTTTAAACGGAACCCCAAATCATTCTTTAGATTTGTTAACTTGAAGCGTAATTCGCCTTCCACACCTTGTAGGATTGAAATGAACGGTATTGAATATTCAGATGGGGAGTCTATTGCTAATTGTTTCGCCGATTTTTTCGCATCTATTTATTCCACCCGAGCCTATGATGTTTCCCAATCATACCCGTACACTGTCCGCCCTACCATTCCGTATGATGCACCTGTCGTAAATTCTTCGTGATTGCTAGATAACTTAATCAGATTGAAAGCCTCGAATAAAGCTGGTGCTGATGGTATCGCGGACTCTATGTTGAAATACTCCAGAAACGGTTTCTCATTTTTTATCTGAGAAACCTTCAATGCAACTCGAACCATAATCTTCCTTCATATAGCAGTAGACTAGCATTGATCAGATTGCCGACTCCTAGCAGTAGACGTACCATGATAAACTCTATTACAGTTTTAAAGATAATTGATGGATGTATATGTTCTGAATTTCTGTTATCTAAGATTTCCATAAATGTCCCATTGAGACCCATGAGCTACTATAAACTCATTCACATCGAGTTTCAGCGTTCGAATTATGCGTCCTGTGATCCAGTTAGGAGAATGTGTCGTGACTTTAATGAGCTATATCAGTTTATTGATTTCACTGGTAATTGGGAAACTACAAAGTCTAGGAGAATTTGTCATTTGAACCGATTACATTAGTGCTATATATTCCTTTACATATGTAACTTTACTTTATCCTTACTATCTTATCTGATTTATAATTTGGTTCTCGTTTTATTCGTAATTATTACATATATTAAGAAGTCTGTTATATTAATATCTCGTGATGTTTTTGTACTTATTTATGTTAGTGTAATGCCAACTGCTGCAGAATTTCTGTAGTTGGTTGCAACGTGTAAACTTTTGATCCTTGCTCTCCCGTTATAAAACGTTATGGGAACGTGGCCTCCTCGGTGGGTAGGGGCGGTTAAGAGTGGCGACGATGGGTTCGCTTGAAAAAAAAAAGATATATTCCAATTAAGTATGGAACAAAACATCCGTCAAATGACCCCACGGCTCCGATGACAGACCATTACTCTTTTCATGAAATTTTCCATGAGTTTTTCACAGAGACGTGGATGTATCTCAACGCTGCCGCGTTGGCTCCCGGATTTGAGTTTAGGAGATGCTTCTGGTTTATTCGCATATACCTGAGATTTCACAAAGCTCCAAAGAAAGAAATCGCATGGCGTTAAATTGCATAATCTTGATGGCCAGTTGAGTGAGATCACAGTTTCGTGAGGTAATTTGTTCTGGAAATCGTTGCTGCAATAATACGATTGTTTTACAACCGGTGTGGCAGGTGGTGCCGTCTGGCGAAAACCACATGTCACCCAGATCCATTCCATCCAGCTGAGGCCACAATAACTCGATTATCGTGTTTTGTAACGAATGCCGTTCACAGTCACTGCAATTTCGGCCTCATCTTCAAAAAATTAAAGTGCAATCACGCCGCCTGACCAAAATCCACACCAGACAGTTGCTCGTTTTGGTTGCATTTGTTTCTCATGGATTATAGATCTTCTGAGCCCCAAATTCGAAAATTTTTTGTATTCACAATGGGAATGCGCTTCATCGGAGAATATTAGTTTTTTTTTTAAATTACACAGTGCAACACGAAAAAAAATTACCATATACGGACACCACTACGTGATAAAAGACTAAAAAAAAAGACCCGTGTCTCCCAATTTTTCCCAAAGTCATGCACTTTTTTTTTATGGGCCGCCAAAGATTTGGGGCCTCGGTATCATTTTCGTAAAACTGTGGTCATTTTCTCAGGCTCATATCTTGCAAACCGTTCAGAATTTCGATTTACTTTCTGAGGCAAAGTTGTAGCTCTTGTCATAAAGAATTGCGAACATATAAAATCCAGATCAAAATCGCAAAAAACTTAAAAAAAATCGATTTTTTTTTACCTTTTTTCCCGTGTTCAGGTCCATAGGTAGCAAACCGTTCAAAATTCAAGGAAACAATCAACTACAAAAATTTACCTAAGATCTCAATAAACAAATTTCTAGAACATATAAACTTCCTAGAGATGATTCTTAACACTGTTTAGGTAGCACGCAAAAGTGAAAAATTTGCCGAAAAATTTTTTTTTTACCTTTTTCTCCTGTTCAGGTCCATAGGTAGCAAAAAATGAAATATGCCTGGCCAGAACCATGTGTTTGTCCAAGGGTTAACACCGTTTAGGTAGCGCTTAAGTATCACGCGATCATGCACCGACAGCAGTAGCACAGGCAATGCAGTAAGCTCAGCACACGCAACAAGGGACGCAGCACACAATATAAAAGCGACGCGACGCTCACATCGAGGCATTACACAGCGCGACGTCAACGAGAGCTCAGCGGTAAAGGTTATAAAGTGAAAGTGAAAGTAAAAAAAGTGAAAGTGCTACAGTATAATTCGCACACAACATTGGCAACTGACAATTTCAATATGCAGTGTGAAAATATTGATTTATTTTGCTACGTTTGCGGACATCAAACCAGAAAAAAAAATCTACAAGATTTCAGAAGGAAAATAATCTTTTAACTAGTGAATTCAAAAGAGCATATACATTGTTTTTCGACGAAGTGGACTTGACCGGTGAAAATTACACACCTAATACAGTGTGTCGCCAATGTTATAACAATCTCATGGCATGGTTGATTGGAGGCAGAGGTACTATGAAGTATTGTAAGCCGGTAAACTGGATTAATCGCCCAGGTGATCATAATGCAACCAGTTGCTATGCATGCGTAAATTACTAAATCTAAATCGACATTCTGAGAAGAACAAAATTTATAAAGCAACTGCAACAGCCACACTACCAGTGCTTGCACCTGAAAATTTTGTATCACCAAGGCCGCCAACTCCAGATCGTACTACAGAATTTACAGCAATGAGTACAGCAAGTGGTGTTACTTATGAAGATCCATTTGATACCGATTATGAGCCCCAACAGGGAAGAGATTGTACTATTTACACTATGTTAATGTTTTCTTTTCTGTCTTTATTTTTTGTTTTCATTTAACAGGCGTACTTAATGGCCCTGATATTAGAAAGCTATTCAAGAGCAACTTTGATTCATCGCTTGATGAAAATCATTCAATGGCATGGATTTACCTTCAGCGTGTATGCACCAGAGTCTTGGGAGGGGATCGAGACGCGGAACCGGAAGCAAGAGAATGGGTGAAACAAATGCTGCATTATTTTGAGATAATCGGCGCATCGATGTCATTAAAGCTGCATTTTCTTCATTTTCATTTTGACGATTTTATCAAACAACTCCCTACCGAATCCGATGAGCAAGGAGAACGGTTTCACCAAACCACAATGCCCATGGAAAAACGGTACAAAGGCAAAAACCTCGACGCATTGCTTGCAGAGGTATGTTGGTGGAGTCACAAGATCACCCTGTATGATGTTAATGAAGTATTTGAAGAAGAGAGAGATGATGATGGAGGGCAGTCTGGAAGCAACGTGCCGGTGGACACCATAATTGCTGAATCAGAGTCAGATTCGGACGATTCGGACGACGATTTGGATCCACAACTTAAGAGAGCGCGATTTGCAAGTCCAGGGCCATCAACATTATAAACATAATACGAATATTTTTTTTTAATATTTTTGTAATAGATAGCATAGTATCTCAATGTTGAAGTAAATAAAAAACAAATGAAATTAAAAAACGGTGTTAAGAATAATTCCCAGGAAGTTTATATGTTCTAGAAATTTGTTTATTGAGATCTTAGGTAAATTTTTGTAGTTAATTGTTTCCTTGAATTTTGAACGGTTTGCTACCTATGGACCTGAACACGGGAAAAAAGGTTAAAAAAATCGAATTTTTTTAAGTTTTTTTGCGATTTTGATCTGGAAGGTGAAGTTTTTTTGATTTTGTAGTATGTTCGCAATTTTTGTTCTTTATGACAAGAGCTACAACTTTGCCTCAAGAGTAAAATTCGGAACGGTTTGCAAGATATGAGCCTGAGAAAATGATCACGTTTTTATGAAAATGATACCGAGGCCCCAAATCTTTGGCGGCCCATAAAAAAAAAGTGCATGACTTTGGGAAAAATTGGGAAACACGGGTCTTTTTTTTTTAGTCTTTTATCACGTAGTGGTGTCCGTATATAGTTATTTTGCCATGACTTAAAAAATTACACACAGTGTTACCATTGACGTCACTATGCTCCACTACCCATTTATCAAATTGCCGCCGCTTCCCATGGTCTGCTGGTTAAGGCTCCTCAGTAAGCTGAATATTATACCCATCAAATACGGCGTCTTTTTTCAAAATTTGCTGCGTAGTGCTTCGCCAAATTTTAAGTTGTTGAGAACGATGCCGTATTAATGTTTTCGGGTTTTCGACGACACTCTCGTATACAGCAGCAATGTTTTCAAGAGGCCGACAGGTACGTTGACGTACAGGGGTATTGCTGTCCATAACTGACCTAATTTCTACAAATTTGTTGACCACTGCTCGAATGGTTGACACATTAGGTGCAGTTTCTTGAGTGAAAACTCTTCGAAGTTTGCGAGCGGTCTCAGCATAACTTTCCAACATTTTGTAATAGGTTTTCACAATTATAGTGCATTTTTGTTACAGAAAGCGCTGCATATTTAATAATCGGAAGAAACATATGTATGTCACAGCTGCCACATTTCAGAGTTGCCACTTGCATACAAAAATTACACTAAATTTAAAAAGAGCAATTTTACTGAGACATTTTTATTTTTTTTTTTTTTATAGAGTTGTTTATTTATTAATTTTTAATATACTTAAGCTACAAATAAACAAATAGTGCATGATTGGAATATTATATGCACTCTTCCCAAATGGGACCCTCAAGCATATTATAGATTGAAAAATTTTTATATTAGATTTTTTTCATCTTAAAATATATATACATTTTACGTTTGTAAATTCAGTACAATAATATATTACTCGTAATGAAAAATATATACAAAAACATCACTTAAGTTTCGATAAGTTTATAAAACAATGTCACGTACTTAAAAAGAAGTAATTAGTTTGAAATCCACCAGTATTTTTTGACGTAGAATACGTCTTACCTTACGGTATGAGGAGTCATGTCAAGTTTTTATTGTTGTAATCTTTATTTCATTGAATTTGAGGAAACGGCTGGATGAATTTTTTTAAAATTTTTTTTGTAGGTAAATGAAGATGTTATCCTTCTTTTGATATACATTTCATATTGGTTGATATATTTCTAGTATTTTAATTTCTCAAATGAAAATTGTTTAAACACATACACTCAAACATATGTGTGGTGTTTGGTTGAGTGTTTTTGGTTGCTCAACATTGCTTAGGAACATGTATCTAGTAAAAAGTGAAACGAACAGCAAGCTAATGTTGCTTGGCAACATGTATCTAGTAAAGAGTGAAACAAACAGTAAGCTAACGTAATAAAGCTTTTTTGCGAAAGCTTCAATAAAGCTGTTGTAACATTAATTTTGAATTGTAAAGCGTAAAGCTTTCACACAACGCTCGAATGCTAATGCGAAGACTCGATAAGGTAAACCTTTTTTAATATTAGGGCGGCCCTCTCAACATTCGCAGAACTTATTTCAATAAAAATATTAATTAAAATACATAAATTAAATTAAGTTTAAAAAAATTGAACATAATATTTTTTTTTTAAACGGACTTGAATCAAATGCCGTTGGTTAATATAAAAATTACAGCAAACAGTTGTCCGAGGCCTTCGGCCACGGACTGTCCCTACAGGCTGTGTCAGAGACACGGCCATTAAGTTTAACGTAGAATACGCCATCCGATAAGACAGAAAACATATATAACAATAAATGATAAATAATATAAGCAAATGAATTTATTGTTATATATGTTTTCTGTCTTATCGGATGGCGTATTCTACGTTAAACTTAATGGCCGTGTCTCTGACACAGCCTGCAGGGACAGTCCGTGGCCCAAGGCCTCGGACAACTGTCTGCTGTAATTTTTTATTATTCATTTTCATGTTGGGTATACTTATATCAAATCTTATATCATTATTTGAAATCAAGTTTATGTCAAATGATTTGTTGGTGGCTCGTCTATATAGGTGGTAGAATATAGATACACCCAAATGGTTTTGAATGTAATTATTTTTATCTAAATATAGAAATGCTTCCGGAGGAACGTATCCAGTTATCAGTGTGTTTTGTATATAAAGATCGTCCACATAATATGGAGCCATTATTAGATTGTTCGTAGTATTTTCCATGCAATTCAACATATGATTTCTTATTAATTTAATTATGAAGTTATCTATTCTGTCTACATTTGCATGATTATATAGTCTTATATTTGATATATATTTAGTGTAATTACTACGGTGAGATCTAAAGAGAGAGGTACAGGATCTCAAACATTTTCTTTAAAATTTCCGAATTTTCTCCATGTATGACGGTGAAATATTAAACCATATGTTACATCCGTACGTTACAATTGGGCGAATCAAACACATGTGTAATAAAATTTTCACATCTTCCTGGATGTATTTGGAATAAAACATATCATTCGTTCCAGGAAAGAAAGTTGAAAATAAGTGATTTTCTGAATTCATATCCTCCGATTTTGTTTATATTGACAACACAAAGACTCTATGGAGCCATTAAGAGAATCCCATTATCAGATATTTGAAATTTAAAAAACTCGCGATTTTATTCGCGTTTTTCATTTTTGAAAAACCTAAAAATATGAAAAAAGTTGTGAAGTTTGGAGAGCTATATTTTTTTAAGTAGATGGACTATTTCAAAAATTTAAAAAGTTTCTGAATGATACGGTTGTCTATTTGTAGAATCCGTACTCTAAAAATGAGGGCTTGATTTCAGAAATGCATTTTTATAGCAACTGCACTTTTTGAATGCATTTCCCACGTCTTTTTCCCCCTATGATTTTAAAAAATTTAACATCATTGCAAAATTCAGAAGTTTGTATAAAAAAAGACAAGTAATCTTTTTTTGGGGCAAGGCAGCTTACTATTTGTAATGATTTTTTAAAAAAAGACTTACTTGATTTTTCATATAAAAAAATAAAATTTAATTTTTTTTAGGATTTTGAAAATGTTTGTACAAAATATGAAAGAAATTTATTTGGTATGTAACTTTGAATTGCTATATTTTAAACAGTTTTTGTCGCATTGCTATTATTTAAAAAGTTACTGTAAGGTATTGTTGCCATTTAAAGTGTGTTTTTCTAAAATAATGCTGATTGAGAATAATGCGAATGCAATTACTTGTAATATAAATGCTATTTTTGGATGTACTTTGCAAAAAATTCTAATGTACAGAAAAAAAATTGTTTTTCTTTTGATTTTTTTGTAAGTATGCTTACTTTTTGATGCCAAATACTTATTCCTAGGAAACTACATGCTACTAGAATTGGATGATGAAATACTTTTTCCCTATTTCATTATGTATTGTGTTCAGCGTGTATACACACCTATGTACACATTTGTACATACGTGTGTACAATTCTGTGACAAGCAAAAGTAGCAAAGATCGAATCAAACTATTAGTTGGAGCGAGATTTTTTTAAAAAATCATTAAAAATAGAAAAATTCTTTGTCCCAGAAAAAGAGAACATTTATTTAATAAATACTATTCTAAATTTTACAAAAATGTTTTTTTTTGAAAATCGAAGGGGGAAAACGCACTGCAAAATGCACTTTAAATCTGCATTTGCATACAATTTTTTGTTTTTTTTAAAGTGGTAACTTTTAAACTGCAAATCATAAAATAGACAAAAACAGCTTTCAGAAACTTTTTAAATCTTTGAAAAATTCGGTCCACTTATGGAAATGTGGCTCTTCAAAGTTCACTACTTTTTCCATTTTTTTAACTTTTTGAAAAATGAAAAACGCTAATAAAATCGCGATCTTTAACAATTTTAAAAATCTAAAAACGCAAATATATATTTGGCTCCATAGAGTCTCTCCGTGCAAAATTTGAAGAAAATCGGAAGACCTTCGGTCAGATTTGTGGCGTTTTCTCATGGAATGAATGATACAGTTATACATATTAAAAGCTTTTCTTGCTTTCTCTAGTTGCGAGTTGACATGATGGTTGAAATATAAAAATTTATCCCGATGAATACCTAAATATTTTACCACATCTTTAGTAGGTATTATTTTGTTCTTCAAACATGATTTAATTTCGAATTTTTTCCAATTAGTTCTTACATTGTAATTATATTTGGCAACGGGTGGCTTAAAAGGTATTGATTCGCATTTGTTAATGTTTATTTTCATTTTCCAATCTGTTGCGTATTTTTCTACTAAATCGTATGTAAACTGTAATCTTCTATTGATATTAGCAATACTATTATCTGCGTGGTAGATTATTATATCGTCTGCAAACCCTATTATATTCTCCACAGTATTTAACAGTTCATGAATGAAAATGCTAAAGAGAATCGGTGCATTTACCGTCCCTTGTTGGAGGCCGTTGCTCATTTTAAATCTCCTAGAGGTTAAACAGTTTTTTCCACTTATTACGAATTCCTTGTTGCTTACCATTTCATGCAATAATAACACAAAATGTATAGGGAAGCTAACTTGGATATAAAGGCAGGTAACCATACGCTGTCGAACGCTTTTTCGAAATCTACAAGACACGCCCCGGTGTAAAAATTTTTGTTCAAGTTCCAATTCACATTCGAAACAAGAAGATTTATTGCGTGTACTGTCGAATGTTTAAATTTAAAGCCAAATTGTTTGTCACAATTAATATTCTCAGTCTGACAGACATTTATTATTGCATTACTTGTACAAATTTCAAAAACTTTACTTATGTTTGGTAGTAAACTAATGGCCCTAAAGTTTTTCGGGTCATTATTGTCTTTACCTTTTTTTTGGTAAGATTACTACCTTTGCTATTTTCCAAGAGTTTGGAAAGTATGCATTATTGAGCATATTGTTAAACAATCTTAGATATTCAAATATTAATTTACTGAGACATCCTTTACAAACGTGATCTCTACACTTACTTTTGCACTTTCATACAATGGAGGTACAAGTATTTTCCAGCACAATATCATAATGTTCACCGATGTTTCGTCTTTATTTAATAATAATTATATTCTTCTTCCGATGGACACATACTTTGTGAACTTGATGAAGTTGCTGCTCGGCTTGTGGTGGGTCTATTTTTAATATACGCTTTCAATATATTCTGATTCTTGCGATGGACGATATGATTCACTGCGAAGACTGTAAAGATTTGGTTATTATTCCAAAAATGTATGTTCAAGTATTGCATTCTCAGTATCAGGAACAACGTCCATGGGACCCATTAAAAGTTTTACACAAAATTATGAGATTCGTAATAGCTCGTAATAGAGACAGAACTGCAACAGAACTGAACAACAATTGTAACTGACACACGTGCTATTCCACTAACATTATTGCATCCTTTTGGACTGGTATCTCCAGTGTTAGACATTCCTTGAAATTTCTAAAAAAATAATCGACAATCAGAACAACTCCATGGCTCCATGATTACAAAAGCAAAAAACTTTTTTTTACTTTGACGAAAACTCACGGCTTGTTGGGATATTATTACTTGAACTAGACAGATCTGGGATTTCAGCTACAGTACGAAGTGATAAAGCAACAAATTTTGTATACCTATAAAATATGGTCACACTTAATAACATGACTTGGAGTCCATAGCATCAATATTAATACAAATAAATAATATTAATTCATCAGATCAACTCTTGTATTCACACCAGTGATAGCAACCATAGTTTAGTCAAGAGACCAAAGTTATACGATACCGAAGAGACTTTAAAAGTGTTACATTTAATTTTTTTTAATTTCTTCCTAAAACAAATGAAAAGAGAATACAAAAATGTAATTTAAGACCGATACTCTGGATCTTTGAATCATTAGATTACTGTGGCAGTATTTGTCTTAAATAAAAAGTCATCCAAGTGACAGACAGATAGAAAAGACTTTACTAACGAATAATGTTGCCGCCTGTTTCCTTAAATTGGTTGTCCAATGGAAATCGAAGATATATCCGCCTACTCCGAAGTAGATAGACAGAAGTTCCGGAACTAATGACAACACAAATTTTATGTTAGCAGAAACTCATAAAACAGCCAAGAGTATTCACAATCCCTAAACATTCAAAGGAAAATTTACTCAATGAATATTTTGCCGATTTAAGTCAACTAAAAGAATAGATAGGTTGAATAATCGCCACACCTGGTTAGCGTCGACATATTTGCCCAATAAATATCCTGGACCTCGGGCGTCACTTCTACTGAGGAAGCTAATACTTGAGGCAGAGGAGGATAAAATGAGTCTAGTTCTTTGTACGAACGCCAACCACACAATGTGATGAAGTAGCAACATAAATAAAAGAGGAGAGACACTTTTTGACTATGATTTGTCCACTAACCTCTATATTTGTAACCAGAACAATGGGCCCACATTTATTGCTAAATTTTTTTTTCAAACATGAGTTCGTTGATGTCAACTTAGCATCATAGGACACTTGATTCCGTATGCCCCACCGGTTCCAACCGATGTCGAGAATCCCCCGTGGCGGAAGATGGATCTACAGATGCTGACAAATTCGTACAGAAAGCTTTGTAATAGGGATACGTCCTCAAGGACGGAATGAGACCGGAACGTGTAAATTCTACTTAAAGAATATAAGCAACTGTTAAGATCTTTAAAGACGAGGTCTCAAAAATATTTCTGCGATGGCATTGAAAACGCATCTGCGACTTCCGCACTGTTCAAAGTCCTCTCGACTACTCCCACTTCCCTGGAATATCTGAAAGAACCGAATGGGCGCTGGATGACTTAACCCACAATTTCCACGAAACTGGTTCAAAAACTAAAGGCCTTTCTTTCCGAACAACCACCTCATTTTGCACATTCCTGGAAATATAGTGACAACAGAGACAAATCACCTTGCCCTGGTGTACAAGTGGTGTTACAAAGTGCTGGTGTTACAAAGTGTAGTACAGATGTTGAATCTATAGCTTATCATAATTCCTTCGGCGAACGATTATAGGTACGAGGGCGGATCAATAAGTTAGTAACTTTTTGAATAAAATACAGTCTTTTTTTGCGAAAAAAAACATTTATTTTTCAACATAATCTCCTTTTAGCTCAATACACTTAGTCCAACGTTTCTCCAATTCCAACAAATAGGATTTTTCGAGGTCCATAAAATAGGCATTTGTTTGATCAATAATTTCATCGTTGGAGCTAAATCTTTTTCCATCGAGCCATTTCTTTAGGTTTGGAAATAGTAAATAGTCACTGGAGGCTAAATCCGGGGAATATGGCGGATGAGGTACCAATTCTTGGCCCAATTAAACAACTCCAAACTACCCTTTGAAGCTGTCACACGATTACGTTTAAGGTCAATTGAGAGCGAACGCGGCATCCATCTTGCAGACAGCTTCCTTAAAGCCAACTGATCATTTATAATCGAAACCAAACTGCCACATAAAATGCCTATGGCATCAAAAATCTGACACACTTTTACTCTTCGATCGGCCTACACCACATCGTGCATTCTTTTCAACATTTTCGGGTGTACTGACTTTAATTGGCCGCCCAGAACGATCAGCCTCATTTGTATTTGTGCGACGACAACGAAAGTCAGTAAACCACTTTTTACCAATGAAATCGATGGAGCAGAGTCCCTATAGTATTTATCATGCTTTTCCTAGGTTTGATTGACGGTTTTTTTCGCAAAAATAATGTTTAATGAGCAATCGAAATTCACTTTTTTTCTATTTTTAAAAAAAATCACGAGGTTGTATGTTTTGAACAGCTGAACAGTAAATGACGGATCTTGGTCAAAATTTGGCAGTAGTCTACTACCAGGTGGAACTTGATGGGAGCAGTGTTGCATTTCATATAAATATGAGGAAAGTTCCAAAATTCAAAGACTTACTAATCCGCCCTCGTACTTCTCAGATATCCACATGACAGCCGGCTTAAAATAAGAGGAAATAAACGGAAACCGCTCTCCATGCTTATATAAAGAAATACAATCTTGTCGCATTTGTCGATATAGAAAGCGTCTTTAACAGCGTCATTCAGGGATCCATAATATCAACTCTAGCGGCACATTGTGTTGGCCAGTGGATTATTAATGGATTGTTTACGCGACGGCGCATAAACTCGGCCCTTGGTCAAACTGTTTTAACTCGAAGTGCGCATTGGGGAACACCCCTAGGTGGAGTAGTATCTCCACTTCTACAGGTTTTAGCACTGGATAGAGTTTTGATAGAGTAGGAGAGATCCAGTTGCACAGTCGTAGCATTTAGTGGCGACCTGGATAAATATAACCGGATTCTCCAAAATTGGATTATTCGAAGAAACTGAAAGCCGGCATGATTGAAAGCCCGGGGTTTTTTAAAACACTAATGATAACCAACAAGACAAACAAGTGACTAAACTTGGTTTTTGTAAAAATGCCACTGGGATTAATTCTGTTTTTAAACAGCCAAATAAGTTTTAACCAGCACTGATCAGAAATTATCCGTTTATAATGTGGACAGCATTTCACAATCAGTTATTAGTACGCTATATATTTGCAGGCTTCCAGGTTGATCTCATGACATTTGCTATAATCATCAAACCTATTTTCACTGGCATGTAATTTAATATATATCAAAAACAATCCAAAATATAAATACTTCCTTCAATTGTTGTATTAATATCAATCATACGCTAGTGGCCCATATTAGATACCAGAAATCATACTAATTTCAAGGCATACCCAAAAGGGGCAAAATAAATCTATTACATGCTGTATTAATTCCAATCATGTAAGGGACAAAATAAATCCTTTACATGCTGTATTAATTCCAATCAGCCAAGTTATTTGTCACTATGCACTTGCCATTAATATGAATCATACGCTGGTGGTGACAGATTAAATTCAAGTAAAGGTTACACATTTTAAAGTATAACCACAATGGGCATATATTAATTATATTGTACCTTTATTAATACAAAAACTAGCCACAAAAGGAGCTTATTTAGATAAAGTATCGACCTAAGTAGCAAATTACATAATACGAAATACCTGACTTAAAGCCAATGATTGCACTGTGCAACAAATCAAGTCCATTTCTCTTAGACGTCAAAGATTTTACCACAGGGCAAAAGTATTAGTTTAAACTCATATAATACGTATGTTATAATTTAGTATTAATACTACTATTATTAAATTCAAGATCCTGTCTGAGGGCCGGCACTGCTATTCCAGAGATCATTTACATCTATTCGACATTTTCCACATATTCGTTTATTATAAATCTCTGCATCAATGGCGGGAAATACCTCCCTATACATTACGAGTAGTAAAGAAATGCCAATCAGCAGCCACTGAGTTAAAGATTCCAACGGATCTAGTACGAAAATCTTTGGACAGATGGCCAAATATCTCACCATGTGTCACCATGTGGCTAAACAAATATGTGGAAGTAACATGTTCAAAGGGGGTTAATTTTGTCATCTTCGCTGATAAACAGGCAGCAACATCTGCTTTGGCCTTAATAACTAGGACAGTCTTAAAAACTGTTAACATCCTACTGAAGTTAGCTACAAGGAATTAGGTTTATTTACACCGTGGTCATGAGGCCGATGACCGTGGTCATGAGGGAAATGAGATAGCGGAGGAATTGCCAGGGATTTCATATGCAGCGATAATGGAATTTCCTCTGGAATAAACAGGTATACACTACAACAAATGTTTAGGGAGCAACTACTATCGGCTGCTGAAGTTCCTTGTTACGGTTCATGGGGCTGACCTGAGGAATGGTTTGTGATTGATAAATTCTCCTACTGAAACACAGCGAATTCGAAAAGAAGTGACTAAAGGCTGCTGACTGATGTACAAAACTCTCGGAAATATTACATTTTTTCCGACCGTTATTCAGACTGTAGGTCCAGCTTGGCAAGATAAGCTAATATGCTGCTCTTCTCAACTAGTTAATTTATTCTCTGCGCGGCTACTTCTTAATAGACATTTACCTCTAGAATCTTAAAAGCTAAGTGATTCTAAACGAGTTAGGTCCATTGAAAGGTTGTATCCATATGTGACACCAGGTCAAAAGGGCTGTAAGGTAGCGGATGAGTTGTCTAGTTCAGCCTTATCTACATCGAAGATATGACTTGAACCTTTCTGTGGGATAATCCGGTTGATTATTCAGGTGCTTATAAGGGAACACCAAATTCCAGAAACTGAAAAACTTCGACATGCCTCACGGGAACAGCGCAGAGGAAAATTTGTGATTGGTAAATTTTCTGACAATAAGACAGCTAATTTCAACAGGAGCTACTTAGGGTTGCTGTCTGGTTTTCTTACTGAATATTTCAGATTAAAGTTATGGCTTTCCTGTATTTTTTGTCTGCAAGATGTAGAATCCTCTGAACACGCATCCACTGGACACAGTGCCCAGATCCTTTTAATATAAGGTAAAATATTTATGGAAGAAAGTAACTACATGACAGAATATTCGACTGCAAAGAATCAACTGTGGGGCAACTTATGCTGTAAAATAACCTGATATACTCCAGGTTCTAGCATCAGGTATATTTGTTTGAGTTTGTCACAAAACCAACCGGTTCCATTACGTAAAACTAAAACACGTATCAGTTGGCACGATGGTAGTATGTCGGCCTACGAAACGGAAGAAAATTGGGTTCCTTGGTTCCATTCCAAGCAGAGTTTAAACAATTTCTTCTTTTAAATTTATTTTCTTGTTTATAGTGTTTTCATAATAAAAATTGTTTGCATTAAATTAAAATTATTCAAAATCCGGCACAAACAATTTCGAATACAATGAAAAGTTTATACTTGAGCGACATCTTGTATATTTAAATGTGAAGAAGATTTGCGAAACGAAAAGTATTCGCCTGAAAGTATTCTATATATTTTTATATTTATATAGCTTTTTAGGTTTCTCGATTACCAAATTTTTCCCGATCAGGCCTCGAACCAGGGAACATTGATTTTCAATCTGCGCGTCTTTGCTCTGAGCCATGGAAGACATTGTGTTTAAACGAACAATAACTAAGAACACATTTCTTCTGAAAAGCAGCATGTCAGCTATTGATAATTTTTTCTAATGAACTAGTAGTGGAATGGAAGTTCATTACACGGTAAGTTGTTTCGCAACATATGATGTTAGAAACGGGTTTTAAAATATTTTGGTGGTAAAAATATGAAAACTTTCGAGACCATACAACAAACTCCAAAACCCTTTCTTTCTACCATGTTCTTATAAGAGAGTGTAGTGTTAAAATCGTTCACCTTTCAAAGACTGTGTTACACAGTGTAATCTAGCAATAGCTAAGAAGGCGTATAACTAATGTGGAATGCAAACAATATCAATCATACGATTAAGTGGGAGAAAAAACCAAAATATTTACAGCATAAGGAAATCCAGTGACTAATGTGTTATATATAAGTATGAAGGAATTTCTATACGAAACCCAAATCATTTAATAAAAAAATCTATATTTTAGGTTCATAAGACTGCTTAGGTAAAAACCACGTTCTTAAATGTGGGTAGCCATAACATAAATATGTCTTAGATACGTCACCTAAACTTTAGACAGGAGAACACCCAGAATGTATAAATTCTTTCACGCACGTGGATTACAAATTAACGTTCGTTACCAACACAAGTATATTTAGGTTTCATATGTGTCCTTATTAAAACAAACCAAGTTAAAATGGTATAACAACGGTAAGATAGCCCCCATCCCGCAACGGTAAACAAATCGGTGCATATAGTTGAATATACGTGCTATGGTATTTGCAGATTAAATACAAGATTTTACAGGAGCGTGAAGGATTGTTTCATTTAACCATCCAATTTCAATGATTCCTACTTTACTTATTGCAACTGGATGTATAAGTTTCTAGTAATGAAATGATGTGGATTTTTCGTAGCCCATGCTAGGCTGTAACCAGGATTTGGGCAACGGGGTAAAAATTGCTCAGTTTTTAAGTCAACAGGGTTTTCTTCATCCACTGGACCTACAAACTAGTGTGACCTAAGCCACTCCAATAATGAATTTAAATCAGTCTTCATCTCAAAAACCGATTTTATCCTTTAAATATCCCCTACTTCTATTAGATATAGGGTACATTTGAACTGAAAATTCCACATTCCGAAAGAGATGTAATTTCGGATCCTTAATAAGGGAAAAATAAGGAAAGCCACACACAGTAAGATATTTAGTTTGGAATCCCTAAGAAAGGGAAAAACGTTAAATTTTTTGGAACAAGTTCCTTATCGCACGTGGCGGGATAGGGCATAAATGAAAAAAACTAAACAAAACATGATCTCTTACAGCCTTAAAGGAAATTACAACTTTACACATAACGAGGTTCTAAAAACAACTAAATTTGAAACATATGGTAGGGCCAAACCAGAACAGAACGAGACAACTACAATTAGAAAATAGTACGTTATATAAATAGAACTTTCAAAACTTCTGCATCAGTGCGTGTAAGTAAGAAATCAATGTGTGAGTAGCGACAACAATCGCTCTGCACACAACCAATAAATGTCTTCGGTTAGTGACTTGTGTAAATACACACCGCAGTGGCTTAACGGGCTAGACGCTGCTGAAGATGATGCTTCACAAAACATCTAAACGATCGTCCAGCGAATGTGAGTTAGAATCCCACCCGCGGCATTTACATTTTTTTCACTAACCGGAGAAAAGCAGATCTCTTACAGCCTTAAGGGAAATTACAACTTTAACCTTAGAACCGTGACATAGCTATACAACTTAATCTCGTGACTTGGGCACTCAGTGCCCAGTAATGAATTTTGTATGGCAATTTAAGATTTTCAAGACGTTTTTTTATATAAAAAGGCTAATATTTCTTTTATTTATGCTCATAATTTAATGAAAATATATATATTGTTACAAGCAAAGATTTTTGAATTGTTATACAATGTTTTAGTTTTGAACCGCTCAAATGGGTGAAATTCTCCGCTGTCTTGTTGATGCGTTTTGATTTGATGTTGACGTCTTTGGAGTATTGTCCAAATCCTTATCAATATCTGAATCCGTATCAGCATTGTATTTATCGGAACAGTACTTTTCTCATATTCTTATATAGTGTTTGGTACATGTCGGAGTTAAACAATGGTCAGAAACTGATGTTGTTTTGTTGTCAGTTTTTTAGTTTAGTTTAACACCGCTGTTTCAAAGTGTTGATCTGAGGCAAGAAAAGAAAATGTTATAACACAAACATATATTTGAAAATTAATTGTCTATAAAAACTTAATTCTGAACGCCTAACCGTACTGCTGGATGTGATCACGGTACTGCAGGAACCCGTTTGAAATCTATCAAGTGCAGTGCAATTTTTGTTGTAGAATTAATTTTTGTTTTGGATCTCTTGCACCTCTTTCATATTTTGCGTTTTTGAGACTTATTGTTGTTCCACATATGCTTACCATGTTCACGAGCCATTTCCATTGGCGGAAATTGCATCTGGGTGTTGTTGAAAGTTGCTGCTCATCAACTGTCGATTCATTCGATATCGTTAAATTCGCCAATAAAAGTGTCTATATATGACGAACAGAGGTCAATTTATCGTGCACAAGTCTCTCAGCGCGAGTCCTGAAATCGTCAAAGCGTAAAAAGCGGTATAATTGCTCAAACCTATGCACTGACATCACTGGTCTATAAAAGGGCATGTTCATTTTGTGGAAAAGAACCTTAGCATGAACTAAGTTTGCTTTTCGGCACCGGAGAATAAAATTGTTGCAACAAAAACATACACTTCATCCACCTTTGTGTCTAGCTAATACCTTTTTTTTTGGAACTATTCGACGCATATTTGCCTGCATTACTCTTTCAGTTTTCTTATTCATCTCAAGAGGAACATCTTCAACAAGACACTGAGAAAACGCGTATGAGAGCATCTCTTTTCGATTCAAAGTATTCGCATTATCTTTTCCGAAGTCAGACTGGTCACTGGATATCGGTTCATGGTCGTCACTTCTGCCATAATCATCATCGCTTTCATTAGCATTGAAATAGTTTCCAATATTTTCCTCGTCTTCGTCTGTCAATTGAAGATCAGCCAAAAAAAGGGAAACTAAAACTGAACCGCCCACTTGAAATTTGTACGCGAAACTAAAGAGAAATGAACAATACTTTACAAATTTACCGTTATTCATACGAAATATATGAAGAAATATTATGGGCACTGACTGCCCCAAGTCACGTTTAGCATTCTCACCAAACACAATTAATTTACCGTCTTACTTTAAGAGTTTTAGACCTGGCATTGCGTGACAGTGTAAACACCATTACAATCTATCTGCCCACCAAAACGAAATCAAATCGGACTTCCCACAGCCCCGAAATTAAACATCCAAAATGAATAAGGGCACTGAGCGCCCGACTCACGGGTCTAAGGTTAAACAACTTTTGTTTTAACACTATTATGCTACGTTCCACTATTATCAACAATATTGTTTACTTTTGCTTTGGTTTGTGTCTAGACTAACTATATGTCTCACCTGTGTTGGGAATTTTCTTGTTTAATGGGAAGTTTTCTAGGTGAACCAATATTTAGAATATATATTGTAGTTTTGAACTCAATAAAAAGTAAATTTAGAAAAGCCAAAGTGACAGAAGTTTAAAAAAATAACATTTTCTTATATAAGTGTCTTTTCTTATAAAAGTAAATTTTCTCAAAAAAATACCCATTCATACTCTTAAACACAGAATTGGCATAAATTCACTTTAGGACCGATGCTCTGCTCTACACCACAATTTTACCAGCGACAAAAACTTCTGCGCTGAGTTCAAAAAGTTAGTTTTTTTCGGTGCCGAGTCCAACTTCTTGAGATATGGGCCTTTGAAGCGTAAGTATATAGTCGCTCATATCTCAGGTATTTATTATCCGATCTGGTTAAAGTGGATATCATTACAAAGCTCTTTTAAAACTCTATAACTCTGTCTATAAATACATTTCCTTTTGTTAACCCATTTTTCTTCTAAAATATTTTCAAAAAAATCCTTAGTGAACTTATTTTTTTGATGTGTTAACATCTATAGCGGCGTATAGGGACTAAATCTATCAAAGTCAGATTTTATGCTGCTGCTAAAACCAGATTTTATGCTGCTGCTAAAACCAGATTTTATGCTGCTGCTAAAACCAGATTTTCTGCGACTGCGAAAGAGAATAGTGACGTGTTAAACAAAAATGAGCGAGCAAGAGAGCAATGAAAGAGTGGTGTGGCAGGGGTGAGGAAAACGAAATTGTGTCTATAGTAATAATAATGTATGTATGTACATGTGTCTGTTGCTCTTGTTAAACGGAGATATAAAGCGTAGCTACGCAAAATTTCATTTGCAAGCTTACGCAGTCGACGTTATGGTGACACACTAATACGTCGATGTTATGGTGACACACTAATACGTCAGCTACTTCGTACAAAGTATGTGTGATGTTGTGTTTTTGGCTGTTTCGTTGCTGTTGATATGGCAAACATGTGGTTATGTGACACACGTATACGTCAGCTACTTCGGACAAAGTATGTGTGATGTTGTGTGTTTGGTTGTCTCGTTGTTGTTGCTATGGCCAAACAAAGCGAGTCATTTGATGTTCAGCATTGCCCGGTGTATACAAGAAAACTATTATTTTTTTTTCCAATGTAACATTTACTTATGTGTTCATAGAAATCGAACAGGTACCGTGTAGCAAAAAGGTGTTAACACATCATCCGTGAGTTCGAACACTCATTGATTTTTTTTTGCTAGACTCCGATAATAGGTCAGATTTTAACCTTTTTTTTTTTAGTATAATCCTTCCGTGCAACCCTTCAAAGACCAGACATATTTAAGGAAAATTAACAAATTATTTCAAAAAAATCGCGCGATTTTTCTGATTTTGCCACACATCGAGTTAAGGTACAGGGGGAATTTGAACCCCCCTGCCTGCCTGGGAATTTGAACCCCCCTGCCTAGGTGGAATATAAATTTAACGATTTTCAAAAAATTATTTTCATTTTCCCTTTTTCATTTCGACGTTATGGAAATTTTAGTCCAGTCGAACATAATACATATCTGAACTTTGAAGGGCCATAACTCGGGAAATATGAGCCTCCGGGAAATTTTTTGTTTTTTCTTATTTAAAAATAAATTCTATACACCGCATAAAAAATTAAAAAATCGGTCAATTGCCCCCAAAATAGAGTTGTTCCCGAAAAACATTTCAAAAATAATTTTTTAATAAAATTCCCAAAAATAAGAGAAAAAATTTAAATAGATTTTTTTCGACTTTAATATCTCCTGTCTTTGAAGGGTTATTGTTAAGTATTATACCTTAAAAAAAAGACTGGAGACTTGGCTATTATTGGACTCTAGTAAAAACATATGTATACTAGGGTATTTTTTTGAAAAACAGTAAATATTTAACAAAAAAGTGAGGTTAAAAAATCGTGTATTTTTCACCAGCCCCCAATGGGTTAATAATAATGTTTATACACAGAGTTATAGAGTTTCAAAGGAGCTTTGTAATGATACACATTTTACCCAGAGCGGATAATAAATACCAGAGATATGAGCGACTAGATATTCAAACTTTGGACGCCTATATTTCGGAAAATATGGGCTTGCACCGAAAAATTTTTTTTTGTTTGTTATCAAAAGCCATGGGCCCTAAAGTGAATTTGTTCCACATTGTTCTTTAAAAAATTTATCGTATTAAAAAAGTATCTTTTCTTAAAGATCCTTTTAAATTATGGTATGTTTCTAACTAGTACATAATATATATATCGAGAGGAACTTCGTTTCAACCGGGTGTCCCCTGACACCTCATGTGATTTTTCTGCATTTCTGCATTTGCGGATCCTATTGTTAGCAAAATTGAAACAGTTATTTTCTTGCTTTAATGGACTGTTTTAATACCTCACGAGGCCAGCTGTAGTACACATATTAATCAAACAAACAAATTAGACAAATTGAAATATATTTTTTCCAACTGATTCTATTTTTCGCTTTTTCTTGTCAGTTGGTAACACCAACGATATGAAGCGATTCTTCGGGCTGCTCTTACCATTGGAGTCTTGTTCATCCTCTTATACTGCTGCCATCGGTTACGATATCGAGAACCTTTCACGCTGGCTCATCTTCATCCAATCTGATAACATGGCCTAGAAAACGCATTTGAACTAATTTGATTCGCCTAGCTATGTCCACGTCAGAATATAGTTGATATAGCTCTTGGTTCCAACGACGTCGGTTATCGCCGTTTACTGTAACAGACCCTTTTATTTTACGGAGAATTTTCCTCTCGAATATTCAGAGGAGTTTTTCGTACGCTTGCGATATGACATAAGTTTCGGAGCCATATGTCAAGACAGAGAGAGAGAGAGAAATATAGCTGGCCTTTTGTCCGCCGAGAGAGGGCTTTGTTCCTCAACTGGTTGCTGAGCCCAAAATAACATCTATTTGCAAGCACAATTTTCCTATATATCTCCAGGCTGACGTTGTTGTCCTTGTTCACGGCGGATCCAAGGTAGACAAATTCATCTACCACTTCAAAATGAAATCGGTTGTCAACGTTCAAGTGCGAACCAAGTCGAGAGGTTTCTCTAGTCATTGACACCATCTATTTTGTCTTGCCCTCATTAACAGCAAGACCCACCTTCGCTGATTCCTTTTCGATTCTTGAAAATACTGCTGTAACCTCTCGCAAATTTCGCTCAAAGATGTCTATGTCGTCAGAATACGCCAGCAACATATGGCTTTTCGTGTTAATGATCTTGTTCGTATTTACTGCGGCCTTTCTCATTATTATCGCCATTAAGACATTGAAGAGATTGCACGAAAGTGTGTCCCCTTGTCGAGTCCTCGCTTGGTACAGAATGGTTCAGTGAGGTCTTTCCCCACTTTTACTGCTGATTTGGTGTTGGTCAGCGGCATTCTACAGAGGCGGATCAGTTTTGCCGGAATACCTAGTTCAGACATAGCTTCGTACAGATTTCCCCGTATGGGGTTTTCGAAAGCAGCTTTGTAATCGACAAAAAAAGGTGGTATGTACCGATTTGCTTTACGTGGGTCTTTTCCATGATTTGGCGTAGCGTGAATATTTGGTCAGTTGTGAACTTGCCTGGTCTATAACCTCACTGATAAGGTCCAATCAGGTTTTCAATAATTGGGTTTAGTCTTCCACATAATAAGCTCGACAAGACCTTATACGCAATGGATAAAACACTGATACCGCGATAGTTGGAACAGACTCACGGATCACCCTTTTTGAATTCAGGACATAGTACACTCCAATCATGAGGCATTGATTCCCGCAACCATATAACGCATATAGGTTGATGCATGTGGGCTAGCAATTCTTCGCCACCGGCCTTAAAAAGCTCAGCAGATAGGCCATCCACCCCAGCGGGTTCATTATTCTTAAGTCGGGAGACTGCCGTTCTAATCTCGCCTTGGCTGGTGGAGTCCAATCAGTGGAAGAATCTGAGAGGGGTAGTGCTGAAAATTGGTATCTCCTCATTCTAGGCACTCACTGTTAATATGTCACTAGATTCCTATTCTCGTCCACGCAGGAGAGCAGACCATTATTTGGCCCGTTACTCGATCTTCTTACCCTCTGGAAAAATTTTCGGGACTCATTATCCATCCTGCACATTTCTGTCTTTTTTCTCTCTGTCTCTGGTCCCGCTGCCATTTTTTCCACCTAAATAGTTGGGCTCCTTCCTTCTCAGTCTCTTGTACCGCTCAGTTGCACCCGTTGTATTTCACTGGGTTGAACCTAAAAACTAGGTATCGCAGTCTCTTGCCAACTATAAATCCGCACCCGAAATCGTGCTTTCGCTCTTGGCAGCTGTAGTAAATATAGCAGCTTTTGTTTCTGGTGCAGCTATATCCGGTTGATCGTATGTTCCTGATATCTGTGATGTCAGCTTTACATTTCTTGAGTCGCACCCGTCCTGTGTAGTGATCTTACGTTCCAGGAACATATCCTTAATTCGGGGTCGTTATAACGTCTGCGAGGGTCATCAACAAATGAGGGGTTTCTTTGTTCATTATTTTCTTTATGTATTTCCATGCCCAGTTTAATGGTGGCGGGAGGCAAACCCAGCCCACCGAGGTTTTGCATTTTACCTACTGCCATGATGATTATATTTCAGCTGCCCAGTATGGATCAGAAGCTGACCAGAAAGCAGCGAGTCGCAACTGAATTTTGGTTTCTTCAAGTTTGATCCGCCGTTGGCCAGGGGTTTTGGCCCATTCGCGTTTAAAGGACAGAAAAATATGTCCACTAGTTCAAAGAGCTTCTGGGTCACTTAATAATCCTAGGACAAAACAGTGGCCGCATAACCAATCACGCTGCTCACTGGTTCCGCCTTCTCACTTCAGCTAGCTTACGAAGGATTCCGATAAAGCCATTGCCCAGGACATACTGCGTAGAAGTATGGAGTTTCTTGGACTGGGGGAATTATTATTGTCAACCATACAATTTTGTTTTAAATTTCTCGATGGACGGGTCTTATAGCCGGAAAATTGTGAATATTTGTTGACAAGCAACTTCAATATTGGTTCAGGGGTTCAAAAGATACACGTCGTCGAATATGCGTATTCTTTCAATTTTCGTTAAAATGGTCATATGCAGTCACTTCGTGGATAATAACCGATATTGCAGTTTCTGGACTATAAATGTTCACATTTTTTTCAAACGCGCTCGTGGAGAAATCAAAAAATAAAATGTTGGTTGACAAATTGCAAAAATTAAAATAAAATTAAGTAGACACTTCATCAGAACATTTACTTAACATTGAAATCGACACCAAAGATACAAATATTGATGGATCGTCTAGTCCTTTACCTCAAATACTTTTGTTTGGGAACTGAGCAAGTTCACACTTTGAAATTTCAAAATTTCAAGGGCGTGGCATGACCTCAACATTTTTTTAAAATTTATTTTCCTTATATGTGTCTTATTACGGATCCCAAACTTCATATCTTTCGGAGTGTGATTGTTAGGTTTTGAATTTCACTCCACCCTACTGTCCATGCACTGACGCATGACAATATATGAAACTGTATTTGATAAACACAGAAATATTGCTGGCTAAAAGGACACCAATAAAGCAAAGTGCTCTCCTTATTACTTGTTCAATTGCTTGCGTTGTGTATCTGTCCTCTTGTTATCAAATTGCTTTGCTATTCAATTATAAAAATATGTACACCAAGTTTATGTAAATGACAAATATGTTCATGGCATAAGGTCCATTCGTTTAGTATTAAATTACATTTGCCTTTAATATAATTTTGTAATGTTTTGCAAATTTATAAAAAAAAAAAAAACTCTTTAGCTATCCCTCGTCTGCACTATATCGCTCTCGCTCTAGCCTTCATTGTTGCTCTTTGAACGTCATAAAATAAATGTCAAATGGTAATTGCTATATTCCCACATTGAAAAACATCCCTTTGCTATCTGAAGCCACTCATTATTGTTATCCTCTGAGGAAACAAACAACCCACAATATTTTCATATAATGTTAGGCGTATGTGGAATATCAAATAACCTTATATTAATAACAATCATACGCTTCGTATGGCAATGTCAAACAGTAGTCAAATGGAAAGCTTTGAATGCCAGAGCCGAATGAAAGCAAATTAATGCTAAACTTTATTTAAAAAAAAAAATAACACATTTTGTTTGCATGTTTGATATTATACTCTCAAATTATTTCAAACATAAATCGTTGCTTAAGACTTTACAAAAGCAAAAAGGCGCCATTTTTTCCAGCACTGCATCCTCTTCATATTGTTGAAGTTACTTTGAGTTGTTGCCTTGCGTTTGTTTCCCTTTTGTGGTAACCACGATAAACTTTCAATGTTTTGCTTTTCACAAAAACAACAGCGTCGACGAACTCTAACCAAACCAAAAAAGTGCACTCAGCTTACTAAGCATCGTCGTTGAATTCGGAAAAACTCACCACAACTTAGAGGAGACCCACAAAATTCAAAAATCTGTGCGAAAACATCTAAATATTGTAGCAAAAACGACCAGCAGTGCTGGTAGCTGCAACAAAACATCAACTAAATTGTGCAACACAACTATGGAATCTATAAAAATGTTAAAATTCTGAGAAAACAAAAGATTTAAGAGGCCATCTAACGAGGGTAGTACAGTAAATATTGGCTGAACTGCAAGGATACGGATATATTTTAGTTGAACTGCGTTATACATAGGGGTGGCCGTCGGCGGTGCAATGGTGAGTGTGCGCGGCTCTTTCATCCCTTTCAATGACTGTCACCTGGCTAAGTGGTGGCGACGCTATCAAGTACTGAGCCAAGAAAAATGCTGTCGGTGGTTGAATGGTTGGTGTGCACGTTTCCTGCACATGTGAACGAGGGTTCCATCCCTGCTCTGACCACCTTTCATCCCCTTCTGTGACGGTCACCTTGCTTAGTGATGGCGACACTATCGAGTATTTAGGAATGAAAAAACTTCTCACAATTCCGTTCGGAACCGTCTTAAAATTGTTAGTCGCAATCAGTGAGTATAAAACCAGAAAGAACACAGCTCATTAGTTGAGAAAAGCTCTCCCCAATCCCTTCAAGTGATGTAATGGGGGAAAAAATTGTATATCTTTAAATCTCTTTGTTTCAGAAGCCCAATCAAATTGATGAACCATATTACAAAGGCCATATGTATGTATTAATGTAAATCATTCGCCAGGGCTACAATCAGTAGTAAAACTTATAAAATTGCGATATATACTGAATGACTTCTAGGTACTGCAAGACCAATTATTTAGATGACCCAATAATAATATAAATTATTCGCAAGGGGTACACTAGTTAACAATTAAAATCAAAGGCGTATGATTATTACTGAATGAAATTTATATTAATCATACACCTAAGACGATTCATCAAATACAATCAGTGGAACAGAAAAAAAGCAATTATATCTGGAGTTTCAAGGCCGGTGGCTGTTCCTGTTATATTAAAATCCCGAAGTTTTATATTAATATTTCAAGAAGATCTAAGACGTTTATTTTATACCTGATGTTCCACTTCATTATTTTTAATATCCATCGCATACAAGATCCTATCGAGCGTAATGTGCGAAAGACTAAAGCCGTTTGTTGCAAACCTGATCGGACTTTATCAGTATGGGGTTAGGCCTGGAAAATCAACTATCGACCAGATATTCATATAACGACAAACCCTAGAGAAACCCCACGGAAAACAAATCTACACCTGCCACCTCTTTGTAGATTATAAGGCTGCCGTAGATAGTCCGATACGGGAAACATTAAAACAAGCTATTTCGGAGCTTTCTGTTCCTGCTAAGCTAACAAGTCTTTGTATAATGGCACAGACCTACACGAAATCCTCTGTAAATATTGGTATAGATCTCACTGAACCATTTAGGACGAGGCAAGACCTCAGGCAGGGTGACACCCTATCATGCGATCTCTACAATATATTAACTGAGACTAGTGTGATAAAATCTGCAGTCAACAAAAATACAACTATCAGGAGCAAAAGTCCCATGCTGCTCGTATATTCAGATGATTACGACATCATTGGGCGAAATCTGCGAGAACGTACTGCAGTATTTTCAAGAATAGAGAACGAATCAGCAAAAGTGGGTTTGGCAGTAAACAAGGACAAGAGCAAGTTAGTGGTTTCGACAAACTGAACATCAACCCGTTTGGAGGAAAGGGTGAATATTCATACCCGCTGATAATTTCAAACGTAGTGGACGAATTTATTTACCTCGCGTCTGCTGTGAACAGAAGCAGAAGCAATGTCTGGAAATCAAACGGAAAACTGTGCTTGCAAACAAGTGAACAAGCTAGCACTTCAGAGGTAACACTCTCGCTCGTGAAAATCCAACTTTATCATACACTCGTTCAAACTTTTTTAATTCAGGGCTCAGAATCCTGGGTCAAATCGCATGCAGATGAAATATCACTGCTTCGAGAGAAAAATGCTCTGAAAATAGACGGTCCTTTTATGGAAACGAGCGAGTATCGTCTACTGATCAACCACGAGCTCTATAATCTGTATCCCGAAATCGACCAAGTTATGCGTATCAAAATAGCGCGTTTACGCTGGATAAGTCATTCCAGAATGAACCAGTGCCAAAGGTATTTGAAGTCGTATTCGAAAGACATCGAAAAATAGGACGACAAAGATTTCAGGAGAAAGACAAGTTGGAATATTGCCTTCGAGAGCTTGGTGTTGCCAACCGGAGGAGAAAATCTGAACATCCAGCTGGTTGGAGAAACATAATATTCCGATTTTGTAAAAGCCTTGACCGTTCTGGTTTGTTTGAGTCGACCTAATTAAGTAAGTAAGTTCCACTTTTTAGAGAATGATACAATATAGTACTCGAAACTAGTAAATTTCATAATAGTTTAATTGTCGACAACATTTCCTAAAGTAAATATAACATCTTAACAAACAGTGTTCAAAAGAAAATAGTAATTAACATGAAAAACAGTCTTTCTTGAGTATACACACGTACACATTGTACGGGTCTTAGTATATAGACCTAAAATCACATCCTTCAGAGGAATAACACACACATCAAAAGCTTTAATTGTAAAGTAACTCCCTGTATAACATATGTTCGATCACCGATAACATCCAGAAGGTAGCCGACGGAATTGAAAGTAGTCTATTAGCACACCCGTGATTGGGTAAGGTAGTAATGGCTGCCACTATGAATAGGCCTAAGTCATTTTCAGTCCCTATCGATAACTGTCAACTGGTCTGGTGGAGTCAATAATGAGGCTGATAAAAAGAGGGTCGCCTAAACTGAATCTCCCTATCGAAAGGTGCTTTAGCTTTTACACATAGCGACACCCTTAGTTTTGGTGTTAATATCTGGGAACACTATACATAACACTATGCATCATATTGCAACCTAAAGATTTTGATACGCTTGGGACTCAAACAACTGATAGTTACTGGTGAGTGAAGAAAAACCCTAGTTGGGTTTGGTCTGATTGACTAAGGTTTTTTTTTAATTGGCGTTTGAAGTTTTAGGCTTAGAAACGAACTTTTGATAAAGATAACACTTTTTGTAATACGTACATCTCAAAAACTATTCACATATTTGCTCAAGTGTCTTCGACAAATTTGTAGCTCTGCCCTACAAAAAACCCTCAAAGGTTTATTTAAAAAAATGCCACCTTCATGTTGAACAACTTTTAAATTTCAAAAATAAATAAAAACAAAACCCGTAAAAAACGGCGAAATTTATATTTTTTACATTTTAAAGTTTTTGATCATGAAGGTGGAATTTTTTGAATAAACGTTTTTTGGAGGGCAGTTCACGAGCTACAACTTTGCCGAAGACACCCAAGAAAAATCTTAAACAGTTTTTGAGATGTAGGCATTACCAAAAGTGTTCTCTTATCAAACTTCATTTCTAAGCCTAAAACTTCAAACGCCAATTAAAAAAAAACCTTAGTCAATCAGACCAAACCCAGCTATGGTTTTTCTTCCCTCATCAGTAGCTTTCAGATATTCTTGGTCTCAAGCGTATCAAATTTTGAGTGTCTCACTGTGTAATCCGATGACAGTAATTTTGTCGCAAAGTGAATTTCGATGCAGATTGTGGTGAGGGTTCCTGTGCAGAATTTCCCAAAACATATCACCCTTTCACAAGTTGCAATAACTTTTGCATATGGCGACAATTGTCAATTTTATTTGGATACTTGTGTTGTAAAAAATATACAGAATACACGCCGACAATCCATGGAACGCTTATTCCTCAGGAACACGGAAAGCTCATGATTATTATTTTGTCGAATAATTCGTCAGTGATTTTCGGCCCAGATTTCTCGGCTGACCTATGTCAGCCGGTCAAACTCAAAGGTGCTTAGCCACTACTTTCGAAGAGATTGAAACAACACGTAACAGAAATGGTGGTGGCCTCTTAGTGCTCGTGCCGAATAGAATTTCCGCGCTATGGCTAAAGAAGTCACGGACGAGCTGTCAACGTAGATAAGGCGACGTTTTACGCAATTGGCCATCTAAACACCGGATTTTAGTGAACGACTTGAAGATGTTCGCTGGCGAAGTGCCGCAACGTGTTTGCAGACCATCAGTCATTTGTAAGGATGCCCACGCTTGTTTGAACCTCAGCGACGCAGTGGATAAGCAAAGACGTCCATTTTTATATGGAATATTATATAAACAAACTAAATTTGCGTTTGTGGGCACCTAATTCATGCTTTGGGAATTTTCTGTGGCGTGTAATATCACACGATTTGGCCGCGTAGGGGATATTAGATGTCGTTTTCGCCCCCAAAACCACTGCGATTACAAATACGGACACGTGACTTTCAATCAAACAATGGACAGATAAGACAGCTACTTGTGTACTCATATTTGGTCTCGGAATAGATGTTACGTTATTCGAAAGATTTTGGTTATTAATTGGCTGCAGAGCATCTGTCATTCGTATGTCTGCAATATCTGATTTAAAGCATGGGATCAGAGGGGGCACAGCCACATTCACCCTAAGTAGTGAAATAAATAAGATGTCCCTAATATCCCCTGCTTAGCCACTCTAGCATTCTTGGGAATGAGGGTCTTATTCGGTACGTTTCAAAGTGGTTCACCTCACCTTGCTAATTGTGGTCAGCTTTTCAAGTTCGGAATATAGACTACAGAGATTTTATAGCAGCCTGATCATCAGATTAGATGTTGACTGACATGGCGGGTATGTTTCTTCATCCCAGAAGAAAGGTAACTTACATGGAACTAATCATGGAATTATATGAAATTCATCTCAATCCGACAACTTTATTTTGATAACTATCCCAGCGCTTAGTGGTGGCGACAATATCGATTAATTGCCCTTGATAAAACTTATCAAATCTAAGCCTTCGGAACTGGTCTCAAGCAGTAAGTGTAAATCCAAAAAGTGCACAGCTTAAGGACTGGTAGAATCCTTCCGTTCTCTTCATAGGATATAAATAGAAGCTTCAATCTCTTTATTCTACTTTATGTAAATCCCGTGTAATTTGAATGACTTTGGTGTCACATTTGACTTTCTGGTCGCCACCATAAACCATTTTTGAACAAAATCGGAAGTAATTCGTTGCTAATGGTATTTGTGTCTTGTCGTCGGTAACATTCTGGACTCTATGACGTTCATAGCCTCAAATTGGCAAATAAAAGGTCATGGTCAGGCGCAGGATAGTAGGTTTACTGTTATTGGTGGTCGAAGGTATGCATGCAGTAGTTCCTGAAGGGGAAAATATTTCACGTTATTCAATAACATCTAGAATGTCCTCCTGCCAAACGTCTCCCACCTTAGCAGTTGCTTCTTTAAAACCGCAATACACTCAGTCTTGTCATCCCAGAAGACGGGAGGTGGCACAAGAGGATCGCCATATGCTTCATAGCAGCAACGAGACCCATGGAGATCTCATCTCCTGACAGCTTTTGATTCCCTGTATCCTCTACCGAACTCCATTAACTTAATAGTACCCATCTGTTCTGATGGTGAACTTATCAACAATGACCTTTGTCGCCGCTCGGCGTAGTTTGGCTTTCTTTGAAGACATCACAAAATTATTTGGATCCGTTTCCGATTACTTTATGTCGTTTGGATATTTGCATAACGTTCAGTAATCGCACATATAATCAACACTTTGTCGACTTAAATTCAGCGACGTGTTGTGGGCCTTGTCCTACACCTTTAGCTTCTATGTAACTTTTCCCGGATTAACCTCGCCCAACCTCTTTCGTGCTTCATAGAGCAGCCTTCTATTTTTAAAGGTGGATCCGTCGACATGGTCTTTGTCGATGACAGCCCTTTTGAGACTCTCTCAAAGTCATCAAGACTTCACTAAATGCCTTCGGACCATGTTTTCCGGTTACTTTGGGCCGCTTAAAATTCGGCGTACCAGCCGATCGCGCTCGCTTTCCAAACTTGGTTGAGGCGAATTAAGTGAGGTCTTGTGGGGTGATCAAGTTCCTGGTTGTACACCATTTGACTCGTAGAAAGACCTCGTCCAAACACTCTCGATAACCGCCTTAGTAAGGCTTCCTTGAGGACTGCATTAAACATCCGCGGTTCTAATTCTCCCGTTGCTTTGGGTGGGTCGGGAGTTTGCACCTCGACTTCCATACGACGTCGAGCCTAATTCGTCGATGTATTATGGGAGGTCAAGTTCAATCAAGTTGTCCAATCTCTCTCGAAATCTAGAGACTGCACGTCCATCACTTCCCTTTTTGCGCAATAGCTTTCCATTACTAGAGACCATTTACTTTTAACTGGAATGTGCTTAATTCGGCCTTGGTTAACAGTGTGCATCACAGCAGGCGGGAGATGGCATAGTAGGGTCCGCACAGACCTCAAAATACTTACACGTCTGTGTCCGTACATCTGACATCTACATGCCGTTGCCCAATTCAGTGACATATAAATACTGTGTTGTCGGCTCGATCTCCTTCAACCTTTCTCGACACTTCACTAGATATTTCCGTCCCCATGCTAATCGGATTGGTTTTATTGTCGCTCATCATACCGAGCCCTGTTTAACAGCAGTTGTTGTTATTGGTTTTTGTGCAGTTGTCTTTGTTGATATTAATAATTTTCTTCATTTTCGGTTCCCCAAGTGTGATGGTTTTGTGTTTTTCCGCAACATATCCCTCAATCCTTACTTACTTAGGTGGCCACAGACAACCCATAAGGCCTTATAAAACGAGGATATTAGATTTCTTCAACCGGCTCGATCTTCAACTGTTCTCCCCCAGTTAATAACCCTAAGCTCTCGCAGGCAATATTCCACTTGGTCTTTCCAGCGAAGTCTTAGTCGTCTTATTTTTCTACGTCCTTCGAGTACGTCTTCGTGTACTTTCCCACTTGTTCATTCTGATTCATTCTACTGACATGGCCTGGCCTAGGCAGCGTAGACGCAGTATTTTGATACGCATAACTACGACGATGTTGAAGTGAAGATTACACAGCTCGTGGTGTATCCATTGTCGATATTCGCCGTTTTCTATTATAGGACCAAATATATTTCAAAACATTTTCCTCTCGAACACTCCTAGTAATGTTTAATCAGCATTCGCTATGACCAAGGATGCTGTGCCCTAAAGCAAGATAGGTTGTACGATAGTTTAATATGTGTGGATTTTCGTTTCTCGAGAGAGATTCTTATCACTGAAGTGCTTGCTTAGGCCGAGATCACAGCTGTTTTCAAGCACAATTCTCCGTTTGATTTCCAGGCTGACGTTATTGCTTCTGTTCACGGCATAACCGAGGTAAATAAATTCCTCTACTATCTCGAAACTAAAGCGATGATCAACATTCACACTTTCGTCTAATCGGGTTTATGTGCTGTTTGTCGAAACCAGTAATTTTGTATCGCCCTACCCACTTTTGCTGACTCCATCTCAATTCACCACCGCATGTTGCAGGATTTTAATATACGTTGCTGTTCGTGTTCCTTGTACAGCCATGTCCTGTCTGTCGCATCTCCTGAATAGCAGTAGTGGCAGCCTTATAATTCTCGAAGACAGGTTGGATGGTGGCACCGGATCTGTATAGTGTTCTAAGATTCCAAGTGCACATCCGTAAATCGTGGTCCTTATAATTTTTGCGGAGGCGTCCACAAAAAGGTGGGTTTTATGTTTATTTTCATTGTCAATATATCGGTGACGGGTGGCAAATACAGTTCACCGTGGTTTTGCATTTTACCTACTGCCAGGATGAATAAGATTCAGCCGCCTATTATGAATGAGCCGCAGACCAGAATGCAGTGTGTCGTAACTGGATTTTTTGTTTTAATACTTATGATCAGCCATTGGACAGTAGTGTTGGCTCATCCGCCTTGAATTTACAAAAGACTATGACTGATAGATCCTATAGCTTCAGTAAGAGGGTCAGCTGTTCAACCTGAGACGCATCAGTGATCGCATAACAAACCAGGCTTGTCATTCCTTTCGCATTCTCACCCTAGTTAGCTACCAAACGATTCCGATAAAGTTATTCCCTGGACATACTTCAAGGAAGTAGTGAGCTGCTTTGACTGCCCTATGAAGGAATCATTTATTGCCCCCCCCCCAATGACTGGCAACCAGAAACTTTCCACCTTCATGTGCCCTAATGTCATGGCAAGTAATTCGGCACTCAAGCGCCCAGTTATTAGTGAGTTAACCCAAAAATATAGTCCGATATTCCCAACTGCAAACTATCCATAGCCACGGACATCATATCCATCCGAGTAAGAGTAGTTGGTTTTGTGCAGAACCAACTGTCGCCTGTACCAAAGGTAACAGACGCTGACCAGATAGCCGCTCACTAAGTGCAGACGATCCTGGACAAAATTGAAGCCTCTGGTGGAAGAAACTGTTAAATCACTTTTTTCAAAAACAAAATTTTCCTTTTGTAATGTTTCCATAGTATCCGATTTAAAAAAAAATTTAGAAAAATATAAATTTTATTTTAATAATTTAAATATCAGATGTTGACTTTTTTCTTATCCAAAACAAAATTAGATACCATGGAAACAATTAAAGAATCAAAATATTGTTTTTGAAAAAAGTGGGTTAACGCCTTTTTCCAACAGGGCCTTCAATTCTTAATAAATATGTCGACCAGAAAACCTGAATAGGATTCTTAAAGTCCCTTGAATCTCGAATATATGTATGTATCTAAACATTTTGTACACTATGGATAAAAATTTAAATTTAAAATTAAAAACCAAAAAAAAAACCTAAAGGTCCAATAAAGAAAAATCACCCCTGATGAAAGAAGGCCACGACGAACTGCAGGCGGTTGATATTGTCTGTAAGAATTCAGTTGGCTTTTTAGGCAACAACAAAAATCATTTCTAATGGGGACCAATGGTTCTCTGGAGATGGAAAGAAGCTTTTGCTAATGTTTTCTTGTGTGTTTTGCTTGCGTTATTTTTCAAACACTTGTATAGTGGAAAATTCTCAATTCAGAGGAGTTTTGGTTTGCATTTAGCTTCATGAATTTTTCACAAACAGCATTCCAAACAACAGCTGGCGAAGGTCTGTGGCTAGATTCGAAATAGCTATACGGTTTCATAGGAATCATGAGCATGCATTTTGCAAAACCTGTTTTAAAAAAAAAATGATATCTCTACTAGTAGAGATATAGAATGGTCTTTACTTACTTTTATTGACTATTTTACAACCTCATGAGGTTAGATGTCTTACACATATTAATTTAACAAACAAATTAAACAAAATTCAACATATTTTTCCAACTGGTTCTATCCTTTGCCAGTTGGTAACACCAAGGATACGGAGGGATTCTTTTGCCTGGTCTTTCCAGCGTAGTCTTGCTAGTCCTCTTCTTCACCTTCACCCATTTTGATAATATGGCGTAGCCACCGCAAGCGGTCCCATTTGACTCGCCTAGCTATGTCTACCTAAGAATATAAATCTTATAGCTCTTGCTTCCAGCGACGTCGGTATTTGTTTTCCCCAACAGGACCATATTTTTTATGGAGAATTTTTTTGTCGAATACTCCCAGGTGTTTTTCATCCGCTTGCGATATGGCCCAAGTTTCGGAGAAATATGACAAGACAGGTAAAATTACAGCCTGATATAGCCGGACCGTCGAGAGAGGGCTTTGTTCCCAAATTGCTTGCTGAGCCCAAAAGAGCATCTATTTGCAAGCTAAATTCTCTTACTTACCTCCAGGCTGACGTTGTCGTCCTTGTTCACGGTGGATCCAAGGTAGACAAATTTATCTACCACTTCAAAGTGAAATCGGTTGTCAACGTTCAAGTGCGGACCAAGTCGAGAGGTTTCCCTAGTCGTTGACACCATCAATTTTGTCTTGTCCTCATTAACACCAAGACCCGTCTTCGCTGATTCTTTTCCGATTCTTGCAAATACTGCGGTAACCTCTCGCAAATTTCGCCCAATGATGTCCATGTCATCAGCATTAGCCAGCAACATATCGCATTTCGTGTTAGTGGTCTTGTTCGTATTTACTGCAGCTTTTCTCATTATTAGCTTCATTCAGATGTTGAAGAGATTGCACGAAAGTGTGTCGCCTTGTCCCAGTCTTCGCTTGGTACAGAATGGTTAAGTGAATAGTACAGAATTGTTTAGCTGGAATAATAAAATAAATAAAAAATCTTTTTAAATCGTTCAGTTGCTGTTTTTAACATAAGATTTTAATATTTTGTTGTGTTTTTGGTTTACACTAACCCTAGCAAGTGTTAAGAAAAACGTCATTAAAAAGCCATAAAAATTACTTCGTTACATGTATATAACTCATCCGCCACAGGTACTCCAAGTAGTTCAATTAATATAAATTATACGTTTGTCGATTTTTGTTTGTCGTTTGTCGTTTGTTGATTTCAACATTCGAATACTTAAAGTTCTATACGAGTAGACAAATGCGAATATCCAAATCAACGACATAGTCTACACCAAAAGACAAGATAACATTATTATGGAACGCAGCAACGCAGCAACTTTAATTGACTTACTTATTACACTTCCCACGTACATTTGTCAAGCAATTATACTACAGAAAATGTTTCAATGGAAAATATGATATAAATACGACGGAAGAAAGCAGTGCGCCATAGGAAATTTTTTCATAACTAGTCCATGCTTTCATCTCTAGAGCAACTTCAACTCTAACATCATCGACAACTTCTTGCATTTCATTTTCTCCCAGACCTGCCACCACTTTCACCTCCTCTTCCACCACACTTCAACTCTCATTTAGTTCCTCAGCCCAGCCATTCATTCATTCATTTATTGAAATCATCTTTAGTGTGTTTTTTTTGTGTGCCACAAATTGTGTCTCCTGTTTGGCAACGTATGCAATATTGTTGTGAACAATGTTGTTGCATTGCAGCAGTGAATGCTGACGATGATGATTATTGCTACAACAACATTAACAGCCAACACACCAGCGAATCCTTTAATATGAAGTAGTAACATCATTATCCATCGCTGCAGCCAACAACAACAACACAAACCAAAATAAACGAGAAGAAAAGTTGACATTAGTGATGGTAAAACAGCAGCAAAGAGAAAGTTAAGTGTATCATTCTTAGACTGATTTTTTCTGCTTCCCTACTTTCCCCAACTTCCTCCCGCTCCAACTTTTGTTCATCGTTCCTTATTGTAAAGTAAAGTTAGAAGTACTCGTATGTTAGAGAATTTACCATTCATTTTATACAAAACAAACTCAACCATCCAAAAATTTCGTTATTACTCTTCATTCTTTGGCTGTCGGTAAAATTAACGAACGTAAACGCACGCACACATACACGAATAAACGGAGAGTGCAACTGAAGCTACTACACACAACAATACGCATTCGCGTTGATACTCTTTACAGAGATCCTTGATGTTATTGTTGGCAGTAGTAACAAAAATTTCTTTTTGTTTTGGTCCAGAATAAAGGCGCGCACTCACACATTCTAATATAAGGATATATAAGCATCAATTTGAGAGATAAAAATTACAGAGAGCCAGAGAGAGTGAGATGGATAAAGGCAGAGAGCAAAGTTATTTATATTGTGGCCAGTGTTGCCAAATAAACCATTTCGATAAACTGGTTAGAAAAGGTTGCTACCAACTGTTTGATTTTTATTTAAATTTTACTGCGTTTTCAGTTTTAGGTCAAGGTAAGCGAATAGGAATATTTTACTGGGAAATTAATTAAAAGAGGAAGAACATATAATTTGAGTTCATAATTAAGATCTGATATTTATGCACGATAATGCAGTGATAGAGAGTTCGATAGAGGCTGCAAAGACTGTGAAAGGGATCTTAAAGTGAACTACATCAGGTTAGTTTAATGTGATATTTGTTTGTTTTCGCAGATAAAAATTTTGTTTTTAGTCGAGATCTTAACTTAAAATATTCATAAATTGTAGTATATAATGGTCCTATTAGAAAATGCCACAACTTTTGCAAATACCGGCAACTGTCACTTTTAGTTTGAAATTTGTAGAGAAAAGTGATATGGAATACACATCGAACAGCCATATTATGCTTTACTCCTATACTCGTGACTTGTTGTAATGGAATAATCCGTCAATGAATTTGACGGCACAGGAATTTTAATACAGATTTTCCGACAATCCTACGACAACTGGTAAACCACAAAAATGACGTCTAAACGCCTCGCAGAGACGGCAAACCACGATTGAAAAGCGGCACCAGAAGTCCAAGTAGTGCATGGTCCATTGGAAATATCTGCTCTCTTTCTGAATAGTTCGCGAATGGGCCATCAAAGTCTACAAGACGACATTCCACACAATTGACCACTACACGTTTGTCTCTGCATCACATTTTGGTAAACCACTTGAGATGTTCCCTTACAAAGTGCAGACAGTTAGGCAACTATCACGTTCATCAATTACGTCTCAACCATGCTCACACTCTCCTGAACCTCAACGACAAAAAGAACAAAGTTCATCGAAGTTCATCTTCAGTGAAAGACTTGCCATGATCCCTTATCCCTTGAAAGACCTGAGGTGATCCATTACAAAGTGCTGGCAGCATATTAAGTACTGCCTGTATACCATCAACAGTCGACAGGTTTCGATCAAAAAATTATCTTGACCGACATTTACTCTTCTGGAGTGTATAAGTCACGGTGAATCATTACATCCATTCAAAACCATTTTATAGTACACTATTTACGACGGCGATATTTACGGGTCCTATTGTTTTCGACGACGCCATGGCATTATCTTCCTTCTACTCATGAGAGCCCCAGAACTATGATGAACGAATTGTAGTGCCGCACATTGATGAACTAGAAAAGGAGGATACGTGGTTCTAACAGGATATGCTCAATTAGAGCGACAAAGGGAATTTGAAGGGTGCCTTTTTCCAGGCAGCTTTCATAGAAATGTCTTGAAGTCGTGGATCTACATGAACAAGGCACGGACTCTGCAATTTGTCGTCTCTGAACTTCCACGGCTCTCATGAAGGTATCTAACTACACACCACTTACCTAAATCGAAGCAGACCCAGTAATGCATACGACGTGGCGTCTTGAATTTGACCCTCCTGGTAACTATACAGTTTCCAGGCTAGAGAGTAGAGTAGAGTAGAAAGTAGAGAATGTGTGTAGAGCTCACAGGCCAGAAATTCCAATATCCCAATAATCATAATCCCAATATTGCAACATATGTGCCACAAGGAGCTGTACTTTCACACATACTCTTAAAAATGTATCTTGTAAAATTTCCTTCGCCCCTATTGGAGTTATTATTGTGTCGTACGCCGATGATTGCACGACCGTCTCCTCGAGCGTAGACGTAGATGACATATGTGCTACAATTAGCTATATAACCAAACTCACTAGCTTCGTGCAGGACCTTAATTTGCAGTTCTCACCGTTGAAGATTTTAGTGACCCTTTTTACTTCCTGGACCAACGAAGTAAGGAGAAATGCTGTCATTTCTGTCAATGTTGACACAGTGCGTAACCAAAAATTGCCCTGGGTTATTTTCGAAAGTCTCCTTTCATTACAAAACACACGGATCACATAAGGGAAAATCACATATCTGAAGCAACGTCCTAAAAACCTTTGCAGGAACAACGTGGGGTAGAGAGAGAGAAAATTGTAGTGACTTTTAAAGGTATAGGTCGCTTGGTCTTCAACTGTGCTGCCCCAGTATGGACCTCATTCCTACGCGAGACCCAATGGAAAGGTCTGCAGAGGATCCAAAATAGTTCACTTCGAATCGCGACCGGATGCACGCCAGTGACGAATGTGGATCACCTACATGAGGAGACATAATGTTTTGTTGACGAGATAGTTCATTTTGGCATAGCAGTTGATACAATTGCGGTGCAGAATCCACCTCTCGTTCGTCTCGTTCGGAAGTACATCGGGCTCTACTGCAGAGACATCCATGTCGTCTCTTCACCTGACGTTAACAAACTAAAAGACGTCGCTCTGCATAACTCGGCAGTGTCAGAGGTCATAAATAACTACACTAGCAACAGGGTCCTTAATAAACACCCTCCTGCGATCTCGGATATTGAGTAGGTTCCAGGTGCACAGTTTAGATCTTCCATTTTGATCCATTCGTGAATCTAGAACAATACCAGGTACTTTTGACCAGTGCCCACACTGCATACAAAACTCTCATGACATTGTTCATAATTTTAGCTGCCCTAATATGCCTACCGAATGCGTCCAGTAGACCTATATACAATACTCATGTAGGTGGCACAATTTCTCCAACTCCCCACCGCCTTCTCCATTGACACATAAGTATAATATAGATCTCAGTTTATAATTTCTATTTTTATATCTTCTAGTTGACAACGTCTGGATATAGTCAATCTGTTACAACAACAACTCACTTTAGAGACAAATCGTTTTCCAACAGAACAGTCCGTATGTAGAATGAGCTTCCGGCAAGTGTATTCCTTATTACTTAAGATCTCATCCACACATATCCCTACTTCCCAAGTCCAATAAAATCCATTTCATTTTTAGGGAGCATCCCCTGAGTGTCGGTCAAAAGTAAAATTTAAAAAATAAAAGTCCTGACAAGAGGAGATCACTCTGCATCCGTAGTTCTCTGCATAGCGATTGAAAATGCGATAACTAGAGACCAAATGGTCTTCAACAATAGCGGTACTTTCAAACAGTAATGGAAAAAGGACGTAAAGGTCCAAATATTGTTTAAACAATTTTGATATTATCTTTGTACATTTTGAAGATACATTCAACCTCACTTTTTTGGGCCTCTAGTTAAATTTTCTACGCAGCAGATATGATTCCACATTATCAATTCAATATTGATAATGCCTGCGTATGAGTGTTACCATAATAGCAGTTCGATATTAATCATACGTAGAGTGTCCGTGTGTGATCAGCATTTTAAAATGAAAATCCAATGCAACTCATACTATTTTAATTTTATACCTTCGAGACCAATCTGCTCTTCGATAAATGCACCGGATTATGGCTTTTGCGATATTATTGTAGGATTCTTGGTAATGTGACGGAGTTTTCGAGGTGTAATGTTGAGGATGCAGTTGATTTTAAATCTAGAATACGGGAATTGAAAATTTGCGAGGATTGGAGTCGTATTTCGCAGCATACGTACGGATTTGGCATTCTGGCATATTGAGGGTAAATCTGGTGTTACCGGGATGTACACGACTATACCTCGAGAACTTTTCATGGAACTACTTTCGATTTTTGTCAAGGGCACACGGTATTTTGGATACTATGAAGGAATTTGTGGTCAACAGAGGAGGATGCCTATGGGATATCCACCATCGCCGATAATGGCAGGCATTATAATAGAAGTTTTGCTGGATAGGACAATTGAGACTTTAGTGGGAACTACGGGAATTTTGACCCAATATAAGGACGATATTTTTGTGGTCATTGGGAGAACTGAGATGATGGTCACGTTAGGGGCACCTGATACCTTCAATCAGCAAGTGCAATTCACAGTTGAGGGTTGAGGGAGACCATAGAATGTCATACCTTGCTGGTTATGGGACGGGATGGCAACGTCGAAATTGACTGATATCGGCGGCCTGCGGCATCCGGACGATTTAAAAGAATGGTGTCCATTACATTACATCAAGGGATTAGGGAGAGCTTCTCACATTCAGTGAGATGTGCGCTTTCTAGGTTTTCAACTCACTGATTGGGACCTACAGGTGTACACCTGATGGTTTTCCGGATGGTTGTTCGACTATTATTCTGGGCATCCAAGGGGAGCGATAATTGGTACTGCAGGTGACTTCATCAATAGGGTGGTACGAATGGCCGACCTCGAATTTCATGGGATGATCGGGGGTATACGAAAAATTTTTAAAATGAAAAGTTTTCCTCGGGATAAGAGTGATGGCCTATTGACACGAGCCGAGCTGAAACCCCGAGGAAGAATGGACAATGTGAGTTCTGAGAGGTCTATGGGTTCATATGGTTTGTTCGGGCATTCTCTTGGGGAATTTGACATTCGAACATTTAGGACGGGGAGGGGATATGACTTGGCACCTGTGTCCAACTTCTCTCTGGACCAAATTTTCAGAAAGACCGGATCTGGAATCGACACAGGAGACATGCCGAATATTGTGTATAGGGTCAAGTGCAACAGGGACAAGTACAACATATGCCAGATACTATATGTTGGCACTGCAATGGGCGATTTGGGGACGGAAATATCATCACGCAAATCGGACCGAGGAGCTCACTATGAACCTTTGTCTCTCCCAGCCCACTGTACTTTAACTACACATACCTCGAACTTTGACGATGTGGAAATTTGGTACTAATGATGTCTCCTTCAGAAAATGCTGTATATTATTGATGCTCCTACCGGGAAAAAAACTCGACTAAGAGTGTGATGCGGATCGATCTGCGTGTGCAGATATACGGACGAAAAATTGACAAATTTTGGCGGGAATTTCGGACCAGTTGGCAAGGGGCTTGCAGTTTTTCCGGGCGTATACTTTTTGGTACCTCACAAGTAGTTATACACAGTTATGTATATCAATAATTGCATGCTAATTGCTTTCAATCGTTGCAGCCAATAGTTGAAATGTGTATGGTTATTGTTTTGAAAATTGTGTGTTTATTCATTGTATAAGATCTTTGAAAATTATCAATGAAGTTGGTCGAAATATTGAATGAAAACAGACAAAATTGTGATATAAAAAAATATACAACATTGTTTCCCCTCTATTTTCACGACCTGGAGCCGATTTGAAAATTAAACTCATAATTCAATACATATTTATAATTATAAGTTTTATATATAAAATGAATTTATTTTAAATAAATAAAGCGTGAGAAACTAACATTAGTTATTAGTAAGCTGATTAATGTTAATCAGTGATAATCAGCTAAGATTAGAATAACTACCGAAAAATCTTCTGTTGTTCAACGAAATACGACAAAGGATCTCTTTAACTAGGCGGTGAAACAAAAGCTAGCAGTAAATATGGGTGGTATCATCCAGAGCAAATTTTGTATATTACACATCCTTTCCCCAGATATATAAAAGGGGTCTTTTCAGGAGATTTGTAAAGGGTTTTATTTTACATGCCATACAATGGATTAGATTCTCTTGTATCGCTAAAAAGAAATAATTGAATAAAAATTTTAATTTTTTTCTGGGGTTTTAAACTATATTCATTTGAAGGACTGTTGTAGCAGATTGACATCAAGCTCGGAATAATTCGTCTTATGTTGTTAGCTATGGAGACCAAAGATTTTAGATAATTTTCGCGCCAGTCTTGGAGGAGTTAAATTACGCATACATTATGAGCATGGTAACCCTGATACAAATGTTTGCAATTTGTTATTAATGTTGTTTTGCTATACTTATTGCAAGTAGAGCCAAGTATATCAGTATAATTGAACAGACTTCAATTACAACTACTACTACTGCTACTACTACAACTGCTACTGTTATTACCTTCAACACCAACAACAAGAATGAGAACTTCAACAAACGTACTACGGAATTTGTGAGTATTTCAACTGTGCTGTGTGTGACGGATGCTTGAACTTCCGCTTCCTTTAGACATTCATCCAACAACACACACACACACAAATATGTATATACTCATAAGAGTCGCATCTAAACACTCTTACTTAAAAAAACACACAGTTGCAAACATAAACACTGCGTTAACGCTCCAGAATGTGTGGTCGCACTAACGAACAACAAAGGAAAAGAAAACTCCAAAAAAAACGACACAAAACGACAGCAAACAAAGGCAGCAAAATCGTCGCAAATCGTCTCGTCCAGCATCAACATTTACAACGCCATTGTCGTTGTCATTCATTCAGCCGAAGTTGTCCATATCACCAGGACTTCCAGCATCATTATAACTACCAGCTGTAGTAATCGTAATTGTTTGAAGGCCTTACACAACGCAAATACATATACGTCCATTACACTCACTGGTACTCACTCTCTCTCTCTCTCTCTGTAAACAGTAACATAATTACGTTATTCTCTCGTTCATAGCACAAGGATTCCCATACAACGTACTGAGCAAGGAGAAATTTAACAGATTAAGATAAGAGTATAACATTACAAAAATAACAGCTTAGAGTAACATACGAACATACAGAGCAGCTTACAGTGATGCTAATTGCTATGTTAAAAAGGGGCACATACTATATGAAAAATTCATGAGTTTTAGCATTTAATACTTGCGATTTTAGCACAGCACACGGAACTCCACAATATCATTCAAATTTCAATAATGGCTGCGTATGATTTTTAATATCAGTTGAATATTAAGTACACGCAAAGCGGCCGAGTGATCCGCATATTTCACTGCAAGCCCAATGTAAAATAAATTTCACACATATTTAAAATCAATTACTCTACTCGTACAATATTATTAAATTATAATTCATTAATTTCCTATAAACCCTATATCTAACCCGCAGACTTCGTCCAGCCTAAAAAAACTATTAATTTAGATATATCTTGTAAATTGTATAGCCATTGGGTGTCTCAGTAAGAATGTACTTTTTCATTTTAAAATCAAAACAGCGCTATTTTTTGAGATAGTTGTGATTTTTTATTGGATTGTAAAGAAGACATGTTTCGATTAAGTACGAAATAAAATATCCGTCAAATGGCCCCACGGCCTTGATGACAGACCATTACTCTTTTCATGAAATTTTCCATGGGTTTTTCAAAGAAAAGTGGCTGTACCTCAGCGATGCCGCATTGGATCTCGGATTTGACCTCAGGAATTGTTTCTGGTTAGTTTACATAAAAAGAAATCGCACGACGTTAAATCGCATGATCTTCGTGGCCAATTGACACCAGAAGTTCTTGAGATAATTTGGTCTGGAAATCGTTGCTGTAATAAATCGATTGTTTCATCCGCGGTGCGGCAGTTGGCGCCATTTTGCTGAAATCACATGTCGTCCAGATACATGCCATCCCGTTTCCGTTCAGTTAAGGCCACAAGAACTCTGTTATCATGTTCCTGTAACGAATGCCGTTCACATTCTCTGCAATTTCGGCCTCATCTTCGAAAAAGTAGGGCGCAGTCACGCCGGCTGACCAAAACCCGCTCCAGACAGTTCCTAGGTTTGGTTGCAATTGTTTCGCATGGATTGCAAAAGGATTTTCTGAGCCACAAATTTGACAATTTGACAACTTTTTCTCGTAACTGAAAATTTGATTACGGTCGAAATATTGAGACAAAATACACTATGATAGAAAATATATATTGAAAATTTTATTTTTTATCTATGTGGACCTTGAGCCGGAAAAGTAAGAAGCACAATACTTTCTTAACTTTCCAAATTTTTGTACTAAATTTTCGCAATTAAAACGCGTTGATCCTTCCTAAAGCATTTCATTTTTAATAATCGAAATAAACACATTGTGACTCCTGCCAAATTTCGGAGTTGCCACTTGCACAAAACAAAATACAATAAATTTAAAAAGTGCAATCTTATTGATACGCCCTAATCATCAGTTTCCTGGAAAGTGTGTGATAAGCAGGAGGTCTACCAATTCATCACTCGATATCGTCCATCGCCCGATTTCTTCCTACAGATATCCTAGAGCTGTGGCAGCCCTCGAGAGGACTTTGCGGAGTCTGGTAGTCTCAGCCGCGTTTTCAGTGACTTCGCAGAAATGTTTCCAAGAATTCCTCTTCGAAGATCTTAAACCTTTCTGGGATTACTTAAGACTAATTTTGTACACATTCCAGTCTCGCTGCCTCCTTAAGAACTTTGCCCTATTAAAAGTTTTCTGCCAGACTTTCTCGGAATTTGCAGTACCTTATTCCAGCATGGAGGTTTCTTCTTACACCAGTAGGAACCGGTGGGACATGTGGAATCAAGTGACCCATGAAGAGCTGAGGTGAGAGAATCGGTAAGATCGCCATCCTCTTCGGTAATAGCTGGTTCGGAGAGAGGAATATTTTGTATAATACCGTTCAAACATTGTTTGTAATTAGTCCAGTTTATTTTTAGATTTTTCGCGATAGACGGAAAACGAATGCTCACTCGACACCTCATATTACTCGATCAACCGAAAAAAGTTCTGTGATGCAAAAGCGAGATCAAGGATACCTTGTCTGTCTGTAGAAATAAAGCTATAGTAACTATAGTGAGTAATTGAGCAGGGTTTCGGCTTGTTGCTCTGCGCTGTAAAGGGAGTCTCAGTAAGAATGTCCTTTCCCACTTTAAAATAAAAATACGTATTTTTGATGATAGTTGTGAGTTCTTATTAGATCGTAAACAAGATATGGTCCTATTATGTATTGAATAACATATCCGCCAAATGGCTCCCAAGGCTGTGATGACCGGCCATTACTCGTTTCATGAAATTGTCCATGACTTTTTCACAGAAATGTGGCTGTAGCTCACCGATGACGTGTTAGGGCTTGGATTTAAACTCAGGAATCGTTTCTGGTTGGTTTATTCGCATTAACTCGAGATTTCACAAAACTCAAAAGAAAAAAATTGTACGGCGATAAATCGCGTGATGAACGCATTGGGGGACAGTTTACATCAGAATTTCTTAAGGTTCGTTCGTTTTATGCGCTGCATCGCAGGTGGCACCATCTTGCTGAAACCACATGTCGTCCAGATCCACGACGTCTAGTTGATGTCACAAGAATTCCGTTATCATGTTCACAGTCACTACAATTTCGGCCTCATCTATAAAAATGTAAGGCCCAGTCACGCCGCCTGACCAAAATCAGCACCAAACAGTTGCTTGTTGTTGGGGTATTTGTTTTTCAGGATTGCAGGAGGATTTTCCAATCCCCAAATTTGATAATTTTGTGAATTCGCGAAGCCATTCCGATGAAAATGTGCTTCATCGGCGAAGATGACTTGTTTGTAAAAAGTTGGCATTGACTTCACTTTACTCCATTAACCATTGAACGAATTGCCAATGCTTTCCATGCTCTGTTGGTTTGAGCTCCTGAGTAAGCTGAATTTTGTGCGCATGAAGGTGGATGTCGTTTGTCGAGATTTGCTACGTGAAATTTGAATTTGTTGAGAACGATGCCGAATTGATGTTTTTCGGATTTACAGCGACATTCTCATTCTCAGCAGTAATGTTTTCACTAGACCGACTGGTACGTTGATACATAGGAGTTTTACTTTCCGCAACCGGCCCAGTTTCTTAAAATTTTTGCCCACTATTTGAATGATTGACACATTAGTTTGCACTTTCTCGACTGAAATTTCTTCGGGGTTTGAGAGCGGTCTCAGTATAACTTTCCTAATTTTGGTAATACATTTTCATAATTACAACGCGTTGGTCTTTGGTAAAGCGCTCCATTTTTAATAATCGGGATAAACATATGTAACAGCTGTCAAATTCCAGAGTTGCCACTTGCAAAAAAAATGCAATCTTACTGAGACATCCTCTAGTAACCTAATATAACATACGTAATTTTCTGCTTGAATGGCCGCAGACAAATCTGGATCCATGCTTGAATCAACAAGGATTACGTCGGCAATCATATAAGTCGTAAGTTTCTCAACCAGCCAATTTAGAATGTGAGCATGTGGCGGCATTCGATAGATATCATCTAGAATGCGATGAACTAATCAGGGGTTTCATATGATGACATATCAAGGCGTTATATATAGTTGTGTTGTGGTCACTGTGACGTACTTTTTAGCCACTCGACTAAGATTTCGTTGAGATCTTGTGTCCGTTTATCTAATGTCTCGGCAACCCGGAATTTGGAGAGCACGATCTATCGATTCTGAGATGCATTTCATAATGATCAGATGACTAGGCAGCTCTTGAAGTTGACCCTCGAGATTGTTGAGATTCAATGCGTACGATTCTTTGCTCGGATAACTCAGTTATTCTCGAAGTTTCGGATCGAGGTTGTTCAATTCTATGGCATAAAAAAATAAATATTACCCATTACATCCCATGAATGGATAGGGGAGCGCTTCCCACAATCACTGAGTTGTGCGTTTTCCAGATTTGACTCATTGATTGAGACCTGCAGTTTTACACCGGTTCCAAACGGTTTTTTGGAGATGCTTATTACTCGATAGTGTCTCCGTCAGTAGGTGAGGTGGTACTATGGTCAAAGCAGGAATCGGACCCACGTACTCATGAACAAGTTCCGCGCACACTAACCCTTGCACCACCAGCGGTCACAATTTTAAGGCATAATTAACGTTAATCCGTGATCTCGAAAGCTTGTGAAGTTACCGTTGTTGATCGTTGACTTTCGAAGTGTGTGGCATGTTGCATCGATGTCTCGATAGCTCTTGAATTTCAAGCTGAGTTTCAAGATGTTTACCATGTTGATCCGATATCTCGCCATATCTTGATACAGAGGTCCCCAATGTTACGCTACTGAGCTATGTATCGCGATCAACGGTCGTTTAGTTTGGTTTCTTGGATTTAAATTTCAAGTATATATTGGTACATTTTGAGAGCTGATGTTTTTTTCGGATGCATTTTACGAGGGTTGCTAAATATATTTCTGGGCTAGAACATTTTTAGAGTTTCAAGCTGCCAGCACAGTACACCCGAGGTCAAGTAACAGGCAAAGTACTCCGGATGAAGTTGTAGCAAAGGAAGCCAAAGTGGGTTTGTCGCACAACAAGTTCATGGCGGCAGTGATGTTCGATGCATGCGGTACGTTTCACATCGATTACCTTGAAAAGGGTAAAACGATTACCGGTGAATATTATTGGTATTGGCTTGAAGCAAATATTACCGCATTTTGTTATCGTCCACCTTGAAAACACACTAGCAGAAATTTATAAATTGGACTACCTCACCCTCCATATTCCCAGAGGCTTTCTCAGAATTATCAAAAGTAGCCTTTTTGCGGTGCTGACCTCTTCAGATGACCGAAATTTCTTTCCGTCGACCCACTTCTACAGAACTGAAAATAAAATGTAGTCCCAGGGGGCTAATCTTATTTTAAATTCTAAGGAAATGGCTCGGCGGAAAGAGATTTCGTTCATCTGAAGAGGTCATCACCGAAAAGCCCGCCTATTTTGAGAACCTTGAAGGTTCCTGTTATTTGGAAGGAATACAAAAATTTACAAAACTATGGACGAAATACATAGAGCTAAAAGGACTCAATGTTGCTAAAAATCCATTTTTTAACGAAAAAATATATTGATTTAAAAAACTACGGAGTTGTCAAACTGCGCTCGTATTTCTTTATCTTCTTTCATCTTCACATTTCTTAAATTGTGGTGATATTTATGTATTCTGTCTGCTTTTCGGAACTGATAGTTTTTATTTATTCAAGTTAAGGACAGTTATATATCTCCATTTGGAGAGAAAACGATTTTAAAAAAGAAATTTTGCAAAATAAATTCTCGGGCCAAGCCATAGAGCTTTTTCATATCTAACCATAAATCTCCATTAGCTTTCCTTTCGAATGGTAAAAAAAATAAATAAATGGTTCCTCGTTACATCAAATGTAGACATTAGGGAGAGCTTCTAAACCAATGAGCTGTGCGCGTTCTAGTTTTACACTCACTGATTGGAACCTCCAGTTTTAGACGGGATCCGAACGGCATTTTGAGAAGGTTTTGTCTAAATACTCCATAGTGTCGCCGTCACTAAGCGAGTTGACCGCCGTAGAATGGAATTTAAGGTGGTTAGAGCAGTTATGGAAAGCAAGTTCTCATGCACAAGATCCGCCCACAATACCCTTCGAACAAATTTCTCAAATTTTTAATAATTTTTTTAACACGAGGTCGGAGGCGGACTGACAAACTCAAAACTTCAGCTCCAAAAGTGACATGGACATGGTTTCTTTTCGCTTGGAGCAGAAATACTGTAATTTGTTTCCATTTTTGCATCTGTGTACGATTCAACGAAACTGATCTTTTGATTCCACTCATTTTTGATACAGGCATTGACGCATATATGCTCATAAATTTGCTTGTCTTTCTGTGTCATATTTAGAAATTAATACACATGATATTAAGAAAAAATTTCATATGTGAGTTTCCACAATCTGTATTCTGATCCAATACATCTAACGATACATTAAAGCGACACATCGTTGTACATACAGACTATCCTATGTGGCATAATCGTCCACCTTCCAGTTTTCCTACCACTTTCGAAATCTCTAGTTATAATTCCAATATCACCCTACAGTAATCCCTTCTACCACGATCTTGTAGACATTGTGCAAAGTCTAGAACCACCTCTATAAAGTAGACTCCAAAATAAAGTTTGAAGCCATCAGTGAATAAGCCTATGTGAAATATACTACCTGGCAGGCGACGCTTCCATTCCTGTCTCTGATAGGAGTGGGAAAGTTTATATTAAAGACAAAAATGGGTGTTATATAATACAAATGTTCCTGCCCATCAAACACAGAGGTAACAAGTGAAGCATAACTCCGAAATCATCGGTACGGGTTGTTAGAAGGGCTCCCTTTACTCTCACCATTGCCATTCTCCGGAATTTTGTCAACAGACTTAGGTAAGAGATTCTTTTTCAAAAACTGCTATCAAACGAAAATGTCGTAGAGTAACATCTGGCGGACAACAGATTTGTATTCGCTGTAAGCCATAGTCAGGCATTATACTTTTACGAGAACATAAGTCAACTGTAGCCCTACTGACTCTACCCATAGTGTTTGACAATTAACTAACCCATCTATCAATGATCATATTTACATGTCTTACATTATCCCTTAGATAAATTTTTCAACCCCCAACATACAAAGAATATATATATGACACCCACCGATTCATTTTAACGAGTACTACTTCGGATTCGTTCCTATTTTTACCCTTTATCTTCTGCATGCGGAAGAGTATTTTACCAGCACTGCAACTACTAGGTCGTCAGCAGATGCTACGACTGAGTGACAAGATCCCTCCAACTCAAACAAAACCCTATCCAGTTGAAAATTCTAGAAAAGTGACGACGAGTCTCCCACTTTAGGGGTTTCTCTATTAATATTTATACACTCTGGAAAATGTGTCTTGTTTGTTATTTGGATGCAAAAATAACGTGCGTATGGATCTTGTCGCAAAATTTAGCATACTTGTATCCAAACACATTATGTTTGCTAGTCAACATTAAATATTGGAGACACAATGATTAATAGGATATATTATACGTTTTTGTGACCGAAAGGTGGCCGTATTTGTTGAAGTTTTCTGAAAATAAAAACGTGGCAGACAACAACGAAACAATAAAGTAGCAAACAATGCTTGCAAACACATTCATGATCCCTGCAATATGTTGTTAGGTCCATGACTTGAGCGAGCAGTTTAAGCCGCGCCACTCACGACCGAGGTTATTCGCTCTCACGTACACAAACCATGGATCAAATTAATTGTCAACACAAAGTGCCGATAGAGCCGGTTGCAAGGATTCCGATAAAACATGGTTACAGGCTAACTCTATATCAAGAGACTCGATAGAACTTTTGACACATTGATTTCTCTATGAAGGTTACTATAACGTGCAGAGCAGCTGTCGTAGATTTTTAGTTGTTGTACGCATGCTGGCATGTGGAAAGCTGAGAGGAGCCTAAGACCGTTCGCAGATAGAGTGCTTCATCATCTCCAATGCCTTCAAAAGTACATATGAGAGACTGCACGTTGAAAAATATTTCGTTTTTCGCCATTTTTTAACCAAATATAAAGTGGTCATAGTTCGTTGTAAATATGATATACTTGTGACCAAACACATGGTGTCTGGTATTCAATACAACATGTTTGCGGCACTATGATTAAAAGGTTATAATATATGGATTTGTGACCCGAATGTGGCTCCTAAACCTCAATATATATGCAAATAAATATATCGTATATCCTCCCTATGAAATCAGAATATTCCGCTCCTTGTTTCTTCCTTATTTGAAGTCTCGCACGTTCTTACTTTCAGAAGGTTTCAACGTCGCCAAATATTATAACAATTAAAAACACTGTTGTCACTATGAGCTAGAGAAGAAAGCTAGTTATACGATAATGAACAACAGAAGGTAAAAATGTGTCCGTTAATTTGATTAATGAGTCCGCTGTACACTACTGGTCAGTTATATTACAAAAACCATACTGGGTAATTAAGTGTTAATGCAAACCAAGTGATAAATAAGGATAAATGTTAAAAACTCGGCCGCCGGTACAACTGTCGGAGAGAAGGCTCAGGCGGACAAAATTTTATTTTCTTTTATCATTCAATTTCACTGAAGACATTACGATATAACCAAAAAAAAATGCGATAACCTATTGACCTATATAGTTTTTGAAAATTTTTCAAATACTGTTTCGTTTCAACACAAAAATTTCATTAAGCCATACCAAAATGGTTAAACCTAAGAAGGGTCTGGCCTTCCGGAATATTAATTTAATCACCTAAGGATTTCATTTTGCGTAGGAGTAATTCATCCCTCAAAAAGTTTTTACACTGTATTATTTGCCGGCTATTTGATAATATATTAACTCAGATCGGAGTGCGGCATTTGTTACACAGCTTTGTGATCGCATAGGTGCGCGTGTGAGACGTCATTTTATATTTTTCGGATTAAGGACGCATCAATACTAAGAGCAACTCAAGAATCAAAAATTATATTATGTCCAAAAATTCTGGAAGTTTAATTATTTTCGAATTTAATGGATATTTGAGCAATGCAACAATATATAGAGCGTCTCAGTAAGGTTGCACTTTTTAAATTTATAATCATTTTTTTTTGTGCCTGTGGCAGCTCAGAAATAAGGCGGTTGTCATATAAGTTTATTCCGATAATTAAAAATTGGGCGCATCACGGAAGAGCAACGCGTTCTAATTGTGAGAACTTATTAGAAAATTTGGAAAGTTATACTGGGTAATTCCAAAAAAAAACGACACAAAAATCTGTATTTTCGAACCCGACCATTTCTGATTGGTATACAATGTGGACATTAGTTACGAATTCTATGAAACCAGAATTGTGTTAAAATTCAAATTAGTTTTTCTTTTATGGTTCGTTGAAGTAGGTACTGTATGGCACTTTCTGAAAAAAGAACCTGACTTAAAAATGGTATAACATGGATTTCAAATTGTTGGATATAATTTTATAACTTGCAATAACCTCTTTAATAATAGTCGATACAACAGTCATGTCGTTGTGGTTCAATGATATTGAAAACAACAAAGTATCCTGTATCCTTAAATATCCACTAAGAATAATGTCCATCGTTTTCTCTACATCATAGCCAAATTTCAAAATGGGATCCTCATGGATTCAATAGATACATAAGGTTTGGTAAAGACTGCTGTAGTTTTGCTATTTTAGTTTCGATTTTCGAATTTTGACGATTTTTTCATACATTATTTTATAAAGAAAGAGTTTGTGCTTTCTTTTTAAATTTTGCGAAAATGCCTGCACAACGTTTTTCGTGTTCTTTTCATGTAGAATTTTAAAAAAATTTATAAAAGTAAAGTTTTATAAAAACAAAGCACAATTCATTTTTGTTTTCATAAAAACTTCCATAACTCAGTCAATTCATACCATATTTTTAAAAACAAAGTTGAGTTTTATTCACTAGCAAACGTGCCTTTTGTATAAATTCAAGAGTATTATGGCTTCTTTATAAAATAATGTATGAAAACATCGTCAGAATTGAAAAATGGTGAAACAAATTTAAAAATGTCAGTTTGCTGGACAAACACACAAATACAAATACAATTTTCTTAAAGGACGTATATATCGTTTGAAAGGCCTAGGTTTCTTCTTTTTAAATTCGGTGAGATAATGAAAATCGGTGGATATTCAACTAACTTACTGGCTTATAAGTGCTCAAACGTACGAAAAACCGGCTTTTTAACCGGTTTTCAAGATTTTGGGGTGTTTGGGAAATTACAGAAGCAGATTTTTGTTTCACTCGACAATACCTACAAGAAAAATACTATTACTTCCCAGGTATTTCTACTTTATTCTTTTTTGTAGCACTGTGTGTCACTACTTGAAAAATCGAAACTAAATCAGCAAAACTAGAGCAGTCTTTACCAAACCTTATGTATCTATTGATCCCATGGAGATCCTATTTTGAAATTTGGTTATGGTGTAGAGAAAACGATGGAGTTTCTTTTTGGTGGGGAATACCAAAAATTAAAGATACGTTTTGCCAGGATATTCAAGGATAAAGGATACTTTGGAGTCTGTATCAATTGTTGTATCGACTATTATTAAAGAGGTTATTGCAAGCTATAAAATGACATCCAACAGTTTGAAATCCATTAACGAATTCCGAAGTTATGTCATTTTTAAATCAGGTCCTTTTTTCAGAAAGTGCCATACAATACCTACTTCAACGAACCATACAACAATAACAACTACGAATTTTGACTCAACTCTGGTATGGACGAGGAGAAACTTCTGTCCAAATTTCATACAATTTAATAGAGGTCGGGCCCTGGACTGTGTCGAAATATTTTGGAATTACCCTACTGAGACAGCTCGCAATCTTCGATGAATTTTTAGTCGAGAAAGTGGGTCGATTATAGACAGTAAGACATCTAGGCGTCAGCGCACCGGTCGGTCTCTTGTAAATATTGCTGCTGTCAACGGGAGTGTCGCCGAAAACCGGAACACATCAATCAACTACAAAATTTCTCGTAGCAATCCCAGCATATTTTTGACAAAAGACCACCACCTTCGTGCGTTCAAAATTCAGCTTACTCAGGAGCTCAAACCAGCAAACCATGAAAGCGCCGGCATTTCGTTTAATGGGTAATAGAACAAAGTGAAGTCAATGCCAATTTTTCAACAAAAAAAAAATCATCTTCTCAGATAAAGCGCATTTACATCTAAATGGCTTCGTGAATACACAAAATTGTCGAATTTGGTGCTCAGACAATCCTCGTGCAATCTATGAGAAAAAAATGCACCCACAACGGGCAACTGCCTGGTGCGGATTTTGGTCAGGCGACGTGATTGGGCCGTACTTGTTTGAAGATGAGGTTGAAATTGCAGTGACTGTGAACGTTATTCGTTACAGGAACATGATAACGGAGTTCTTGTGGCCTCAACTGAACGTCATGGATCTGGATGACATGTTCAACAATTGATTTAGCACAACAACGATTTCCAGAACAAATTTTAATTTTTAAGTGCGTCTGATGTCAACTGGCCACCAAGATCATGCGATTTAACTCCTTGCGATTTCTATGTTTGGGGTTTTGTGAAATCTCGGGTTAATACGAATAAACGAGAAACGATTCCTGAGTTCGAATTTGAGATCCAAAGCATCATCGGTGAGATACAGCCACATCTTCGTGAAAAGTCTTGAAAACTTTCGTGAATGACTAATCGCATGTCAGCAGAGCCGTGTGGGCCATTTGACGGATGTTTTATTCCATACTTAGTCGGAAGATGTCTTCTTTACAACCTAAAACAAATCGCAACTATCTCAAAAAGTACGAGTTTTGATTTGAAAATGAAAAAGTGTATTCTGACGAAGACCCCCTTTAATACAAAATATGAGGAAATTATATGCTTCAACAATTTTTCCGGTTCAAGATCAATTTTTATGAAAAAGTTCTTTTATAACAAACGGTACAATTTCAGACAATGTATTATAAAAAAAAAAATTATGTTGAATTGATCATTATGGTGGATGGTTGGGAATATAGCTATTTCAATACCCACCAAGGGTTATCATTAGCTCCCTTCTTCCCAAGTATTTAGGTATATCATCACACATTATAGGGATAAACAAATCTAAAATATTGTCTAAACTCCTAATTGTAACAAAACATTCTCAACAATACTCTGTCATAACCGTCAATATTCACATTTCTTTCCTACGCTGACTTTTATCGAAAGCCACTGCGTAGATGTTGTTGTTTCAAAAAAAAAAACGAATGCATGAGATAATACATTCTATGAAAATGTACTTTTTATTATAGAAGTACTTTTTCATAAAAACTTATCTTGAACCGGAAAAATTGTTAAAGAAAATAACATCTTAAAGATCGAATAATAAAACTAAAATATGAGGAAATTAAAATGAAATTAAGCAGTTTCTTTTGCCGTATAATTCAAAATAGCTAACGCTACAAATTTAACAAATTCGCCGGAGTACAATTCCAGAATTCCCAGAATAATTTCAAAAACTCCCAGGTATGAAATTTTGCACAAAATTTTACGCATATAGTTCTACGTAGTAACAATTTTGATCATACTTAGTTACACGATTATTTAAAACACGTCGAGATATTTTTGACCAAAAGTGAAAATTTTTGTAAAAATAGATAAAGTTTCCAAAGCCCTGGAGAGGAAAATAATAGAATCTATAAAAATTATAGACGTTTAGTTGTCTTTATATAACATACAATGTTTTAAATCCAATTTACCAACACATTTTTTCCAACAACCGACAAACTTAACTGTTAGCTGAAAAAGGAATAGAAAAAATAAAATTGTTACTCACTACATCCTACGACGGGATTGGGGAGAGCTTCTCAGTGCGCTTTCTAGTTCACTATTACGCATCTACATTTGTATACCAGTTGCGATCGGTATTCTGAGCAACTTTTTCAAACTACTCGATGGTGTCGCCGCAACTAAGCGAGACGGTTGCCGTCGAAAGAAATGTTAGGTGATCAGAGCAGGGATCGAAACACGTGTATATCTACACGAGCCGCGCTAACTACCAATGCGCCACCGATAGAAAAGGAATTACAAACAAATAATTTGGGTCGAAGAAAACGACCCATCAGTGCGTGTAAGTAGGAAAGGAATGTGTAAGTAGCGACAACAATCTCTCTGCACACAATCTATAAATGTCTTCGGTTAGTGACTTGTGTAAATACACACAGCAGTGGCTTAACGGGCTAGACGCTGCTGAAGATGATGCTTCACAAACATCGAAACGATCGTCCAGCGAATGTGAGTTCGAATTACATTTTGTTTCACTAACCGGAGAAAACATGATCTCTTATAGCCTTAAAGGAAATTACAACTTGACAATTTCATAAAGTTGTGTAATTTTTCAATGTTTTATTATTACAAAAACTTTTTATATTTCGAAAATGTTTAACTTGTTTTACAATATGTGGTGTTGATAATGTAATGATTTTTACAAAACTAACATTGATTTTCAGCTAGTCAAGATACGGGTTACCATTTATATTTCGGGTGCTGGCAGTACTAGTGTTGCTAGATGCAACTGGAACTTCCACTGGAAAGCTTGGCATTTTTTAGCTTAAACATACATAGAACGTTTTCACTTACGAGCACTATTTTTTGCATTGACAGTGTGTTGAAAAATTCATTTGGGTCAAAAAATTATATACAAAAAAAAATAGTTTCCCACTACATCCCATAAAGGGACAGGGGAGGGCTTCTCACATTCACTGAGCTGTGCGCTATCACTCACTGATTGGGACATACAGTTTTATAACGATTCCGAACGGTATTTTGAGAAGCATATTCATGGCTAAATACTCGATAGTGTCGCTGTCACTATGCGAGGTTACCGTTCGCCGAAGGACATTTTTTTTTAAGACAGTCAGAGCAAGGATCGAAACGAGGATCTCATGTATAAGAGGCGCGCACACTAACCATTGATTGCACCACCGACGTTCACGATGACCAAAATTAAATTAACTAGTGAAAATTTTCGTGAGATTATTTTTTTTTCGGCGTGGATTATCGAGACAAGAGTGTCTCAATCAACTTGTTCTAACTTTTCGTGATGAAGCACCATCAAAAACCACTGTAAATTGCTGGTACCAAGACTTCAGTCTCGGACGTCGTTCGCTTCAGGATGAATTTCGCGAAGGTCATTTCGCCGAAAACCATCGATGCTGTCCATGAACTGATAAAGCAAGACCGACTTATGGCATACCGTGAGATTGAGGCATCCTTGGACATTAGTATGACAAGCATCAATAAGATATTGCATGTTCATTTGGCCGTTAAAAAGATTTCTCCTTGTTGGATCCCACATAATTTGACGAATCCTCAAAAAAAAAGGCTTGTGTCGATTGGAGCCAAGAAATGTTAAAACATTACAACTGCGGTAACTCAAATGCAGTGTATAATATCGTTAGAGGTGACGAATTATGGATTTATGCAGATGAGCCCGACACAAAAGAGCAATCGACCGTATGGGTTTTTTAAGACGAGCTAAATCCAACAAAAGTTGTTAGTGGAAGAAGCCAAATCGAAGTGGAAGAAGCCACATCGAGGCAAATGATCGCGTTTGGAACGTAGGGCGGTCAATTTTGAGTGGTATATCACCCTCTGGTTGCAAACAGTGTTCGAAGAAATAAGGAGAAACAACAAGCGAAGAAGGATCATTTTTAATCAGGATAAAAACGAGCTCTCACACCTCATCTGAAACAATGGGCTATTTGAGCCCTAAAAATATAGAATTGATGGGTCATCTGCCTTACAGCCCTGACTTGGCACCCACTATATAAATAGGAACCCTCTATTCTCAAATAACTATGAAAACCCAACAACATTTTGCAACAATGATATATTTTTACAAAACCATTGGAGTAAAATTACACATATGAGCCAGCATTTTTTTTTTAGGGTTTTACCAATGTTACAAAATTGTAGAGAAATATCTCCTGTAGAAACAAACTTCGATATAAAGGAATATGTTCTGTAAAAACAAAATTCAATGTCTGATAACTGTTCCAATGGTGGTTGCCAAATCGGGCTACTACTGAGTGACTCCAATAGGGAGTGTGTACTCTACGTTTCACGAAGTCGACAGTTTAACATCTAAACTATGTTCTTGGGAAATTGCAACCTAATTGTGAAAGCCGTTTAGAAACAGCTGAATTATTATCAGTTATTTGAGGGTTTTGAAAATACCAATTTGAAACCCAGTTGGAAATTTTGTCTTGAATACATTGTCAGTGGTATTTCCTTAGGTTGGAAATTTTGTCTTGAAGACATTGTCAGTGGTATTTCCTAGGACTTTGTCAGTAGGTGATGACAATTTATATGTGAAGGGGCTGACAGTCTAGGTAAGACAGTCCTATTGATTTATCAGCACTTTGTCATGGCTGACTTTTATTAAGACCAATGCTTAATGTCGATTGAGGATGTCTTCATTATTTGTCAACTGCGAGTCATCTGAGAGGGTTTTCGAATGTTTCAAAAACTTCAAACTGAAAAATTTCTATTTATTTGTAGTTAGTTTATTTGTATATTTCAAAATTTGTTAGAAGAATATGCTAATTTTCAGAACATTATAATTACGTACATATGTATGCCTCAGTTTTTGTGATATTATCTTTCAGATTTTATATAATATGCAACACAACAGATACATACATATGTACGAATACATAAATTCCAATAAATAAGTACCTACAAGATGAACCACTATTTTTAAAGATGTCTAGAGTAATTGACCCACTGATGAATGGTTACTCAAGCCGTCTTGTGTACATGTCATAAGGTGATCACCACTATTGACAAACTGTGGAACATTTCTGCTGACTTTTGAACAAATGTATAAAAATCTCAGGAGGTGTCTTGATGTGTTTTTTTATGGAAGCAGATCGGAAAATCAGCAGTGATTCTGACATATCAGTTCTTTGTCATTGATGATGTCTATAGGAAATTTCCAATTGGTAAATATTAATTAATTTGGAATATTTTAAATATCGAAATGACAAATCCGCAATCTCGAGAGTTGGAAAACTCAGTCCTGAACATCATCCGAAGGCTTTGTCCTTTCAAACATTTCACATTCCTTGAATCTACTACCTCTATTTCAATCGCTACATTGGCAACACTACCCAACAGCATCTTTATTTTTATACAACTTCGTTTAAACTTCGTGCATTTTACATTTTGACGCTTCAACACGAAAACAAACCACCAGACAAAAGGAAAAGATGGAGATGAAGATGAAGAATAATAATAAAAAGAATAACAATAATGTTAAAGTTTGCTCTATTGTTAACATATCTATTGTTATTGAGCACCAAGTTTCTATGTGTTATTTCACACTATATTTTTGTCTACAGCTCCAGCCAGCAATGAAGCTGTTAACATGTGAATTAATGTTGTTTTGCGTTAATGTTATAACGACTCCAAAAAAAAATCCACCAAAGAGCGAGAAAGTTGTGTTTACGAAGATGCTGCAGCTCTGTTAAAAAAATAAAATGTGTTTTTTAACCTTACATATGTGTGCGTGAGTGCTTATAAACATTATGTTCTGGATTAATGTTATAACGGCTCTAGCCAATACGCAGAGAGCGAAAAGGAGAGAAAGTTGTGCTAACGATGCTGGGGTTCTGTTAAGAAAAATGTATGCTTTTGCAGTTAAATATGTGTGCGTGAGTGATTGATAACACTTTGTGGTAATGCTGGGAGTAGTAAGCATTAGTGGGAGAGTGTGAATGGGTGTGTGTGTATGTGTGTATGGTGTGTATAAGTGTGTGTTTCTGTGTGTATGTCGAGAGTCTGTGCATTCGTTGCTGCTATTTATCTCGTGTGCTACGCCACTTATCTTCTCGCCGATGTTATGGTTTACAATTCAGTTATTGAGAGGAAGCCAGTGCAAACGGTTGTCCTTTTTCTTAGCTTAAATCGCTTTTGACGCTTACGTTTGAATTTAGTGACTGGAAATTGGCGTAGGTTTCGCAATATTGCTTTGTTGTGTTTTATGCAAAGATATACGTAGCATTAAATACGCTGGCCTAAGCGAGCTAATAAGTGTAAACAAGAATTTTGTGAAAATATTTATAATCCAAAGTTGAAACAAAAAGATTTTCGCAAGTTATTGCTGACTTGTTTTGCCAAATGAAAACCTAAATAAATTTTGCCCGTAACCGTGAAACGTTAAAAAAGTTTAAAGGTTAAATTCATTTTTTCGTCCCGTTTACTGTGTGTTCTTTTGCTTTGTTGTGGTTTCCACTGAATCCTGGCCATGACTATAACGCGGCGCGTTAGTGACATTGTTGGAAAATGAGGCAAAAAAAAAAAGCTTTAGCGCCTTTAGCAATAATCTTACTAGGCCATCCAAATAATGACCATTGTTTTACCTAATAACGTGTTGGCTTAAGGGCCTTCAGAGCAGTGAATCTTTAGCGTTTTTTTATTCAATCTCTTCTCTCTCTCTTTCCTGTTTCGAACTTGATGTGAACGGAAAAAAACCCCCTATAACTACAACAAAAAATACCCAGCAAGTTGTGTCCTTTTGCTTATCGTGGTTACTAACGGCATCTATTTTTCACAAAGGACAGTGTAGCTCATTTGTGCGTATTTCGTTTTAACGGGATACAGTGTATTGTATGCATCAGTTTTTTCCGTCATTTCCAATCTTTGCCTGTGTTGTTGTTGCGCTTAACAATACCGTTCCGTATGACAGCGATTTAATAGCCAAGCTTATTACCTGATTGCATTCAGGTTGGCATCGTAACAAGCAAAAGTTTTAAAGTAATAAATCCTAACGTTAAAACATCATTGGATGTCCTCAAAAAAGGCCCTTTGCTAGTTTTGCGCCAAGAATTTATATTGAAGTTTTGTGAGTACCAGAATATCGCGAAAGTGAGTGAAACTTTAGAAATTCAAAACTAAATGAATTTCTTTGAAATTCTGTAAAAACTTTACAACAAATATAATAAAACCGCAACTTCAACAAATTTATCCAAAACTATTACCACAACAATATCACGTACTATAACAGAAACAGCAAGAACTTTTCCTCTCCCTCTTCCCCTCGCCATCACCGCGTTCGAAGTCAGTGAAATAGAACAAAACTTCGCATACAAATCGAAAAGGGAGCACAAACATATAGACGAGATTTGAACCCACGAACTTTGTCTAACATCATCTTGCACTTTGTTTATGGGAAACCCAAAAACGTGTACCAAAAAGGAAAACAAATTACACCAACCCCTCTCACAGACACATCAAAAGCAAAAACAGATATCCTTAAAACCCAACTAACCTACATAAATAACAAAAGAGTCCATGAAAAACAAACGGAAGTTAAAAAAATAAACCTAAATTTAAAGTGAAATATAAAATTTAAGGCCTATTAATTATCAAAATCTACATAAAGACCCAGATCAGCCCGATTCTATTTTCACCTCCTTAAATAAACAATATCCACTCACATCTCCGGCACTTCAACTTGATCCTGGCGTTTTGAACAAAAAGGTGAGTTTTTTTTTTCGCTTTAGCCATTCAGTCAGTGTTTTTGTGTGTTGTTGTTTAAATTTGTCCATAATGTGTCAAACAAATCGTTAAAAATTTTGGTAATTAAATATTTCGCGCGCCCGAGCCATCTAGTAAACAAATCGACAAGGATATAAACACACACAGGACCAACGAACAGCACACGAGAAAGCAAAACCAAAACCAACAAAAAAACAACGTTAGAAATGAAAGAAAAGTCCTTACAATTTGTTTATAGCCATTGTTGTTGTTGCTGTTAATGCTGTTGTTGTTGTTGATGATGTCGTTGTGTTTGTGTAATGAATGTGGCAAACGTCGGAGCAAACGATGGCGACAACAGCAGCCAGCGACGCACACACACTGCGACCCACAAAAAGATGATTAATTAAAATTTTAACACACTTTGGCACAGTGTTGAGAAACCGTCTTTTGGTAAAATGAAATTTTTGAAATTTAAAAGTTACAACCCTTCATATTTCAAACTCAATAAGTTTATTGAATATTTTCAAATGTTTATTGAATATTGGGAAATGTATCAATAAATGAAAAAAAATTTAATTGGTTTATGTGCATTAGGTTCATACATGGGCTTTTTAATTTGCATTGGATTTTAATTTGCATTACTTTATCTAATGCAAATGCAAAAGAATTTCCATTGTTCGCAACGGCAATTACAAAATTTTGAATTTGCATTTCGAAAGGAAATTTAAATTTAAATTCAAATTATAATTGTCATATAATTAATTTGTCCCATGTCTGATTAGGTTGTACTGAAAAATGGAGGATGGAGTCTCAAATATACGTATTGAAGAGCAGATTGCGGGAACGTCAAACTTTTCTCATACGAGGGTACTTATAGCCCCCTATCGGACGTTGAAATTTCGAGTCCTAGTATATTTGGATACAAACAATATTATACTTTTGGTCAAAATGGAGCTCAAATGACGCACAGTGGGCTGGATTGGAAGAGACGAGGTAATAATACCACAACTTTTTAAGTACTGTTCTGATCATTTTCGACTGTACCAGACATTAGTAGATGAGGAGTCAAGCTTTCATAATATTGGATTCAAAGGTAACCTGTCTCAACACAGTTGGTGCCACAGGGATCACAAGTTAACCACTTCGTTGCTGTGGCAACTTTCAAAGCCTGGTACTTCTACACTTACAGGCCGATTTCAAAGATTTATTTACTTTCATCATTTCCCTTGCAGGAGTTTTTTAGTCGATCTGTTTTTTAAACTAACTTTTTTTTGAATTTATTCAAGCTCAAGACCTTTTTGAATATAAAGCTTATTTATTAGCTTTATATTATATTCAAAAAAGTCGAGCACAAAAAGTGTTCCAATGATACCAGGGCTGTCTTCATAGCTATTTCGGATCTTGACAAGATCTTCATCAGCAGAAGTTGTTGGTACGTTTTTTGTATTTTCGTACAAAATGTTTTTTTGATGTCTGGATGAATTTCGTTCAGCTCTATTGGAAAAACTCTTATTTGAATAACTTTTCTTCTCTTCTCACAGACTAGAGATTATAAATAGAGACGGGAAAATCTCGTAATTTTATCACACAATCGGATGAAATAAATAATAATAATCTTGGATTTCCCAACATTTTGAAATAATCAAAAAAGCACGTTTTCTTCTGCGACTCCTCAAATGTATCAAAATATCAAAAATATGCGTATTGATCAAATGTTTACAGGAACGTCAAATTATTTTTATACGAAGGTAGTTATAGACCCCTACCGATCCTTGAAGTTTCGAGTCCTAGTGTATTTGGATACAAAAAATATTATACTTTTGGTCAACATAGAGCTCAAACGAAAAACAGTGGGTCCGATTGGAATATAAACGGTAATAATATCACAACTTTTAAACAATAGTTCTCATCATTTTCAACTGTACCAGACATTAGTAGATGAGGAGTTACGCTTTCAGTATATTGGATTTAGAGGCCACAGTATCTCACCACAGTTGGTGCCACAGGGTGTACAAGTTCTTGGCAAGATCCGAAATAGATATACGGACTGCCCTGGTATCATTGGAACACTTTTTGTGCTCGACGTTTTTGAATATGATATAAAGCTAATAAATAACCATTATATTAAAAAGGTCTTGACATTGAATAAAATTAAAAAATTCCGCGAGAATCTACTATAGAAGACAAAATAAAAACGTGCTAAGTGTTGTGGAATATATATTATCGTTATAAAGATATTCTCTACCAAATTTTAAAACCGCCAATTTGTTCATTAAATTATTTATTTTCTTGTTTAAGTTAAAGACCATTCTATATCTCTATAATTAGAGATATAGTTTTTTGAAAAAGAAGATGTTTTGCAAATGCATCCTCATGATTCCTGGCAAACCGTACAGCTATATCAGATCTCGCCACAGATCTTCTTCAGATGTTTTTTGGAATGCTTGTTTTAAAAAATTTATCAAACTAAATGCAAACGAAAACTCATCTGAATTGTGAATTTTCCACTATGCAAGTGTTCGAAAAATATCTCAAGCAAAACACACAAGAAAACATTTGCAAACAAATTCTTTCCATTTCCAGAGAACAATCGGTCAGCATAGAAACTATATCTCTATTTATAAAGATATAGAATAGTCTTGAGCTTAAACAATAAAATAAAAAAGTACCAAAAAAAGGCCGAATAAATAAAAAAATTCATTGCATTTTTTCAGTTTTTGTTAATAAGTCGGTCATTTGGGGGAAAACCATATTTCCGGAAACACCACTAAATTGGAAATACTACAGTAAAGACTACGATGCAACAATTTTTAGGATATCTCAATGAGTTTGCAAATGTCGACTTTTCAAATTTGGAATTTTTTGTTCTAGCTGTAAAAAACACAATATTTTCCCGAAAATGTATCATGATTCATTCAGTATCTTCTTTAGATTTTCCCAAGAAATCTATACAAATTTTTAAATTTTTCTGAAAGACACGACTTGGGCAAATACACCTAAACACTATAAATATTTAAAATTTTTGAACAAATTTGTCAATTTCAATATTTGGGAAAAATTTCGCTCGGGATTTTTTATTTATTTTTGATGTGTTAACATCTATAGGCATGGGTAGGGCAATCTATCAAAGCGAACACATGCAAACAACACACATCGTTAACATCACATACATGGTTGTTGTACAACAATAGTCTCTGCCTGAAAATAAGTATGATGGTATTGATGTAGCGGCAGCGAACAAATAAGCAGGTCGTCATCGCCAAAGAGTATTGAATAGTATAGAGAACTCATGGAACGAATTGTATGACTCAAAAGCACTGGCGATATCCGGCGAATGATTGAAAACGTATTACTCTATTTTGGCATAACTTGGTTCATTCATAATTTTGATGTAAAACATTGATGGCTTTTGAGACATTTATGCTTTTTGTACTGTTTTATGTAATAACATTTTCTAAATGGTGCATTTATATTGAAATATTCTATAAAGAGAATAAGACTAGTTGATGCCCTTTTACTGAGACTTTGTATATGAGAGCGGCAAAAGAGTGCAATAAGTTCTCTATACTATTCAATACTTTTTGTCGTCTCTCTGTTTATGACAAAACAAAAACAATTATTTCTGTGGGCTACATATTGCTTCATTTATTTTAACAATATTGACATCTAATGTTAAAGCAGATGTAAGAAAAAAGAAATTGCATTAGCGAAAGAGCCTTGAGCACAAAAACAATTCTTTTTTTTATTTTCCAATGTAACATTTACTAATGTGTTCATAGAAATCGAACAGGTACCGTGTAACAAAAAGATGTTACCACATCGCCCGTGAGTTCGAACACGCATTGATTTTTATTTTGTTTGCCTTCCATGGTAGATTCTAAAACGTAAAAAACTTTAAAATCGGCCTATAAGTGTAGAAGTGCGAGGCTTTGACAGTTGCCTGAGCACCAAAGTGGTCAAGTTTGACACCCTCTAGCACGGACTATATTGACGCAAGTTGCATCTAAATCCAATAATCTGAAAGCAGGCTCCTCCATAATAAATGTATAGTACAATGTCCAGTTACTGCAACTGAATTAACGCCAATATCGCTTGATGCCTCCAGCCAAAAACCTAATTCGATTATTGCGACCGTGTTGATACCAAATTCAATAGTTGCAGCCGAATCGATGCCAAATTGGGTTGTTTCGTCTGAATTGATGCCACCTTTGGTTGCGGCCACCGTGCTAATTCAAATTTCGGGTGTTGCAACCAAAATTTAAAAAAAAAATACTTGACATAATAAATATAACTGAAGATTCAGGTAACACAAATGAATCAAGAATGAAAGGAGGTCGCTTGAACCGAATTTCTATTGTAGGTACTAAATACAGTCGTGACAACCTCAATTTAGTGGCGGCAACCGCACTTCGGTGGCAATAAACGAATTCACGGTTGATACAACCTCTTTTCAAACAATTACTTACCTGAGTGTAATGAGACGCCCTAAGATACTTCGTGCTTATTCCTTAATTTTACTGATAGTAAACAAAGAGGATTTAGCTATGACAAGATTAATATCATTTAGTACTAAAAGCACTACAATCTTCAAAAATTTTATGTTGCAGAGTTAGGTCGATTGGCACCTAAAAACAATGCTTCCCATTACATCCCACGAGGGGATTAGGGTGAGCTTCTCACAGCCACTGAACAGTGCGGTTTCTAGATTTTTACTCACTGATTGGGATATACAGTTTTACACTGGTTCCGATTGGTGTTTTTAAAAGTTTGTTAATTTCTAAGTACTCGATAGTGTCACCGTCACTAAGCGAGGTGTTCGCCATCGAAACAAATGTAAGGTGGTCAGAGCAGGGATCAAGCACAAGAGCGGAGCACACTAGCCAATGCACCAGTGACGGCCACAATATGCATATGTGCGGGGTGTATCCATCAATTATGAAATAGGAAATTGATACAAACCAGATAGGCGTGAGAGCGATAAGCAACCGGAAGCAAACCATGGAGCAAACTTAATTTGAATGGAGATTTATTTTATTCTAATGACAGCTAAATTACGTTTTAAATTGGTTGCAATCGCACGCAAATATGCATTCCCTTTTATTTCAGTCCGTTTTATGGTTGATCAAAGAGAAAAATGCTACAGCAACTAGGTCTCGACGAAATGACGTAATACCCCTTCATCATCGACAGAACGTCAAGAGACAGATGGCAGGGTGACTCTTATCTATTGCTCTATGATGTAACACCGTGCGGCATGACTTTGCTCCAAAGAACTATGAAACACTAGTAACAAAACTGCTTAGTTGGCTTTTCATTTTTTAAACGTCTGACTATTTGACAGGACTTTCAAAATTCAAAGGCTATTAATTTTAAAATAATTTTCTTCACCAATTCGACAATTCGAAAAAATCAATATGCTCGTGAAATGGAAGAAATAGATCTTCACTGTTTGCTACAAAATTTTTAGTTGATTATTCAAGGACTAAGGTTGTAAAATAAGGTCCTTTTAAAATGTTGCCTTTAATATCCTGACAAGTTTTGTTTTGAAAAATCTGCAAAAGAATTATGTTAAAGAGCTGTAACCGTCCCATCATATATATATGGATATCTCAGCTTTCGTTCATTAATAGTTTTGCCCTAAGAAATATTTCAACTATTGCTATATTCAAGAATTAAATATAAATATAAATTTATATAATTATAATAATAAATTTAGTGTAATTCTTTTATTGTGCAAGTGAGAACTCTGAAATTTGACAGCTGTCATATATGTTTATTCCTGTTATTAAAAACAGATCCCTATACGCCATAGCAACGCGTTATAATTGTGAAAACTTATTACAAAAATTTGAATAGAATGCTGTGACAGACCGCAAACTTCGAAGAATTTTCAGTCGAGAAAGTGCACCTAATGTGCCAATCATTCGAAGAGTAGTCAAAAAATTGGAAGAAACTGGGTCAACTATGAACAGTAAGACCCCTGTTCGTCAACGTACCGGTAGGTCTTTTGTAAAAATTGCTGCTGTAAACGAGAGTTTCGCCGAAACACCGAAAATATCAATTCGGTATCGTTCTCAAGAACTTAAAATTTTTGAATTTGAATTTTGACATAAGACCCCCAACTTCATGCGTACAAAAGTCAGCTTACTCAAAAGCTTAAACCACCAGACCATGGAAAGCGCCGTCAATTTGTTCAAAAAGTAATGGAGCAAAGTGACTTCAATGCCAATTTGCCAAAAAAAAAAAGTTATCTTCCCTGATGGAGCGCACTTCCATCCGAATGGCCTCGTGAATACACAAAATTGTTGAATTCGGGACTCAGGAAATCCTCATGCAATCCACGAGAAACAAATGCACCCAAACCGAGCAACTGTCTGATGCGGATTTTGGTCACTTTTTTAACGATGAGGCCGAAATTGCAGTAACTGTGAACGGCATTCGCTACAGGAACATGATAACAGAGTTCTTGTGGGCCCAACTGGACGTCATGGCTCTGGACCGCATGTGGTTTCAGCAAGACGGCACCACCTGCCACATGGTCCATGAAACAATCGATTTATTGCAGCAAAGATTTCTAGAACAAATTATAGCAAAAAATTCTGATGTCAATTGGCCACCAAGATCATGCGATTTAACGCCGTGCCATTTATTTCTTGGGGTTTTGTGAAATCTCGGGTTCACGCGAATAAGCCAGAAATAATTGCTGAGCTCAAATCCGCGAACCAACGCGTCATCGGTGAGACACAGCCACAGCCAAAGTCATGCAAAATGTCATGAAACTAGTAACGGCCTGTCATCGGAGCCGTGGGATCCATTGACGGATATTTTATTCCATACTTAATTGGAGTATGTCTCCCTTACAATCCAGTAAAAAAATCCATTAAAAAATCCCCTGTAAAAAATCAATGAGTGTTCGAACTCACGGGCGATGTGTTAACATCTTTTTGTTTCACGGTACCTGTTCAACTTCTATGAACACATTAGTAAGTGTTACATTGGAAAATAAAAAAAAGAATAGCTCTTGCTCTTTCGCTAATGCAGTTTCTTTTTTCTTACATCTGCTTTAACATTAGACGTCAATATTGTTAAAATAAATAAAGCAATATGTAGCTCACTGAAATAATTGTTTTTGTTTTGTCACAAACAGAGAGATAACAAAAAGTATTGAATAGTATAGAGAACTTATTGCACTCTTTTTCCGCTCTCATGTAAAGAGTCTGAGTAAAAGGGCATAAACGAGTCTTATTCCCTTTATAGAATATTTCAATATAAATGCATCATTTAGACAATGATATTGCATAGAACAATTCAAAAAGCATTAATGTTTCACAAGGCATCAATATTTCACATCAAAATTGTGAATTGACCAAGTTATAACAAAAAGAGTGTAATACGTTTTGAATCATTCGGCAGATGTTGCCAGTGCTTTTGAGTCGTACAATTCGTTCCATGAGTTCTCTATACTATTCAATACTCTTTGACGACGACGACCTGATTGTTTGTTCACTGCTACTACATCAATACCATCATACTTATTTTCTGTCAGAGACTATTATTGTACAACAACCACGGATGTGATGCTAACGCTGTGTATTGTTTGCATGTATTCACTTTGATAGATTGCTCTACCCGTGCCTATAAATTTTAACACATCAATAAATGTAGACAATGGTTCCTTGTATAGTAAGTAACATTTCTCGATAATCTTCCAGGAGGGTGTCTGAAGGCTCAAATATGAGCTTGGATTCAGTTAATGATGTGAGATTCCCTACAGTATCACACACTCCGTCCAATTCCAGTGTAACTTCAGTGGATTCGAAGTCAGGTTTCGTGGTGCATAAAAACAACGGTTTCCCATTACATCCCATGATGGGATTGGTGAGAACTTCTCACAACCAGTGAGCTGCAGTTTTACACTCACTGAGTGGGACCTTCAGTTTTACACAGGTTCCGAATGATATATTTAAAAAGCCTTTTAATGCAAAATACTCAATATTGTCGCCGTCACTAAGCGAGTGACCGCCGTCGAAAAAAATATAAGGTGGTCAGAGCACTCATACTCATGTGCAATAGCTGCGCACACTACCATTTCAACACCAACATGCTCATCCGGTCATTAATATTTCCTACCTTGTCTTCCACTATGTCTATTGTCAGTGTAACTTCAGTTTCAGGCTTGGTCAAAAGATGCAGTCACATCCCAGCTCCTGTCTTCCACACAGTCCAAATCCGGTATAACACCCTCAGATGAATCATGCCGAAGCCGTCGTCGTATTTGACGCCTTCGGTTTTTCTGAGAAATATATATGATTTCGTTTTGATGACAAGCATGACCTGTAGCTCTTTTTAGCCCTTATTAGGCGTATGACACATTCCTCACTGTCAGTGATAGATGCAGGTACCAATTAAGGACTGTTACTCTTGTCAACTACATTTAGATTGGTGCTCGGCCAAACTTCTCCCACCTTAGCAATGGCTCTTGGCATACGTCAACAGATCACTGTTTTTCAATTGCAGTAATTCGGAAATGATATCAGCACGCGTCGCATAAGATGGGATTCTGCACAGAAGGATATCCACAGATTTCATTGTCTACTGGGCAGCCGAAACACCCAACCATCTATACCGCCATCATGAGGCTCTCCTTTAGTAATTCAATAAACGCCTTCAGTTCGCGGTTTCTGATTACCTTGGGTCGTTTGACTTCAGCGGATCTTGGGATGATTTTAAGCGTTTTCTAACTTCATCGAGGCAAAGTCATCGGCTTATCGTAGGCCAGTAAAATTTCTTGCCACATTAACAGACGCCTTTTGGCTCCTGAGAGTCCTACCGGATTGGCCTTTCCTAACCACTCTATAAGTCTGTGGGCTAAACGATGATAATTTCGCAGCACAAGCGATTGCATTTTTTTACGAATATATAGCGATAATTCCAGCACTGTGCTTGTATGTACGTATTTTTTTTTGTCGATAGTTGTTGTCATTGTTGTTTGTTGTGTTGTGGATTTTTTTGTTTTTAAGAGAATTCATAATTTTCGGTTCCATGAGTGTAGGGGATTTGAGGTCCACCACGCCATTGTCCCCATTAACATGGCAAGAACTTGTTTGAAGTCCTGTTACTGACTGTGACGCTGAAATACGGTCACTATCCGCAGGCAGGGTACGCTTGATACCCCGGATAGGAGAGAGTTAGTTTAGAATAGAAGTATTACTGTGATAAACATGTCAGCCCTACCATAAGGAACATCCACTGACCTAATACTCACCCGGCAGACGATTCCGGATATAATTTGGTTCGGGCTCCACGAAGGCTCAACTCTGCTGAATTCAAGCTTTCTGAGTGTGTTACCTGTGGGAGTGTTCTTAATACATAACGGTCTCCGTTTGTTATGTCGCAGGATCCTTTTGAACCTGTCTATCCCTTATAGCACTGTGCTGCTCTTGGTCATGGTATGCGTATTCTTCGCTGGTAAAGTAAGGGGTTTTCCAATTGGGACAGTTCACTTTTCCAGTTCAAGGCATTTATGTTGTTCTATACATAAATATTATTAGAAATTTTGTTCGCATGATAAAACAAAAAGAAAGGCACTCCACACAATTGAATAAATTCAAATCTCTCATTAAGTATAGACCGCCACTCTTCCTCGAAAGTAAACTATTGATTTATGAATAAATTATCAAGCCGATATGGGCATGCGGAATTCAGAGTTGGGGAACAGCCTTGAACGGTAATTTGGGTTGTTCCCGAAATATTGGTAGGTTCTTTTATTCAAGTGATTCTCATATGCAGAGGTTCTCATATTCAAGGGAAAATAATGAACCGTAGACATCCTATTTTGTGTAAATTGTAGTCGTTTCTTTCATATACTCTTCCCCGAACGTAAAACCATTTGAATTGTTAACCAAAAATATTTAATTGTGGTTTAAATTGTCGAAATTCGAGTTATAAATATTAGATATTTACATTGAGAGACGAATCGAAAATAACTAAATTGTTCGGTTTCCCGCCACCTTTGAGATATCACAAAGTTTCAGCGTGATAACCAGTAATTTACAGAAAAAATTGCATCATTGGGTCACTTTGAACCATGGACTGCAGAAGCGTTACACAGCGTATATTAAATAATAAAAACAACCTCACAATATATCACAAATCCTTTTTGTTTGGAAATAATTTTAAAGCAATTATTACGGAAACAATTCCCTGGCTGAAATACTCGAGAAAATCTTTGGTTTTCAGAGGCATGTTTCAAAATATACCCAAAATCACTTCGCTCTAGAGCATATACTGGGGACCGCTTGGAGGACGTGTTGTTTCCACATGCGTTCACACTTGCAATACGTTTCGTCTTACATCTTTCATTTCATAGATTTCCTAAATTCACAAGTCACTTCGTTGAAATCAAAAGTTTTGTAAAAAAACAAACGAAATCAACGAAATACAATTAGATAATTGTATTATTTAGTGTGACCCTGGGGATCGAAAATACGGCGAAGAGCTTCTGTCAAACACTTATTTTTATTACATTTCATATTTATGACATTACTTTGCTTCTTGTTCCTGCTATATGGGTTTCTGTTTTATATTTTTTAAATTTTTTTTTGGCGAAAGTCCCTTTTTTCTAGTGTTTGACTTTAAATTATCGAATGATGTCAGGAGAGACAAGGTGAAATAGAATGGTAGGATGTTCGAAGATGTTGAAACATATTGAGGTCTTAAAGTGACTAATTCACATGAAAGATGTGAACATCTTCGACAAATTGACGAAAGACATAAGTTCACCTGTAGAGTGAAACGGCATTAAACGAAATTCGTGTCATTTGAAAGACTGGAATTAACTTTTAAAAGATACAATTTTCAAACATGACTGCTAGTACCAAATTCAATTTACACTCAGAACTTCAAAAACTTCCTCATAATTTAATGAGGTCAATTTGAATAAGAAATATAAATAAAGAAACAGTTTCCCATTACATTCCATGAAGGGATAGCTTTTCCCAATCAAAGAGCTGAGTGATTTCTAGCGTTATACTCACTGATTGTGACCTAGACTTTTGCACCGGTTCCGAACGGGTTGTTTGAGGTTAATTCGAATGGTAATTGAAAACCTGTAAATAGTAAAAGGAGCTAACATTGATCTCAATCACTACCTGGTAGCAGCAAAGGTTCGCACAATATCAAGTAGAGCGAAAATCGTACGAACGTAAACGCAGAGAAAGAAAGAGGTAGCCACAGACTACACAAGAAAGCTCTCGCAAATTTTGGCACGCCCGACGACGACCCTGAAGCGCAGTGGAAACCTATTTCCGACTCTATAAAAGCTGCCATGGTACGATAGAGAGTGTCGCAGTGCAAATGATGAGAAGAACGCTGCACGTATGGCAATGCTTCAGTCAATTGCAACGCGAGCTGCAACTGAGCGGTATAGTGAAAACAGAAAAGAGGTAAACCGTCCCTTCAGGCCTAAGAAACGGCAGTGGACAAAGCGCGAGAGTGAGAAAATTGAGGCATACACAAGAAAGAACGCAGCCCGAAAATTCTACCAAAAATACAAAACCGGAACTAATGGACATGGTTCAGGCCCCCCTTCTGCAAAGACATGGACGGAAATCTCATCGTAGATGTGCAGAGTATGTTAGGAATATGGAGAGATCATTTCTGTGAGCTGTTGGTACCTAGGACATCCAATGACGAGACAATCGATCAAAATTTGAACGACGGCGTCGATTGATCCCTCCTAACAAAGACGAGGTGAGAACAGCCCGGCTTAAGAAACCCAAAGCCACAGGAGCCGATTGATTACCGGCGGAGCTGTTAAGGCTGACTAACATCTGGTTACATGGATGCATGCACGCCGATTGGAGTCTCAGTGTACTATGGGCCATATTTAAAAAAGCTAACCCTTTTATTTATAGCATATAAGGTTCTATAAAGTATAATGTGCGGAAGACTAAAACCAATTATCGCAGACCTGATTGGACCATACCAGTGTGGCCTTAGGCCTGGAAAAACGACAACAGACCAGATTTTCACGCTACGCCAAATCCTTGAGAAGACCCACGAAAAATAAATCGACACCTATTTATCGATTATAAAGTGGCCTTAGATAGCCCGATAAGGGGGAAACTCTACGAAGCAATGCTTGAGCTTGGTATTCCTGCAAACATGCCTTTAGGCAATGAACTTAACCAACACCAAATTCGCAATGAAATTTGGTAAGGATCTCACCGAACGTTGCAAAACTACGCAAGGCTTCAGGCAAGGTCACACCCTATCGTGCGATCTCTTTAACATCTTATTGGAGATCATTATGAGAAAAACTTCAGTCAACATGAATGAAACCATCAGCAGCAAAACTCAAATGCTGCTCGCGTATGCTGATGATATTGATATCATTGGGCGCACAGTTAGACAAGTTGCTGCGGTGTTTTCGAGAAGTGAGAAGGAGCCAGCAAAAGTGGGTCTGACAGAAAATGAGGACATTGTACATTAATGGTTTCAACAAGGAGCGCCTCCTCGAGATCAGACCAAAGCGTGAACGTTGATAACCGTTATAATTTCGAGGTGATGGATGAATTTATATACCTGTGATTTGCCGTAAACAAAAACAGTAGCGTCAGGCTTGAGACCAAGCGGAGAATTGTGCTTGCAAATATATGTTATTATGGGCTAAGCAAGCACTTTATAGATAAAGCCCTCTCTCGAGTAACAAAAGTCCAACTATACCTGACTCGCCTACAATCTATCTTCCTTTATTGCTCAGCACCCTGGGTCTTATCGCAAGCAGACGAAACATCTGTAGAAATCTTCGAGAGGAAAATAATGCGAAATATGTATGACCCTACAGTGCACAATGGCGAGTATCGGCGACGCATGAGCTGTATGAGCTTTATCCCGAAATCAGCATAGTTAAGTGGCTCAAAATAACACGATTAAGCGGGCTAGGCCATGTCAACAGAATGTAAGAAGACGGGCCAGCTCGAAGGGTCTTCGAAACCGAACTCGAAGGAAGACTAAAAATAGGAAAACAAAGACTCCGCTGCAGGGATCAGGTTAACGAATCTCTAAGCACACTTTGTATTGCCAATATATTATCTTCGAAATATGTTTTCCTCTTTTTGTAAAAGAAGAATAGTAAGAAGTTATGGCAAAATTGATCTTCATCGTTTTAACTGCGTTTTTATTATAGAAATTGTAAAAGTAAAAATGTTGTACACTTCCTTCTGGAAAATTTCAAAGCAGAAGGCAGAAAGAAGCACACTTTCAAAATATTGTAAACCGACTTATATTCTGAAAAAATGTTTCAGTTTATTTTACTCAATGTCAGCTTTTGAATTATTGTTCGATTGTAGCGGGTTCGCCACATTCGTAATTCGAATTCGGGGATACGCAGGATATTTTTCAAGGAGACCAAAATTATCTGTGTACAATTACAGTCAAATCAGATTTAATTTTCCTGGCCCAACCATATGCAAGGAGTATTCAATTCAATATCAATTCAGAATTCAATTCAATAGCAGTTATATTATGACAAATAAATTAGGAACGAGGAACGATATATCAGTAGTACACAAAGTAAGCAGACCAACATTAACCTTAACCAAAAATCCATATTAGAGATAATGAAGAAGGATAAAGATGCTTACTCCTAATGAAGACGAAATATGCTTACTTATCCGGTCTCGAACAAGTCCGGGGGGTGCAGGAACCTTAGAAAACGAAGATAACGTATTTAGCTAACCAGTTCGATCTTTAGCCTTGTCTCTCCAGGTGGCAATACCAAATGAACGTCAACCTGATCCCTCGAGCGGAGTCCTGGTCTTCCTATTCTCCGTCTTCCTTCGAGTTCGGTTTCAAAACCCCTTCGTGCTGGTTCCTCTTCATCCATTCTACTGACATGGCCTAGCCAGCGCAATCGCATTATTTTGATCCGCTTAACTATATAGCCCATACAGCTCATGGTTCATCCGTCGCCAATACTCGCCGTCATGCACTATACGGGCATAAGTTTTTCGGAGTATTTTTCCCTCGAAGACTCCAGCAGATGTTTCGTCTGCTTGCGACTAGACCCAGGATTCTGCGCCATAAAGAAAGACAGTCAATGACAGTATGACAGTCTGGTATAGTTGGACTTTTGTCACTCGAGAGAGGGCTTTATCTCTAAAGTGCTTGCTTCGCCCAAAAAAACATATATTGACAAGCACAATTCTCCGCTTGATCTCAAGGCTGACGTTGTTGTTGTGTTTATGGCAGATCCTAGGTATATAAATTCGTCTACCACCTCGAAATTATAACGGTTATCAACATCCACTTTTTTGTCTCATCGCGTGGAGGCCCTGTTCGTTGAAACCATTAATTTTGTCTTGTCCTCATTTACCGTCAGACCGACTTTGGCTGACTCCTTCTCAATTCTCGAAAAAACCGTAGTAACTTCTCTAATTGTGCGCCCAATGATATCTACATTATCAGCATACGCATGCAGCATGTGACATTTGCTGCTGATGATTTTATTCATGTTGACTGCAGCTTTTCCCATAATGATATCCATTAAGATGTTACAGAGGTCGCACGATAGGTTGTCGCCTTGCCTGAGGCCTCGCTTTCGAAAGACTCAGTAAGATCCTTACAAAGTTTCATTGCGAATTTGTTAGTCCTCGTGGTCATCCTGCAAAGGCGTATTAGTTTTGCAGGAATACTAAGCTCAGAAAGTGCTTCGAAGACTTTCTCCCGTATTGAAATATCGAAGGCCGCCTTGTAAGCGACAAATAGATGATAGGTGTCGATTTATTTTTCCGTGGATCTTCTCCAAGATTTGGCGTAGCCTGAAAATCTGGTCAGTTGTCGATTTTCCATGCCTAAAACTACACTGGTATGGTTCAATCAGGTCAGAGGTGATTGGTTTTAGTCTTTCGCACATTATACTTGATAGTACCTTATGTGCTATGGATAAACGCTTATTCCAGGGTATTTGGCATAGAGACGCGGGTCATCTTTTTTAAATATGGGGCATAGGACACTGAGGCTCCAATCGCCGGTCATGCACTCATCTAACAAAATTTTTCTAATGGGCTGATGCATGCACCTTATCAGCTCATCGCCGCCATCCTTAAACTGGTCCGCCGGTAATCCATCGGCTGCTGAGGTTTTGTTGCTCTTAAGCCGGACAATAGCTATTCTGAACTCATCTTGGTTAGGAGGGAGAAATCGGCGACGTCGTCTCAGGTACAAATAGCGCAGAGAAATGCTCTACATATATAGAGTTCTTACATTCGAAGTGCATATCCGTAAATCGTGGTCCTTATAACGTTTGCGGCGGTCGGCAACAAATAGAGATTGTTTATGTTTTCTTTTTCGTTTCTGTATATTCACTGCCAGTGGCGGTGGCGGGAGGCAAACCCGGTCCACTGGCTTTTTGCATTTTACCTACGCGAAGATATTTGATTGCAACCGCTCATTATGGATCGGACGCTGACCAGGATGCAGTATGTCGAACCTGGATTTTCTTCTTTTGCTTTCTAGCCGCACTTGGCTGAAATGTGTTTCATCTACCGTCTAATGACAAAACAATATGCCCGATATCTTTATGAACTTCAGGGACATGTGACACCTACTATACCTGAGACACATCAGTGGTCGTATAGCCAATCAGGCTGCATATCGGAAAGCCTTGATTTGAGCCGCTGGGAAAAAATATTCTACAGTTGCCCGGGAACCACCACTTGGAGGAAAAAGTCATAGGCACATGATTGAGAACCGAAGCCTACCAATCTTTGGCTCATCAACTAGAATATGGTTCAATGTTCCTTTCTGAAGTTATTCAACACCACACTGCGCATCCAAGTGGGTGCATTTGGTGTTCAACAGTTATTATTCTTAGATTTTGGGTCTCCAATATTCTGCAATTTTGTTTATTTGCGTGTCCATTGTAGTGGAAATAGGAACCATTGCTTATTATGAGTTTGTGAATAAACTCGATATTTTCTAAGCACAATTCTTCGAAATGGCAACTATACTGAAGGCATATTCCTGTATCAGTTGGATTTAACTAATATGTTGAAAACTACTATCATTTAAATGGGTCTTTAAGAAAAGATTTTTTTGTAAAATGATAAACTGTTTTTAAGATCTCTTTTTTTCTTGAATGTACTTTTTAAAAAAAAAGGTACTATTTCAAACCATAACTTTTTTTGTGTGAACATTTACTTTTTTAAGCAAATGTACTTCTTTAAGATAAGGTATTTTTTTAAGAAAAGGTACTCTGTTTAAGAGTTAAATAGGTATTTTCTTTTTTAGAAAATTTACTTTTTTTAAGAAAACGCATTTATTTAAGAAAATTTTATTTTTTTAAACTTCTTTCACTTTGGCTTTTCTAAATTTACTTTTTCTCTGTTCAAAGCTATAATATGTAATAAACAGGCTCCATCTAGAGAACTTCCCACTAAGCAAGAAATTTCTCCACATATCTTAGTCTAGACACAAACCAAGCCAAAAATATGAGTGTAAGAGTAAGTATGCTGCCAAATGTAATTCCATGCTTAGGGTTGTAATCCATGGATTTACCAGTCTTGTACTTGGGCGTTTCTAAATTCGGGTTGAAAACTACACTATGCAATAAACAGGCTCCACCTAGAAAACTTCCCATTAAACCAAACCAAATCCCAAAATAGTTCATAATAATGGGTTGTAATAAAGTAGTAAAAAAAAGTTGTTTGACATTTTTTCATTTATCCCCCATGCCGCAACGCGCGGTAAGGAACTTCGTTCCAAAATGTATTAATTAATTATTTCAAGGTGCTATATATGCGCCACCTTGTATATTTCTTACTAAATAAAATTTCAAAAAAATTAAAACCGAATTATATTTTTTATTTTTTAAACCACTTCAAAAATAATATTGAACGATATTTTTTTGATGCTGACTTATAAAGGCTGAAATGTCACCCCCATTTGACTAACGGAATATAACGCGTACTTCTGTTTTCCTAAAGCTTTTGTCTCAAATTTGCCACACACCGTAATTTAAGCTTCCAACTATCTTATGTTACCAGTAATCTCATCGAAACTATCTAGACGCGTATTCTGAAAGCATAAAATATGACACAAATAACAAAATATTTTTTCTATACTTTTGAAGAAGAAAAATATACAACGAGTTGTGCTCTATACGACAAATCACATTCACTTTAACAGGTGACATGATGAGAAAAATTAACAGATGTTATGCATAAAAGCATTCTTTACTTGCAGATAAATAAGAACTCCCCGAAGTATGCATTGAAGCAAAGGTCTTTTGTGTGTATGCGTGTGTGTGTAACATTAAATCGACCGACATAATTTACAGAGTGAATAAGCGATAAAAATGTTTTTCACTCTGCAAAGTAGTCTCTAAAGATTGTCGTCAAAGAAATGTATAGATGCCTCCTGAAAGTATGCAACGTGGTCTTTGCGACATCCTTATAAATGGCTTAGTTATAACTAACCGCATTTCTGGTATGCAACATAGATGTAAGTATAGATAAATGCTGCGTGTATATCCCTAACCCCCTAAAGTATGCTTTGCTTTCATGTTTTTTTTACCATTGCATTTATTAAATCACAACTTTTGCCCACATGCTATCAGCAGAGTCAATCATTTCATTTGATTTCGCTTTTTTAACCCCATGAAAGGGCTGAAAACCCAAAGTAAATGCCTTCATGTTTTCTTTGTGTATATATATGTGTGTGTGTGCATGAAGATCAGCAGCATTATTCATTTGACCACTTCTCGATAAAACTAATCATAGTGTTTTTGTGTATTTTCTATTCCATTTTTGGTCATCTGCTCTATCTCGGTTTAGCCCCCTTGCATTGTGTTGGTTCAGTTTCCGTTTCTTCGGAGGTTTTGAGTATTGTTTTTGCTCCATTTATGGGACGACATTTCAAGCAGTTTCATTTTGTTGTTATAGATTTTGTTTTAAGATTTACTTAAAGATTTATTCGATGTTTTTGTGTTTTGTTTTTATCCGCTTCGTTCGCTTTTTTATTCCTGTTGTCATGTTCTGCTTTTATTGTGTGTGTGTGTGTGTGTGGCGTTAGGCGTTTTTTTTTGTACTTTGCTGTGCGAAATTTATAACATTTGTCGTAAGCAGAAAAAGAGGAACGAAGCCACATTTTTCCATTATCTTTCTGTTGTGTAGTTTCGTCTTGTTCCTTTTCTGTTGATTATATATATTTTTTTTCTGTATTTTTTTCTCGGCAAAACGTACATTTTCTTGCGAGGCGTGTTGTTGAAGTTCGTGGGTGATTTAGCATGATATCTTTAAGATATTTTTAAAGTTCAGGGTCAAGGTGGCACACATTTTGTAGAAGACTTTTTCACAATCAATTGATCAAATAAAATCGAAACCACCAAGTCCTTCAATTGTTATCAACGTCTATCAATTGTGATGGATTTACCAAATGCTATTGTCCAATCACTGAACATTTTTCTTAATTGCATCAGGAGTATTTGCGACAATTCGATATCTTAGAACCACAAGTTTCTAACTGACAAATTTTGATAAATTCATCTGCACATTTCATCGTATGAAAATAGGCATGTCCTTTCAATTATTGCCATCTCCATAATTATATATCATATCGTTTACAAGATATATACTAAATCAAACTTCTAACTACACATTTTCATGTAGTAATTTGGTCAATAAAGCGGATTTAAGCTGAATTTTCTCAAAAATTACCGGGTGCACTTAGAAAATTCTTGCTCTAAGTTCGCGAAGTGTTAGTGGTGCATTGGTTAGTGTACGCAACTCTTGCACGTGAGGACGTGGTGCCATCCCTGGTCTAACCACTTTTAAATTCCTTTCTGCGACGGTCACCCCGTCTCCCAACAGTATCAAATAAAACGTCATGACAGGAACCGGAGTAAAACTGCAAGTGACTGCAAAACTACACGCTGAAAAAACGGCGCCTGTAACATACTGCAGAAACCATGTACACGTTTGCAGGCATTGTTTCATGAATTGAACTGCTGCTTTTTTTTCCTTTGCTGTTCGTCACCTTTTTGTTTTTAGCAGTTTTCAACAAACAAAGCCACATTTGGTCCACAAAAACATATATTATAACCTACGAATCATTTTGTCTCAAACATGTAATATTGAATAGCAAACACAATATGTTGGGACACAAGTATATTATATTTTCCACAACCTACGAACACGTTATATTTGCAACCAAACAACAAACAAAGATAGATTTTTCAGCGTGTAGGTTTAACCGATAAGGATGTTATGATATAATAACGGCATAACAGTAAATGTTTACTTGGTTCAGAAAATCCTTTAAATGTTGACCAACACTCGTGGGATTAGAGTGCAGTGGTTTGAACAGTATTATAAAATATTCAACGTAGTGTGAGGATAAGAACTTGCCACTGAATAGTATTCTGACCATCCTAGAGGAAATTGGGAAATTAACGATAAGGAACCAGCCTGCAGATATCCTAACAGAAATTACCCAGGGTACCCTGTACACCTTGGACAGATGGCCAGGTGAATACTGCCTGGGTGTAAACCCGTCTATGCCCGAACTCGTCCTTTTTACCTATTGGTATAATCTCTACTCATTGAACACGTTCCCTTCGAATGGATCTGTAATGAAGTTTGTAGAGTGTGCCGACTACGCGGCTCTTATTTTAGATAGCAGTCTTCATTTGAAACACAACATAGTTGAACGACAGAAATGGCGTTGATGGTCTTCGACACAAGAGTGCAATAGGCAGCAAATAAGGACTTGCACCTAGGGTATTCCAAACAGATATCGCAAAACCGGAGAAACCAGCTAACCAGATATTTGCAACTAACCGTGTGACGCTATTTAAAAAATAATAATTTTCGAATAAATCTAAAACCGGTTATTTTAAATCGGTTAAAATGTTTTTACTCAACACGTGTTTTACTCAACGAACGATTACTAAAATTTAAAAACTGAACAAAAAGGAATGCAATTTTCAAAACCTAAGGAATTTTTGAAATAAGTATCACGATAACTATTTCATAAACTATCCCCTTTAACTCCCACCCTCAAGTCAGTTTTGATGAAATTTCACACACTTAGTAGTAGAGCTTTTATATTGACGTGGTATTTTTTTTTAATTTTTATCTGTGGCAGGCTTGTGGACTTTGGATAGTTGTCCACCAACCCAGACATCAATTGGTTCTATAATATATGTTTCATTACTTAAGCTAGTAGCCCGAAAATAGCAGTAATAAACGTACTCAATAAGACAGGAAGACTGTGTCTGGAAATCCAATCCCCAAAATGTGCAGAGCCATTTATGTTATGGGTATTTTTCTACTCATTCGTAATACTATGAAATTTTGAGATTAAAACTCGAGTACGAATATTCAGTTCAGTCCAATGGCATTGAATTCAATTCCATTTCATTCAATTACATTCAATGTATTCAATTCAAATCAATTCAAATAATGCAATTCAAATCAATTCAATTCAACCAATTCAATTCAATTTAATGTAATTCAATTCAATTCAATTCAATTCAATTCAATTCAACGCAATTTAATTCAAGTCAATTTAATTCAATTAAATTCAACTCAATTCAATTCAACTCAACTCGATTCATTTCAATTCAATTCAACTCAATTTAATTCAATTCAATTCAATTCAATTCAATTCAATTCAATTCAATTCAATTCAATTCAATTCAATTCAATTCAATTCAATTCAATTCAATTCAATTCAATTCAAGTCAATTCAATTCAATTCAATTCAATTCAACTCAATTCAATTCAATTCAATTCAACTCAATTCAACTCAATTCAATTCAAGTCAATTCAATTCAATTCAATTCAATTCAATTCAACTCAATTCAGTTCAGTTCAGTTCAGTTCAGTTCAATTCAATTCAATTCAATTCAATTCAATTCAATTCAATTCAATTCAATTCAATTCAATTCAATTCAATTCAATTCAATTCAATTCAATTCAATTCAATTCAATTCAATTCAATTCCATTCAATTCAATTCAATTCAATTCAATTCAATTCAATTCAATTGAACTCAATTCCATTCAATTCAATTCAATGCAACTTGACGCAATTCAATTCAACTCAACTCAGCTCAACTCAACTCAATTAATTTCAATTCAATTCAGTTCAATAGTTTTGAATTCATATCAATTCAATTGAATTCGATTCAGATGAGCTCAATTCCATTCAAACCAATCCAAACCAACCCAATTCAAACAAATTCAATTCAATTTTATTCAATTCAACTTAATTAAATTCAAAAATGCAATTAAATGAGTGTAATTCAATTCAAATCAATTCAGTTCAACTCAATTCAATCCAATTCAATTCAATTCAATTCGTTTCAACTCAATTCTAAGCAATTCAATTCAATTCATTTCAATTTAATTCACCTCAATTCAATACATTTTATTTCAAACCAAATTATTTCAATTCAATTCAAGCCCATTCAAGTCAACCTAATTTAATTCATTTCAATTCATTTCAATTCATTACAAATTAATTCAACTCAATTCATTTCAACTCAACTCAATTTAATTCAATTCAATTCAAATCAATTCAATTCTTTACACTTCATTTCAATTCAACTGAATTCGATTTAGTTGAATTCAATTCAATTAAATTCAATCCAATCTAACCCAATTCAAACAAATTCAATTAAATGAATGCAATTCAACTCAGTTCAATTCATTTCAATTCAATTCAATTCAATTCAATTCAATTCAATTCAATTCAATTCAATTCAATTCAATTCAATTCAATTCAATTCAATTCAATTCAATTCAATTCAATTCAATTCAATTCAATTCAATTCAATTCAATTCAATTCAATTCAATTCAATTCAATTCAATTCAATTCAATTCAATTCAATTCAATTCAGTTCAATTCAATTCAATTCAATTCAAATCTGTTATCTAAATTCAGATCAATTCAATTCAACCCAATTCAATAGGTATATATTAATGTTACACTTAATTAGACATATATCCTTACAGACAAGCCTTTGGCTTCGCGGGGGAAATAATAAAATGTAAATGAAACAATATTGTCAATTTATAAATAGAGAAAAAAATTCAATGTAATTCAATTCACTTCAATTAAATTCAACTCAATTCAATTCACTCAGTTCATTTCAATCTGCTGTACAATTATGTGCTTGTGAAATTTCCCAAACACCCCTAAAGTCTTAAAAACCGGCTAAAACCCAGTTTTGTGTACCTTTGCGTACTTATAAGCCTGGACGTTAGTTAGTTATCAACCGATTTTCACTTTCCCACCCGCTTTAAAAAGAAGAAACATAGGCCTTTCAAACAATATATATGTTATTTTAAAAAAATATGAGAAGACTGTGTGTATTTGTCAAGCAAACACATATATTTCTAATTTTTTCGCCATAATTCAACTTCGGCTATGATTTTACACATGATTTTATAAAAAAACCATAATACTCTTGAATTTATACAAAAGGGGCGTTTCCTAGTGAGTAAAACGTAACTGTGTTTTTAAATATCCGGTATTAATTGACTGATTTATTGAAGTTTCCTTGGACTCCATCAAGTTCATAAGGTAATAATTTAACAGGTTTCCCAAGATTCACCCTTCTTTGGGATGGTCTGTACGTTGGCAGATTTCTAAGGGGAGGAAAAATTCCCGCACGGCATAAAAGACTGAACATTTTGTGCAAATGGACTGGGTAGCGTCGAAGAACACTTAGTACTTACTACATGTGCTGGATTAACATCCGGCCCATGGATTTATTCACGTTAAGTTGAGCAAGAACTATTTTAACTCCTCAAATTCGAAAAAAATATCAGACATAAGTTAGTGCCTAGGTCATGCTCGCTCAGACCTTATTGATACCATAGGATCAAACGGAAAATAATTTGATTTCGCTTGTCCCTCCCTTTGAATAAGTTTCATTGCTTTAAAAAGCCCAAGACTTAGCGGATGCTAACGTCAAATTTCATAACTCCGCAAAGAAATGTGAGCCTAGCGTATCCTGTCTCTTTCTGCAAAGAACGGGACACATACATAGTAGGTTTTCTGTTGACTCCACCACCTCTTCGTCAACACAGATTCTACAAAAGTCATTTCTCAAGACTTTTAGTCTCTCTGCCTGCCGTCCAATGAGCCAGTGACCCGTAATGACAGACACGGTAAGTGAGGCGTTCGGTTTCATTATTGACAGCATAGCATTAGTGAGTTTCAAGTTTAGGCGTGGCCACAAGTATAGCCGTGGCCGCAGCTTGGATAGTTAACAGTTCCATACTACCGACCACCTGTCGTTGGTTACCATAAGGGCACAATCTATCAAAAAGAGCTTGCACGTTGCCAGTGGCATGGCCACATGTTCTGGTTCCTCTGGAGCATGTAAGGTAGTTCCCAGTCTAGAAAGTGTATCTGCTTTGCAGTTCCCTGGTATGCCCCTGTGGTCCGACACCCAAATGAGGCGAATACTAAACAGTTCATTAATAAATCTGCGATAGTCTAGGACAGTTCTCGAATTCAGAAAGACAGTTAGTTTCCAGAAACTTTACAGCGGCTTGACTATCAGAGAATGTATTGATTCCGACTTTAGACAGGCATAGAGCAAGACACTAGATCGATTTCGAGGAGTGGTTGATTGCTTTCCACCAAAAACGAATTCTTTGAAAATATTTCAGGAAATGGGTTGTCCTTATCAAACGGTTCTATAAATATTTCTTCCTCTACGGTACAAGTTGGGATAGATGGCAAATAATTGTCCTTAACTCTTGTTAAAAATGACCAAAACCTCTAACATCCCCTTGGAGAATAAATAAATTTAGTACAGTGGTGTTTTTAGTAAAGACACTTTGAACGCCGAAGTAGTCTAGTATATTTTGATGTTGCATGCCTACGTACACGCTGAAAATTCTGTCGTTATTTGTTGTTTGGATGCAAATATAATGTGTGTTTGGAGCTTGTTGCAAATATAATATACTTGTGTGCAAACACATTGCTTTGCTACTCAATATTATATGTTTGAGATGCAATGATTAATATGTTATAATATATGTGTTTCCGACGCAAATATATTTGTGTTTGTGAGACAAATACAGCTGTGTTTGTTGAACTGCTCATGCTCTCTCGAGAGCAAGTGCATGAAGGGGGACAACGAGAGAGACTATATTGTAAGTTTGTTTTGGTATTTTTGCATTATTGTCTCAGTCAGTGATTCATGAATACTGTGTAAATTGCAAATGAAGTTTCATGTATTCAATCGTCAATGGTTCATCGGACAGAGGACATCAAAAGCCCTCGATCAGTGAAAAAATAATAAGCAAGGATCAGATGGTAAAAACAAACACATGTAATTAATACACTCTTGGCTTGCATGAACTATACTTGTATTTGTATATAAGTATATTGTTTGTGTACCAACGCATCGTGATAACCACCGCAAAGCTGAAACCTTCTGAAAATAAACACGTGAGGAACAACAAAGAAAGGAGAAACTGCCGAAAAAAACATATAATGCATTCAATGCAAATAAGGCCGTTTTAAGTCATTTAAATTTTTGTGTTAATTATTAATAAATGTGGATTTTTATTGATAAAGTTAAATATAATAAATACTACATATATGTATATTGAATTTGGACAATAATTCCTTCCTAACTATTATTATTTTTGGGAGGAAATACGCAGATGCTTCCTCGTAAGTAACGTGTTTTTCAATAAGAGCACTACAAAAGTTTTTTTAAATAAAACAAAACCGGTTTTAGATACCAATGAAATTCTGTATTCCTGTGAAAGTACGTTCGATGCCATTATGTATGGAACTCGATTTCTTTTCCATGGTCACCACGGGCACGCTTGCAGAAGTCCAGACGCTGAACCCAATTTTCGACGGTTTTCAAGCATAAATCGGCCGATAATGCTGCAATTTCACGTTCGATATTCGTACGAAGTTCGTCAATCGTCGCTGGCTTGTTGGCATAGACCATAGACTTGACGTAGCCCCACTGGAAATAATCTAACGGCGTCAAATCGCACGACCGAGGCGGCCAATCGACTGGGCCATTTCGTGAGATAACACGTTCACCAAACTTGGTTTCCAATAAATTGATTGTGGCATTCGCTGTGTAGCTTGTGGCGCCGTCCTGTTGGAACCACATGTCCTCCAAGTCCATATTATCCAATTGGGGCCAAAAATATTCGGTTTCATTGAACGGTAGCAATTCGCATTCACAGTAATGTGCCGGTCTTGATCATCACGGAAGAAGTACGGACCAATGACGCCGCCGGCCCATAAACCGCACCAAATCGTAATTTTTTCGGGATGCAATGATGACTCATGGATCACGTGTGGATTGCTGTCTGACCAATAACGCATATTTTGCTTATTGACGAACGCATATGAAAAATACATGTTTGGTAATAAACATGCTACTGTCTGCCTTTAAATATAAGTCAGTTTGGGACTTGCAAACATATGAATGTTTGAAGTGTGTTCCAAACATATACATGGTTCCTGCAGAGTATGTTTCGAATCAGAAAATCTGTTGTATTCATACTCAAGTTTCTAATGCCTAACAGAGAAAGTATGTTTAACTTATTGTCCTGATATTAAAAGAACTAGGGACACCGCTCGTCGGCAGCTTATTTCATAAACGGATTGTTCGTCTAAAGAAAGAATAACAACGACAACCGAATGATGAGGTTAAACAATCTAACTTCTGGTATGACGTCTTGTTTTTCAAAGCATCTATATCGACAAACCAAGGATATGGAGCTCAGAGTCAAACCACAACTAATGTTCCACGAAACAAATGTTCATTAGTATCATACTTACACGTGCCCTTTAGAAAATCTTCTGTTAAGATATTCCGAGATATCTGCAAAACTGAAATATAGTTTATAACAATTTTTTCTTTTTTTTCTGTTTTCAAAATTTCATTGAATTATTTCGTAACCTATTGACAATATAACAACACTATTGATGCCTGACTTAATTAAAATGTGTTTTTCCTAACAATGGCAGCTCGAAAACTAATGTCAATATAGAAAAAAAATCACATGAGGTGTCGTGGGACACCCGGTTGGAACGAAGTTTCTTTCGCTATATATTATGTACTAGTTAGTTCCAGCACGTATAAAGCGCCCGGTAAAATTTACGATAGTTTAAATGGATCTTTCGGAAAAGGTACTTTTTGTAAAACATAATATTTCTGCAATGTATTTTAAAAAAAAATATATATAGTTTAGGTCCTATTTGTAAGAATATGAATTATATTTTCCGGAATATGTATTATATAGGTCGTATTTTAAAGAGAGGTACTTCTTTTATTAAAAGATAATGTTTAATGTACTATTTTTACGAAGGAGTACTTTCTGTAAGAAAAAGCCATAAGAGTATGGGTTTTTTTTACAAAGAAGTACTTTTGTAACAAGGGATACTTTTTAAAGAAGTGGTACTCGTTTTAGGAAAAGGTTATTTTTTAACAAAATTTACTTATTTACTTATTGCGACGGTTTTGAATTCCCGACCATCAGCTTCATCGCACCAATTCTGAGGGGCTGTGTCTGTCGACTAAGATCCTAAACACTTCTATACAAATACAGAACATCTTAAACAATCGACCATAAAAATCTGAACTGCTGGCATGTGTTTGTAGTGCCCGCCGATAAATGTGGACGTTCTGCACCATAGGATGCGCAAAAGCAATAGCCATAAAACCAAAATTACAATATTTTCACTTAACTCAGGGTAATGGGGAAAATAACGGGTAGTTACCACCGGCGGTGGGTAGTGAGTTACAAAGGCTAACCCACTACCATTTTTGATCGAAGTTATCATCGAAAATTAGAAACAATTTCTATATTTCGGAAACGGAGCGTCCAATCGGAAATATAATCAATTATTGAGAGTTCCTAAGGGTTTTTCATAAAGTGGTCCAATTGGTATGGAAGAATTTTTTCCGTAAAAATCGCCAAAATAAGAAAATCGCTACAATAAAAAAAGTGGTTATAACTCGGAAAGAGCGCGTCCAATAGCAAAAATAATAAAAAAATTTCCAAAATTCTAGGCCTTAACCTGAATGTCTTCAATATGGCTTAAATTTTTTTATTTGAAAAATTTTAGTTTTAGCGATATTTTGTAAACTGATAACACATTGAAGACTTCTATTGGCTTAAAGTAAAAAAATTATTATTTCAGCGAGTTTCTTATTTTGACGATTTTTTGAAAAAAAAATCAATGAGTGTTCAACAGCTTTTTGTTACACGGTACCTGTTAGATTTCGTTGAACACATTAGTAAATGTTACATTGGAAAAAAAGAATAGTTTTTGTGTTAAAGACTCTTTTGCTATAGCATTTGCTTTTACCTTACATCTGCTTTAACATTAGATATAATATTGTTAAAATAAATAAAACAATATTTAACTCACTCAAATAATTGCTTTTGTTTTGTCATACACAGAGCGACGACAAAAAGTATTGAATAGTATAGAGGACTTATTACACTCTTTTCCCGCTCTCATGTAGAGAGTCTTAGTAAAATAGCATAACCGAGTCTTATTCTCCTTATAGAATATTTCGATATGAATACACTATTTCAACAATGTTATTACATAAAACAATACAAAAAGCATTACTGTTTTAAAAGGCATCAATGTTTGTAATCTATACTATACTATTCAATACTCTTTGGCGACGACGACCTGCTTGTTTGTCCGCTGCCGCTACATCAGTACCATCATACTTATTTTCAGGCAGAGACTATTGTTGTACAACAACCACATATGTGATGCTAACGCTGTGTGTTGTTTGCATGTGTTCACTTTGATAGATCGCCCTACCCGTGCCTATAGATGTTAACACATCAAAAATTCTTCCATGCGAATTGGACCAGTGTAAGAACAACCCTTAGAAACTCTGGAAAATTTTTTATTTTTTCGATTGAATTCTCCGTTTCCGAGATATAGACCGCCCTCATGTCTATTTTAATTTAAATAATTGTAGTTTTTGAGATATTTAAAAAAAAAGTGATGCCATATGGAAGGCAGCCTTGGTTAAAGTCTTCTATGGAGGCACACATTTATATTTTGCCTTTCTTTATGAAAAAAAATCTTCCATGCGAATTGGACCAGTTTATGAATATCCCTTAGAAACCCTCAATTTTTTTTTATTTTTTCGATTCAACGCACCTTTTCCGAGTTAAAGCAATTTTTTGTAATTTGGCGATTCTTATTGTTTCGATTTTTGAACAAAAATTCTTCCATACGGATTGGACCACTTTATGAACATCCCTTGGAAACCAGCAAAAATTGGTTATTTTTTCGATTGGACGGTCCGTTTCCGAGATATAGAAATTTTTTCTAATTTTTTCGTAGTTACGATCAAAATTATTACTCATAGCCGTGGTTAATTACTTATTACTTTCCCCATATTCCCCTAGTCGTGGGTAAGTACCCATGATTTTCCGCATTACCCTGAAGGTATTGTCGTGACTACTCTAATTTGGTTGTGGCAACCGCAATTCGGTGGCAACAACCGAGTTTACGCTTGCTACAACCTCTTTTCAAACAATTAGTGGTCTGAGTGGATCGTCTGTTATTTATCGAGTGACTTAAGCCATACTGGTCGCCACTCCTCAGTTGTAGCCGGCATATACATATCCAATTCTGGCTTTATGTTACCCCATAGGAAAATATCTAGAAATGTGAAATCACATAACTCAGCGGTCGAATTTTCAGTCAGAAGCGTGAAATTCAGAATACAACTAATTGTTATCGTAACACTGCCATTGTTGCCGGGGCTGTTTGACAAGTACTACCGTCGCGATGGAACCAAATGTCATAAGATTATGGGCTTCGATTGCAGGTTGCAAATAGTCCATTATTATGTCGTGATAACGGGGGACATTTACAGAGACTTCCCCATCGGCCTTATTTTGCAAGAAATATAGGCCGACGATACAACCCATTGTTTTGTCTGGATCCGAATAAAATAGCTAGAACGACAGGTGTCATAACTGGTCACTAGACGATTGGTACACATGCTGCTATTATTGGAACACAACATAGGTGTTACTGTGGTAGTTGCGACGATGAGCTTATGGCGGAAGCCCCTGAATACCATCTCGAACAGTCCCAGCCTTGGCATATAAGGAGGATATCTATGGGTAAGCCCTTTTTTGATGGAATACAGGAACCTAGGGAGAACTGAACTTCGGTTTCTTCTAAAATACATTAATAGAACTATTTGGGTATAAGTGGATAACCTCAATCTATGACTGGTAAATTATTTTCTTTTCCTTATTTCCGTTTCAGGGTAACGTGGGTATTCTAAACGTCATCACCGCTAGTCGGTTGAACTTCCTTAGGAGGAACTCACAGTCACTCTAACTTAACCTAGCATAACGACTGAATCCGACGGCAGCTCTTGAATCTCTTCGGATTTCTCTTGAGCCTGAACACATCACTTTTGTCTATTGGCATAGTCATTAGGCTAGAAATAGGTTTCATAGCTAAACAAAATTTTGGTCGCAGACAGTTGATCTTCTTCGAGCTTTACGAGGACCCAAAGTGTGGCATTGTGTCACAACGGACAAGATTACATATCACCTTAGTAGGTCTCATTTAGGTTACATAAAGTTGGTATTGTATAAGTAGTCGACTCTGGTTTGAAGTGCTGGTCGGTTATCAATCCGAACTTAAGTTCAATACCAAGGTACGTAAAACGTGCCTGCTCAAACCAATTCTTAGTAGAAATATACGTAGGCTTTGCTCCTGAGCTCTGCATCTTTGCACCTATTGGAGTTATGGGAAGCTCTCCCCAGTCTCTTCATGCAATGCAATGGAAAACAATTATTTGTGGGATCTGGAACTTTGTTTATATAAAGGATTTACTAGTATTTGCTTCTGCATCTTTGTTTGTAGGAAGACTTTTCTCCCCGCACCCATATTTATACGGCGGCTTTACTTTTAGTGAGGGCTGTGCTTTAGGTTTTACGAAGAATTTGCTCCCCGTGGCCACTACACGTTTGTTCGTTCGAAGGATTTACCCATTATGGAATACACACCTTTATTTGTACGAAGGCTTTACTATTCGTGTGAAGTAGACTTTTGACTGTATGAAGGCTCTACCTCTCCTTTGTTATACAACTTGTTGATGTGTTAACATCTATAGGCGCGGGTAGGGACTTAACTCACAACGTGACCACATCCAAACACAGTTTGTCCGACAGAGTTTATCCGACTGAGATCACACAGATTGTTTGGCGTTAAACTCCTCCGAAACGGTTGGACCGATTTGTGTATGAATATCGGGTAGGTCTCAGAATCGGCCAACATCTATTTTTCATACCCCTAAATGATAAGGGCGACCCACCCCTATAAAGAACACAGATTTGTCTGACTGCTAATCACAGATTGTCAGACTGCGAAGAAAACACACACTGATGTAGCGGCAGCGAATAGTTGTATTGTGAGGTGCGGAGCACTCTCAGCGCAGAAACATGTGTCTGTTGCTTTGCATCCTCTTTGTTTTTTGTGGGAATAAACCCAAAAGTATTAAGCAAGAAAATAATGACACTTGTCTTTAAATATTTTTAACAGCCTGTTTCTCTATCTCGAACGAAAGTTTTTTTTGGTTTGGGTTTCACAATCATGTCGTTTCACGTCGATTGAAAACATAAACTTTTTCATTACAGATTTTTGTTTTTCTATTTCGAATGTGCTGTCACTTAGGAACAAACATGAAGTTAGGCGAACGAAAATTTCGACTTAGATAAATCAAATTTGAGTCGAATGTGAGTGACTGATTTTCGTTCGCTTAGCTATGTGTTCGAGATACAGAAACAGGCTGTACTTGTTATTGGGCATAACATCGCCAAATGGACTCCTTTTGTTATAAAATATATCATTATAAGAATGAGAATTTCCCCATCATTTCAACTGCTTATTTACTTTTGTTTGGAGGGGAAAAATAGATATTCACATTTAGGGACTACAAAACTTGAAATTTTTCATTAAATTAGCTCTATCTTGTATGTGTGCAATGTGGTGCAGGCAAAAAATATTCTGAAAAGTGCATGAACATACCAGCCTTTCTAACTGTTATGATATTCATTCAAGGCTCTTCACGCATAAAAGTTATGCTGACACAAAATCAATATTTTTTAAAAACGATACTTTTTCAAATATTTACTAACAACAAATTATATTAAAAACAAACAAAATTTAGTCGTCCTATTAAAGACAACAAACCGCATTTTGTAATAGAGGAAAAGTAAGTGCAATATCTCCAAAACTGTAGGAGATACAGTTCACGAAATCCGAAAAAATAACTCACATTTTTCCGCTATTAAAAATTCAAAAACAGCGAATATCTGTAATACGAGAGAAATTAAAAGTTAGTGTACATATTATCAATAATTACGTCAAAAGAGTGGTATTCGTGTAAATGAGAATACTGGAAAACCGCGACAATTTGCACAGCAAACGTCAAAACAAACCAAAAGCGTAATCACACAAAACAAACTGCACAAATATCCGACGATTCGTTTTCGATGTTTGCTCAGCAAAATAGACTCGACAATTTTCGACATGAGTGTAAATCGTTTTGTTTGGAAAACATTTTTGTTTTGACGTTTGCTGTGCAACCTTTCCAGGTTGTCTAGTCATCGTGGTTATTGCGTATTTACATGAATACCACTAATAAGTAACAAAATGTATAGAACAAAAAAAATAAAAAAATATTGATTTCATTAAAATTGGAAATTAAGAAAAGTAGTTAGTTTTGGAATATTTTCTAAGATATACCCAGTCGCCAGGCTTTCAGTCTTAATATCTTCAAATAATCCCCGACTCCTAACCTACAATCGGGTTTTTGAAGAACTTTAATATATTTACCAGATGAAAAGATACTGAATTTTGGCCGAAGAAAATTAATTCTGAACCACTGTGCACCGTAACCGTAACTCGAACGTGTTAACCGCTATGGTCTAACACCCAGTCCTCTCACGCCAGCCGAGTACTGAGGTACGAGCAAACACTGATACGGATTATTTACCCATTAAAGGGATATTGAATAGTTGTCGTCAAAAATATTAAAGGGCATTCCAATAGGGGCGGGTAGATGTTAAAGTTAAATAAAAGAATTTGAGTGAGTGAAATCAATGACTTTTTTGTTGTAAATGGTTTTCCAATTTAAGTGCCATGATTTCTAAATGACGTTTCGGCCATTTGTAGTAGGTGGTGATCTGTAATGTTTTTTTTTCATTGTATTCAGTAATGTTTACAATTTCGTCATAGAGAGAAATGTGCAAGGACAACTCTTATAAGTTATTCAATTTTATATCAATATAATCGTTCTCCAATTGCAACTATTCGTGCGCTTTTGCCATTTTATGGTGGTAATAATCGTCCAACTGCGCTCGCTATGCGTCGAATTATTGCAAAGCACATTCCCTTTACAAAATGCTCTAGTGTCAGTAAGACAAAGAACCGCTCGATGTAATGAAAATATTGCTCCGATCAGGCAACTGTTGCTGAAGACCTCAATTTATCGATTCCAACACGTTGTCAACAATTGGGACTGTCTCAAACCACAACAGGAGAGACTTTGGAGAAAGGATTTGGGCTTGCATCTGTATAAAATTCTTATCAAACGTCATGAATCTGCTGATTTTGTCTTGGATCAACTTGAAAACGATGAAGATTTTTTTAAGAAAATCATCTTCTCCGATGAGGCTCGCTTTCATTTGAGTGGTGCGCTAAATAAATAAAAGTGTAAATTCTGGGCGAAGAAAATCCACAAATTATTCATAAGCAACCATTACATTCAGCAAAATAGACAGTTTGGTGTGGTGAAATCACCGGTCCTTACTTCTTTCGAAATGAAGCTGGTACCACCGTTACTGCCAATGGAGAGCGATATAGATCGATGATAAACAATTATTTATAGCCGAAATTGAAAGAAGTTGATCTTGACAATATTTGATTCCAGCAAGATGAGGCTACGTGCCACACAGCACGTGCAACAACCGAATTATAGCGAGAAAAGTTTGGAGATTCGATTAATTCAAGAAATTGTGACATTTAATGGCCTCCAAGAAGTTGTAATTTAACACCATTGGACGACTTCTTGTGGGGTTATTCGAAGTCATTAGGCTTCAGCAATAAACCAGACTCTCTTCAAATTTTACGAGTCAATATTAAACGTGCCACTCATGACATACGACTTGATTTAGTGGAAAGAGTGCTCGAAAATTATATTCATCTAAGTCGTTCCTGCAAAAGAAGACGTGGAGGCCATTCGAAAGACGTTTTATTCAGGACTTAATTGTAATAAATAGAACACATTTGAATTCTCTTAGAAATTAATGTGATCAAATAGTGATTTTTTTAACGCAATCATGCACAGAAAAAAAAGGTGACTGTAAAATTTTAACAAAAAATTTGGTACGTGAAAAATCTCAGCACTCAATTACATTTTTCATTGATATACTGACAAATTAATCAAATATTGAAATGAAAATCGATAAATGGTACCACCAAAAAAATTCATAAGAAATACCCCAATATTTATCGAAGTTTTTTTAGGTTTCAGAAATACCATAATTCACACTCAATTAACCTGGTTAACAAATAAATTCATCAATATATAACAATTTCTAATAAACGTTTTGGTTAAATAAAAAAAAAATAGTACATTTTGTTTTCGATAATTTCGATAAATACGATACGAGCAACCAAATAACTTCAGTTAGAGATAAGTTTGTACAGGCAGTCGGTGGCGTACGGGCTAGATGTTGCCCGAAACGACGCTGTGTCACAAACATCGAAACGATCTTCCAGTGGATATGAGTTCGAATCCTACCGCGGCTGTTTAATTTTTTTTTAATAAAGAAACTTTGTAAAAAATACCCCGGATCGAAGACAAAACTAAAACTGAGATACAATTTAGTTTATCTTAATATGTAAAATTATTCATCGTCTAAAAACGAAAATATTTTTGATAAATAACGTACAAATATTTTCGTAGATGGGTGAAACTTTGCATCGATTGAAAAATAATATTTTTCTAATAAACAACCTACAAATATGGTAGCTGATATGTGGTTTGTTTTATCACAGGATTTTCAATTAATATTTTGTTTGATTTTTCGAATTTTTTAATTGAATTGAAAAAAAAATTTTTTTTTTTCTATGTATCACTCGAATTGGAAACCCCTTTATATGAAAGGCCTATCAATTACATTTTGTGTGGAATATGAAATCGTTCAAATGCCAATCGCGACTTTGCTGGGAGAGTTTTATATTGTCCTTGAGCGCACGGTTGTTTGCGGCTTCTTGAAAACCCCACACGGGACCAAATCGGCCTGCTTTGTTACAATGTTGCAACAGTCAAATATATAAGAAGTGAGCTGCTAGACTCTCTGAGAAGTTATGATCCTGTATTTAGTTTCTGGATTGATAGAGAATCTGGAGCATTAAAATTAAAAGAATACAGTAATGTAGACGGTTTCCGAGAAGCTTTAGATTTAAAATGGAAAATTGGAAGAAACGTGAAATATTCATTTCCTCAAATCGGTCTTACAGAATGACCATTGTGGCGTCAGCTGTGGGCAGTGTTGGGATTTTTTAATTTGCATTGAATTTGAATTTACATTACTTTCTCTAATGCAAATGCAGAAGAATTATTATTGTTTGCAATAGCAATCAAATAAATTGTAACCTTCCAATTGCACAGGCAATGCAAACGCAAGTTATAGAATCTGATGCCAATTGCAATGAAATGTGGGAATGCTTTTAATTGTTTTGAATAAGTTTCCGTTTTCAAAGAATTTTATATGTGGAGGATTGTGGCTTGTAACGGGTCCGCCATCTAACGTTTTTTTTCGTGAATGGTAACACTTAGCTCATGTCTGATTTGACAGATAATTAGTTTTATCGTTCCGCTGAACGAATATGGTTGTGTATATGCTTGACCAACGCTGGGAAATATGGGAAAAATGGGCCTGCGATCGACTTACAGAAGATGCCGATTTTGCCAAAAAAAAATCGTCTTTTCAAATGAAGCTCATTTTGTTCTTGGCGGGTATTTAAACAAGCAAAATGGTCGCATTTGGGACACAGAAAACCCGCACGCATACATTGAAAAGCCGATGCACCCAAAACGAGTCACTGTTTGGTGCGGATTTTGGTCCAGAGGCATAATTGGGCCATTTTTCTTCGAAAATGAACAAGGAGTGGCCGTTACAGTCAATGACGATCGTTATCGGGCCATGTTGAACGAATTTTTGTTCACAAAAATTGAAGAGGAGGATATTGGCAACATTTGTTTTCAACAGGTCGGCGCTACGTGCCACACAGCCGAAGCTACACTCGATGTTTTGCGCCCTGTTTTTGAAGAACGCATTATCAGCCGCAGAGCTGATGTCGTTTGGCCACATCGGAGCTGCGATTTGACACCGTTGGAGTATTATTTGTGGGGTGCCCTCAAAGATAAGTGTTACGCCGACAAGCCAGAGACAATTGACGCTTTAAAGGACAATATTCGTGAAGCCATTGGTGCAATACAGCTGCACACAATCGATAATGTGCTTAAAAATTGGACCGATCATGTAGGCTACTTCATGGCCAGCCGAGGCAGCCATTTGAATGAAATTATTTTCCATTATTAACCGGAAGGATTGTACTTTCAAATAAAAAAAGAAATTTGAGAAAATATTCAGTAGTTTTTTTTTGCATTTTTAAAAAAAAAGTTATTTGGCGGACCCTTTATTATCAAATTCATAAACCTGTAACAATGACACCGAGGCACCTTTTTCATCACGTAGACATCCTTCTCATCTGGCATTTAATTTCCCACTCTTCGTGCTGAGGTCAGTGCGATAGAGAGATGTTAGACCTAAATTAACTTAAACCAGGTGGTGTTACGAGGAGTGTTGACTTAAATTTGTCATGTAGTTTAGGTTGAGAACTGTGAAATTTAAACGTAGTTTGGACTCTGTGGTTATCTTTTATTGTTAGCGCAACAATTTTAACACACAAAACGATATGCCATTGTTGTTTTTTTGTGGGTTGTTTTCAACTATTGCCTCTACCTGGTATTATTAAAGCAATACTTTTTAACACCCAGCGTCCATATGCCACCAAGACTAATCTCTCAAATTTACTGCGAGAAGTGGTTACTCTAGGTGCTATTACACTATGACGAGTATATAAAATAAATGGTTTCCCAGTACATCCCATGAAGGAATTGCAGAGAGCTTCTCACACAACCAGTGAGTTGTGCGCTTTCTATTTTTATACTCTCTGGTTATGACCCACAGTTTTATACCGGTTCCGAATGGTAATTTTAGAAGTTTTTTCACGGCTAAATACTCGATAGTGTTGCCGTTACTATGCGAGGTGACTGCCGCCGAAAGAAATTTCAGGTGATTAGAGCAGGGATCGAACCCAGGATGTCATGTACAAGATGTGCGCACACTAATCATTACACCACCTGCGGCCACGACCTGTACATATGAAATACAAAACAGTTGGAAACCAAAACTGCCAGATATAACTGAAGTCCTTTGAAAATAAGTATAATTGTCAATAAAATTTTAATTTTAGAATTTGCTTTTGTAACTCAAATTAAACTACAAATTATAACTGTAATATATATATATAAAAATTAAGCCTCAAAAAGTGATGTGCGCGCTAAACTCGAAAACGCGTGGACCGATTTCAACCAAATTTTTGCTAAAAATCGGAACACGCATGCGTGAGTTAAGCGTACACACGCATCATATGGAATTACTTATACGAAGCGTTCACAATTACAACAACACATATAAGATACACGGAGCTATGAGTACTGTGTTGTTTTTTCTTCCCTTCTCTTTCGGCTCATTTGCACACAGCTATTCTATGGACCGTGAGTGGTGTTTTTGTGTAGTTTCGCGTTTGTCCGATAAATTTCGCGATTTTTCTTAAATTTTTTTTATTGGTTTTATTACGTAGTTTTGCATATATTTGTTTTAAATAGGCTCAAACCAAACTGGTGGTGAAAATATGGTACTTGAATTTTTGATACATGAAGTGGGTGTGGCCCGGCCATTGGATCCTAATTTTGAAAAAGCAATGTCTTGAGGACTGTTCCACCAATCGCCTTGAAAATTTGGATGGATAGATGCAGGGCAATAAAATTCGTGATCCAACAAAAAAATGGGTTGGATCGGATCAATGGGCATGGCATACAACTTGAAACTTTGTACAGCTCTATCTCATGAACTATCAGAGGTATGAATATGATATTTGGTATATAAGTTACTTCTACAGATCGAATTATAGCCATGGTGTTAGTCGGCGGTGCTACGCCGATTGTTATGAAAATTTCAGAATGTGGTACTGATGGCCTGCTGATAGTCCTCGGCTATACCTGGCAGTGATTGGATAAAGGGGAGTGGCACCGTCCATACAATTTGAAATTTAAAATGGCTATATCTCAGGAACTATCAGGTGTATGAAAATGAAATTTGGTATATACATATGTTGTTGGTACAGTATGAGTTACAACCAGGGTGGACATTTCAAAAATCGCTCTGACGGATTTTCTAATAGACCGATTGTTAGTCCTTGGCTATACTTGGAAGCAATTGGATAAAGGGGTGTGGCACGGCCCACAAAGCTTGAAATTTAAAACGGCTGTATCTCATGAACTGTCAGAGGTAAGAAGATGAGATTTGGTATATATAGTGTTGATATGGAATGAATTATAGCAAGGGTGGAAGTGGGTGGTGCCACGCCCCCATTTCCAAAATCGCTCTGACGGCTGTTCAAATAAACCGATTGTTATGAAAATTTCACAATGTGGAACTGATAACCTGCTGATAGTTATTACCCATACTTGGTAGTAATTACAGAAAGGGGGGCGGCATCCGCCCATATAACTAGAAATCTATATCAAACAATTATCCGCACATCAGGCACTAGACCACATAATTCAATGTATCTCAAAAAATATATGACCGTCCGTTTTAAAACATTTTTTTTAAAGTACAATTCATCTAACCATAAAAACAAATATTTGAATGAAATCAACTATACATATATCCTTTGCGATACAATCAAATATGTTCACAACTGCCTGGTGTACGGACAATTGGTTGGCCATTGCAGTTTAGGAATGTGAAGTTCGGTACATATGCTACTAATATGATGCAAAATAATTTTTGGAGAAACCCAATGAAAATACGGCTACTAAAAAGGTCAGACTATGAAGCTAAGAAAGTGACCACAGGTACGAATGAATATGAATATTATTGAGGTCAGTTTCAAGAGCATCCTAAATATCGTTATCCTAATACTGCATTTTTAAAAAAATACAAACTAATCATAGAGAGGGTACTATAATCGTTGGAAATTATGAAGGAACCGATGTTCTGATTCCACGCATTCCCATGATACCTACAGACATGCCCATCCATTTCAAAAGATTGCAGTTTCCGATTCAGTTGCCATTTGTGCTGACCATTAATAAAGCACAAGGGCGGGCAGTCGCTTGAAGTCTGTGGCTTAAGTTTGACAAATCCGTATTTTTCGCACGGACAATATATGTTTCAGATCACGTGTGGGCAAACCTTCAGGCTTATATATATTTGCACCAGAGTTCAAAACTAGAAATATTGTATATCCTAGAGCACTTGAATAAATAGGAGAAAAAAATAACAAAATGGTGTTTCATTAAAATTACAACTCAGGGGTAGCGAAGCGCAACGGGTACAGCTATTATAGTATAATGAGAAGCTTTTTAGATAAATCAGCACACGATCGAAATCTAAACAAATACTTCGAACAAATAGTTATTTTACATTCTTCTACGTAATATTCCACTCAACTACAGGTTTATTTGCCCATCATAAATTTGTTCACCCTTTGGCATTACAAAATCTTTAAGGCAAAACGAAGTTTGCCGGGTCCAGCTAGAATAATCATATATGGTTGAAATTAAATATATGATAATTATAATTCCTTCATATCTGGCAATTTTGGTTTTCAAGTATTTTATACAGTACACGTTTATGAATTTGAAAATACTACGAGACAATACCTATTGAAGCCACAAACTTCTACATATAAAATACTTTAAAAACAGAATTGCCAGCAGTCAAAGAAATTCAAAATAATTAAAAGCATTCCCATATTTCATTACAATTGGCATCCGATTCCACAACCTGCATTTGCACTGCCAGATCAAATGCAAATTCAAAATTTTTTAATTATCATTACGAACAATGGTAATTCTTTTGCATTTGCATTAGATAAAGTAATGCAAATTAAAATCCAATTCAAATTAAAAAAAAACATGTATGAATATAATTAATCTGCACCATGCATGGCTGTGTAGTAATTAGCGTCGTCCTGTCACATATAGTTGACATATAGTTGACATCCAATTTTGTCCAACAGAAATTGGTCATCACTAATCGGTAGCGTTCTTCGTTGACGGTTACAATAATAATGACATCATTGACGGATTATGACGTCGAATCACACTCTATAACATACAGTGACATTCTGCGGAAACATTGTCACTTGGAGATCCTATTTAGGATTGGTATAGTATCAATTCCAGCAACTTTGCTTTTTGACATACATGTTTAACTAAAAATGTACCTTCTTGCAAGGGTATGTGCACCATTGCCACAAGATACTATCTATTTTGAAAAAAATACCAAAATCACCAGAAGATGCAATAATATGATCGCCATGAACTGTCAAAATCTACCCGTCGCTATTGGAAACCAGTTATATGCATTTTGTCAAGGAAAATCTCAACTGTGTCACTTCAGAAGACTTTATGGGAACTCACCACAACCCTGGATACGATTGAGATTTCGTCATCCAGCAACAAAACCTCGGTATATGTATTTTCCAGTCCTTTCGCCTTAGGCTCTCCAAACTACACTCACAGAATAACTCCTTTCACGCTGCCAAATCAGCCGTAACCGTAATTAGAGGTTGTCATAACCATACTAGAGGTCATCACAGCCGAATCAGCGGTTGGCGCAATCGAATCAGAGTTTGTAACAGCAGAATTAGAGGTTGAAACAGTCGAATCAGAGGTTGCCACAACAAAACTAGAGATTGCCACAAACGAATTTGAGGTTGTGTTTACCGAATTAGAGGTTGTCACAACCGAACTAAAGATGGTCACAGCCGAATTAGAGGTCGGCGCAACCGAATTAGTGGTTGTCACAACCGAATTTAGAAAGTGCCACAATTTATTTATTTTCCTGTATTCTCATAAATATTTACAAAGTGACGTCCTAATTTGCATATATGGGGTAATCTTAAGGGTAAAAACTGCACGAATTCTGGCTAGTTCTATCTGTCGATTTAGGTCCCAAACCTTTATATAACAAGACTATGGCAGCCCATTTCAACCGACCGACCATTGAAAAACCGAGCTGTTGACATCTAGTTGTATTGCTGGCTGATAAATGTGGTGATGTACTGACTATTTATACGTCCCTTTCCTAATAACCATAAAAAAACATTTATATCACCGCAAAAGAAAAGACCAACACCGTTTACTTCAAAATTGAGATACTATGCTATCTCACCGGCCGCAGCAGCACAGGCAAAGCAGTAAGCTCAGCACACGCAAAAATGGACTCCACACACAATATAAGAATCATTCCTAGAAAGTTCATATATTCTAGAAAGTTGTTTCTGCGGTTGATTGATCCTTGAATTTTGAACGGTTTGCTACCTATGGACCTGAACAGGGGAAAAAAGATTAAAAAAATTTAATTTTCTTAAGATTTTTGCGATTTTGACCTTGTGGATCAAGTTATTTTGAATTTATATGTTCACTATTTTGTTCACAAAAATGATACCGATACATTGATACATTTTTGGAGCCTATAAAAAAGAGTCTAATGACTTTGGGCAAAACTGGGAGACACGGGTCATTTTTTTTTTGGTCTTTTATCACGTAGTGGTGTCCTTATATGGTTATATTTCCATGACTTAAAAAATTACACCACAGTGTTATCGCACGTTGCGGGATGGGGCTAAACGAATGAATTTTTTTTAACACTATTATGCAACAACTCTGTATTTTCAACTATATTGGGTATTTTTGCTTTGGTTTGTGTCTAGACTAACATATGTTGGGAAATTTTTTATTGAATGGGAAGTTTGCTAGGTGGAGCCCTATACCAATATTTAGTATACAAATATTGCAGTTTTAATTCCAATAAAAAGTAAATTTTTAAAAGCCAATGTGAAAGTAGTTTAAAAAAAAGAAAATTTTCTTAAGTAAGTGCCTTTTCTGAAAAAAAGTAAATTTTCCGAAAAAAAATACCTTTTCAAAATCTTAAACAAAGTACCTTTTCTTAACTTAAAAAAATACCTTATCTTAAAGGAGTACCTTTTCTTTAAAAAAGTTTTTTGTTTTTAAATAAGTTTCTTACAACAAATTCCCTTTTCTTAAAAAACTAACTTTTCTTTAAAGAGTAACTTTTTGTGAACAAAATTACTTTCCTTGACATTAGTACCTACGCTTAAAAATTGACCTATTTTTGAAAATAGAACCACTTCTAAAAAAATTCACATTTCTTAAAAAAAACCTGTTCTTCACAAAAATATCTGCTCTTAAAAAAAACCTTTTCTTACAAAATTCCTTTTTTTTAAAAAATTCCTTTTTTTTAAAAGTACCTTTTCTTAAAAATAAAATAATACCCTTTTCGTTTCTTTCCTTGAGGTAAGTAGCCTTTCTGAAAATAAGTAAATTTTCCTTAAAAAAATAAACTTTTCCTAAAAAGTACCTGGTCTTAAAAAAGGACTTCCTGCTTTTTCTTGCAGAATGCACTTCTTCTTGAAAATAGTACCTTTTCTTAACATAGCATTAGCTTTTAATAAAAGAAGTACCTCTCTTTAATAATTACCTTTTCGGGACAATATATACATGTTCTTACAAAAAGGACCAAAAAATATACTTTTTAAAAAAAAATAAATTCTATAAAAACAATTTATCATTTTACAAAAAATATATTTTCTTAAAGATCTATTTAAATTAAAGTATTTTTCAACGGACGCCTTAGGCGTGTTGGAACTAACTAGTACATAATATATAGCGAACGGAACTTCGTTCCAACCGGGTTTCCCCTGACACCTCATGTAATGTTTTGTATAATATTTGTCTCTAGAATATTAAACGACAGGTTTGAAATATATAGAATTATGTTGTGGTAACCGAATTAAAAATTAATTCGTTTGTCCCAACTGAATCCATGCGAAATTTGGTTACAGCAACCGCATTAACGCCAAGTTCGGTTGCAGCAACCAACTTAACTCAAAATTATGTTATTGCTACCGAATTCATTCCAAGTTCGATAGTAGCACACGAATTGATGCCTAATTAAGTTGTAGTACCTGAATTGAAGCAACATTCGGTTGTTGCAACCGAATTTAGTGTCAGTTATGGTTGTTGCATCCGAAAGTATTATAAATTTATTTGACATAGCGATTATACTTGAAGATTCACACTACCAAATCAGTTACGAAACGAGGGGGTTTCAACTAAATTTCAGTTGTGGAGACCAAATTCCGTCGAGACAAAGCTCACTTTGGTTGTGGCTAACGCAATGCGGTGGCAACAGCCGAATGTGCGGTTGCTACAACCTCTTTTCAAACAATTTGATCTCTGAGCGTACGGCCTGAACAAAAACGGTCCCAGTAACATATTGCAGGAATCGTGTATATGTTTGCAAACATTGTTGTCATGCACTAAACATCTGCTGCCTTTTTGTTTCTTTGCTGTGTGACACGACTTTTTTTTCAGTAGTTTTCAACAAACAAATACATGTTTCGGTCACAAAAATATATATTAAAACATATTAACCATTGTGTCTCCAACATGTAATATTGAAAGGGAAACACAATGTGTTTGGCGACAAACTACAAACACTTTATATTTGCTTCCAACCAACAACAACAACAGAAAGATTTTTCAGAGCTCAGGTGTTTTATCGGTTCAGCCGTGATAGCACCTTCCTCCTGCGGAGCAATGGCATAAAAATGTTCTCCTCTCACTCTCTGCATTCATCTGCAACGGTACGATCAATTTTATGTAGATGTGTGAAGTCGGTGTTCCAGCCTTTTCAGTCCTCTGGTCCTGTCCTTATCTGTGACGCCCTTCTCTTATCTAGTTATAGGAAATTATGGACTACTTTAAGCATTTATTACAGTATTGTCCCACCTGCCCATAGTAACTAGTAAATCTAGGAATATTCAAAAGAAAAAATATCAGCATCTAAAATTTCTTAAACAAACTTTCGTTGGAGCTCTCGTAAATCTTAGATGCTGACACTAAAATAAATAATTTTTCTATCGTTTGCTTATAAAAGACAAATATTCACATACAAACACACGTTTAGTACAGCATCGTTAAGGACCTTAAATACACAGACACTCTGAGGCGCACACACACACAAATACAAATGCAGATAAACCGAGGACATCATATACAACAGAGTATCACAAGGAAAAATGGAAAAATACCCATAAGCAAAAGCTACAAAGAGGATACGGAAACGGAACAAGGTGTTTGATATTTTTGTAACTTTCTGCATTTAAACCAAGCAGTCGTTGTCATCAGCAACGGCGATACCCGCTCGATGTTCTCAGTTGCTGCTGCTGGTGATGCTGCGGCTGCCTGGCTGCTTGGCAGCTACATACCATACTCGACTACACAATTACCAAATGTATCATACGTGAGTGTTGGTGCAATCATATCCTTCAGTGGGAGAATTCATATCCTTGTCGCTGTGTCGGTGTGTCTATGTATTAGTGTTGTAAATGTTGAGTGTGTAACCTAAAATGCACTTTTGTCTCTATATTTCTGGCAGAGTGTCTACTTCTTCTGCTGTCTCTGGCTTTGTGGCAGTGTATGAGATGCCCTTTGCGAAAACAATACTATTGGAATTGTGTAGTATTTTGTTTTCTATAAAAATTTCCATTTCCATTTTCCCCTCATTTCCCTGGAGTGTCATAGATTCCCAGTCAAATGCAATGCACACAAACACAACTACACACACACACACACAAACACAATTTCAAATACAGCGAGTTTGATGACGATTGAGTAAAGAAAGAACAACAGGAAAAACGTTTTAAGCTTCTTTGCTTCTCCAGTGTCTCTTAGCTCGTACGTGTGTACGAGATCGGGTCCTTTCCGCATTGCATCCTTTATGTTCTTGCCATCCTATTCCTTGCTAAAGTACTCGCTACACACAAGTGGAGTATGTGTGTGTGTATGGGTGCGCGTGTGATATGGGCGTCAACTGGGTGGGATAAATGATATTTTCTCCATCCTTCTCTCTCGCTCCCTTGCCCTGCATCGCTTTAATGTGACTGACTAAATTCTTTGCGATTTTTTGTGTGTTTCGTTTTTTCATACTTCACTTCAAATTTTCACAAATGAAATCATTGCAATTGTTTTTCTCGTATTCGTTCAATGCTATATTGGATTTTTTAGATTTTCTTGTTTCGTCTAACTGCAGCAGAGGTTTAGACAGTCACAGCAACAAAGGCGAACGAACAACATAAAATCAAAAAATGTAACAAAACTACAACTACGACTGGCAAGGATGGAAAATAGTTCAGGTCTAAAAGTGTTGATTCTTTCAAGTGAATGAACAAAATAGAAATAATCAGATTTTATAGATCAGTTAAGGACGAGTGTTTACTTCCAGCAAAGAAGATCAAAACGTTTAAGGGATTCCACTTCTCCATACTCTTAAGGATATTAAAGGGATTTACTAACAAAAAACAATAAAGATAACTGGATAAAAAGGACAACGACGTTAACCAATAAATACCAAACATGGTTAAATATTGAATTCTAATTAATATCCAAACTCAAACAATTGAAATGTGTCTAACAGATTATATGAACAGTGAGTAGCAGAGCATAATTAGAGTGACTGTGAGTTCCATCCAAGGAAGCTCATCAAAGTAGCGCTAATGATGTTTTGAATAGCCCAGTTACCTTGAAAATAAAACAATGTGCCAGTAATAGATTGAGGTTACCCACTCATACCCAATTAGTACTGTTATGGTATTTTAGAAGTAGACTGAGTTCAATACTCCCCAGTTCCTGTATTCCGACAAAAAAAAAGTTTGCCTAAAGTTGTCCTCCCTATATTTTCCAATGCTGAGCATTGTAGATGATAGTGTTCAGGGATTTCTGCCAGAAGTTTGTCGTCGCAAAAACGACAGTAACGCCTGTATTGTATTCCCATCCTAACAGCTTGTGTACCGATCTTCCAGTAGCAGGTTATTACAGCCGTCATTCTCGCTATTGTCAAAGTCAGCAGGAACTCGGTTCTAATACGAGTACCCTCATATCTAGGCAAAATTCACCGTGAAATCCAGGGTCTGTCCGCCACCTGGCGGAAGCGGCGATCAACCAAGCTGTTCATTTCAATTGAATTCAGTTCAACTCAATTCAGTTCAGTTCTGTTCAATTCATTTCATTCAGTTCAATTCAATTCAATTTCATTCAATTCAATTCATTTCAACTCAATTAAATGCAATTCAATTCAATTCCATTCAATTCAATTCAATTTAGTTTTACTTCATTCAATTCAGTTCAGCTCAGCTCAATTCATTCCACTTTTTTTCATTCCAATTCAAATCAATTCAATTCAGTTTCAGTCAATTTCATACAATTCAATTCAACTAAATTCAATTCAATCTCACTCAATTCCATTCATTTCAATTCAATTCAATTCAATTCAATTCAATTCAATTCAATTCAATTTAATTCAATTCAATTCAATTCAATTCAATTCAATTCATATCAATTCAACCCAATTCAATTCATTTCGTTTCACTTCACTTCACTTCAACTCTATTCTATTCAATTCAATTCAATTCAGTTCAATACAATTCAATTCAATTCAATTCAATTCAATTCAATTCAATTCTATGCAACACAATTCAGTCCAATTCAATTCAATTCGTTTCAATTTAATTGAATTCAACTCAATTCAATTCAATTCAATTCAATTCAATTCAGTTCAATTCAGTTTAATGAAATTCAATTCAATTCAACCCAATTCGATTCGATTCAGTTTAATTAAATTCAACTCAATTCAATTCAATTGAATTCAAATCAATTCAATTCAACTCAAGTCAATTCAATTCAATTCAATTCAATTCAATTCAATTCAATTCAATTCAATTCAATTCAATTCAATTCAATTCAATTCAATTCAATTCAATTCAATTCAATTCAATTCAATTCAATTCAATTCAATTCAATTCAATTCAATTCAATTCAGTTCAACCCAGTTCAATTCAAATCGTTTCAATTTAATAGAATTCAACTCAATTCAATTCAGTTCAATTCAATTCAGTGCAATTCAATTCATTTCAATCTAGTTCGATTCGATTCGATTCGATTCGATTCGATTCGATTCGATTCAATTTAATTCAATTCAATTCAATTCAGTTAAATTCAATTCAATTCAATTAAATTCAACCCAATTCAATTCAATTCGTTTCAATTTAATTAAATTCAGCTCAATTCAATTCAATTCAGTGCAATTCAATTCATTTCAATGTAGTTCGAGTCGATTCGATTCGATTCAATTCAATTTAATTCAATTCAATTCAATTCAATTCAATTCAATTCAATGCAATTCAATTCAATTCAATTCAATCCAATTCGATTCGATTCACTATAATTAAATTCAATTCAACTAACTTCAAATCCATTCAATTCAACTCAATTCAATTCAATCCAACCTAACTGAATTCAATTCGTTCAATTTAATTGAATTCTACTCAATTCGATTTAATTCAATTGAATTCAGTGCAATTTAATTCAATTTATTTCAATCCAGTTCGATTCGATTCAATTTAATTAACTTCAATTCCATTTAATTCAATTCAATTCACTTCAATTCAATTCAATTCAATTCAATTCAATTCAATTCAATTCAATTCAATTCAATTCAATTCAATTCAATTCAATTCAATTCAATTCAATTCAATTCAATTCAATTCAATTCAATTCAATTCAATTCAATTCAATTCAATTCAATTCAATTCAATTCAATTCAATTCAATTCAGTTCAATTCAATTCAATTCAATTCAATTCAATTCAATTCAATTCAATTCAATTCCATTCAATTCAATTCAATTCAATTCAATTCAATTCAATTTAATTTAATTTAATTTAATTCAGTTCAATTCAATTCAATTCAATTAAATTCAATTCAATTCAATGCAATTTAATTCAATCCAATTCGATTCACTTTAATTAAATTCAATTCAATTAAATTCAAATCCCTTCAATACAACTCAATTCAATTCAATTTATCCCAATTCAATTCAATTTAATTTAATTTAATTTAATTTAATTTAATTTAATTTAATTTAATTTAATTTAATTTAATTTAATTTAATTTAATTTAATTTAATTTAATTTAATTTAATTTAATTTAATTTAATTTAATTTAATTTAATTTAATTTAATTTAATTTAATTTAATTTAATTTAATTTAATTTAATTTAATTTAATTTAATTTAATTTAATTTAATTTAATTTAATTTAATTTAATTTAATTCAATTCAATTCAATTCAATTCAATTCAATTCAATTCAATTCAATTCAATCCAATTCAATTCAATTCAATTCAAGTCAAGTCAAGTCAAGTCAAGTCACATCAAGTTAAGTCAATTCAATTCAAATTAATTCAATTGCATTCAATTCAATTAAATTCACTTCAATTCGATTCGATTCAATTCAACTCAATTCAATTCAATTCAATTCAACTCAATTCCATTCAAACATATTTGCGGACTCAAATTCCATACACGATGAGACAAATTCAGTTTTTTGTGTCTCCTGAAAAATTTTAAAAAACCGACATAAGCCCATTTCGTATTTGGTGACTCACTTGTAGTCGACGTTTAAAAAATATCGTAAGATTGATTAATAAAATCCGAAAACGACTGTCATTTGGGATACTTTTACTAACCAGCAGGAAATTGGAATGAATAGGAAGCGAGAAGGTAATTTGTAGCGTGTATTAAACGTTGATTCCAGAATGCATTATTCTTAACACAGGGATGTCCTAGGAAAAGAATGGATTATTTTAATGTGTCCAGAGAATGCATTATATAATTCATTCTCTTTAATGCATTATTTAACATGTTACCAGGAATGAATTCTATATTTAATTTTTTATAATTATTTACGCGAATGGACGATTATAAATACAATGTTACGGTTTATAAATACAATGTTAAGCCATCAGAAAAAAATCCCGTTAGATGACGTATTGTAACAAACTTCAAAAAGAACTGGATTGCCAACTCTGTGTCTGTCTACTATTACTTAAGATAAGTAAGATTTCATGTGAAAAATGCGTGTTTTACAGCGAGCTAGCAATCCTGTAATTGAAATCACTTTGACAAAATTGGCAAGAAATAATTTGAACGCGCTATGAAGGGGCGACATATAACGGCGTTCCGAACGAAAGAAGAATCGTCACACTCAGAAACAACACATTCTATCTTCGCAGATGTGGGAATGCACTGGGGAATCAATGTGCAATTTTGTCAAATGACATTACCCTCTCGATTCTTTGGGCTTATATAATGTAATTATTATAATGCAATATATAATTAATTCTCAATGTAATGCATTCTTCACTTTCCTGCTGGGTATGAATGACTCCATCATTTGTTCTTTAATGGTTTTGTAAAGCATGTGAAATATGACTGCTGGGTTTGTTCATAGTGGAGAGCCAACTCTAGTTTGCATGGCCACCACGGGCCCGCTTGCAGAAGTCCAGACGCTGAACCCAATTTTCGACTGCTGCAATTTCACGTTCGATATTCGTACGAAGTTCACAAATCGTTGCTGGCTTGTTGGCATCGACCATAGATTTCGCGTAGCCCCACAGGAAATAATCTAACGGCGACAAATCGCACGACCGAGGCGGCCAATCGACTACGCCATTTCGTGAGATAACACGTTCACCAAACTTGGTTTCCAATAAATTGATTGTGGCATTCGCTGTGTGGCTTGTGGAGCCGTCCTGTTGGAACCACATGTCCTCCAAGTCCATATTAGCCAATTGGGGCCAAAAATATTCGGTTATCATTGAACGGTAGCGATTCGCATTCACAGTAATGTGACGCCGCCGGCCCATAAACCGCACCAAACCGTAAATTTCTCGGGATGCAATGATGACTCATGGGTTACGTGTGGATTGCTGTCTGAACAATAACGCACATTTTGCTTATTGACGAAGCCATTCAGCCAGAAATGAGCCTCGTCGCTGATTGTTGAGGCCTCTTAAAGTTGAGGCCATGACTCCAAATTTCGGTAGTAAATTTTAATAATTTCGACTCGTTGTTGGCTCGTATATCTTTCCATGATGAAATGGCAAACCTTACTGAAGATAAATGCCAAAAGAGCGGGAAAAAATATGGCGTCGTTTGCTGTCCCTATCGATTTACTTTTGTAGCGTCTCTGTTGAAAAACCCTTTATGTATAAACTGAATGCATCGTTGGCCTAGAACTTCAGAAATACTGTAACCGTTCCACTGGCTGGTTTGCTTGGCTCTTCAAAAACTTGTAAGATTAGGAAGTTAGCGCTCCAATCTGGTCTATAGGAAGGGTTGGTATGGCAAAACTAAACTCACATATCACAATATTTATAATTAAAAATATTAACGCAGTGTCTGGTATAAACCGGTAGTCTCATGCTATGGATTCTTCTAAATTGAGTTCTCCCATAGTTCTCGAACACAGTTATATATTAAAGTATAAATCATTGGCCATCGGTGGTGCAACGGTTAGTGTGCGCGGCTGTTGTGTGAGAGAACGTGGGTTCGAACGCCGCTCTAACCTCCTTACATGCCTTTTGATATCGAGTAATAAGCAATGAAAAATCCTCTCAAAAAACCCGTTCGGAACCGGTGTAGAAGTATAGGTCCCAATTAGTGATTGAAAACTGGAACATGTACAGCGCAGTGATTGTGAAAAGCTCTCCCCTAGCCCTTCATGGGATGTAATGGGAAAATATTCACTTATATATAATCATTGACTTAAATCGTTGATTCTCAAAAATTTTAATTTATTTTATGGAATGGATTATGAATGGACCTTAAATGGTCGGTGTTTGTCATTTAAATTTCAATTAATTCTTAAATTTTCTGCGACCTTTAAAAATTATGTTCGCATACCCCTCAATTACCTATAATTGATTCCTTTAATCCTTTAATCTTAACTCATTTAATTCCTAAGGATGTACGTAATCATATTTAAAAGATTATTGTTACATCCTCAAAGGCAAATTCAAGACGTATTGCAATTTAAGGGTCTTAACTAATTGAGTTCTTCTTTAAAACTTTTATTTTATATTACTTGAACTTGAGAGCTTAAACTCAAACATTTATAAATTTCAATTTATGTTTCACGTTTGTATAATTCTATACTACAAGATTAATTATTTTCTAACTTAGTTGATTATTTATCTGTCCCAATATACAAATCATAATTTTCTACTTGATTTCCTTAATACATATCTAATTTTATACTATTATCCATGTCCCATTTCACGTTACCCTCTATTTTTCCACTGACGTTTGACGGCTAACATACTTTAAGGCGATGAAATTTATTCCTTGGTTTACACAATCATGTCTTCTCTTTGTCGCTTACAAAGTCATTTGCTTCAACTTTCAGAACATATGTTTTCGCATTTTCAAAACAAATGTTATCTTCCGCTTTATTCACAACGCCTATCGAATGCATATTTTGCGGCTGTAAACGAAGAAAAACGCCATTGCATACTTTATGGCTGATGTTCTTTTAACCCACATTGATGGGTTGCTTCTTCCTCATATACTGGCGGCTCGCGTTTAGATAATGTCACACACACACACACATACACAAAAGCAACAGAAAGAAAGAGAAGTGATTTTTCTCTTCGCAGGGAGCCTTAAAAATGGCATTGCCTAGTTTGTAGCTTGCATGTTTTACATACATGTTGCATACTTTTTGGGATTTTCGATAAAGTATGATGTCGTTAGCGTCATTAGACATTTCTCATCTGTTTAAAACTGGCAACATTTGAAAATCCCATACCAAACAAGAAGAAATACTGAAAACTGTTACGAAACTAGATCACAGTCATGTGAAAAGAGCATTAACTCTGCATGTTTCACAAAGTACCCCACAAAATATACATTATTTTGCGGTTATTATTGTTGTTGCAGCATATCAGGGGCTTAGTCTTACCACATATAGACCGCAAAAAGGTATGAGGATTTACAAATGGCATTGTAAGCTCTTAAAGAGAACGAATGGAGAAGCAACAAAAATACATTTAAGTTTAGTTTTTTGGTTCAAACTGACACATTTTCCATTGATACAAAATTCAAATTCAACAAATATTAAATTATTCCCTGTACCTGGCTTCTCATGAACTGTATTATTTTGCTTAAAAATAAATCAAATATACGTAGTTTAAGGCATTTTTCAAATGTTGATGTCTATATTTTTCGGGTGTTGGTAATTCGTTGCATATTTTTGGGATATTTCCAATAATCCCAGCTCAATGTTCACTCATTACACACTTTTCAGCATTCTTTTAGCCGGTCTTTGTTATTTGAACAAAGAAATCTCTTGCAATCCTGCTTGCCACACTTGCATTGCAGCGCCACCCCCATTGACCATCAGAAAATCTAGAATTTTGCTATACCGAGAATACCTCAGGAAACATACTTTCAAGTGTGGTTACAATAGATCAAGTTGCCTGCCCACATTGCCGTTATCCTTGTTGCATTATTTGTTTACCCCTAAACCACAATATGGTACAGGATATTATAAGATTGTCCGAATTTTGAATTGCAATGTAATCAGTATACAGGGGCACATCAACAACGAACAACGCAGCACAACCCTTTAGTAGGATTTACAATACCCAGTCAATTCTCAGAAAGAGAAGGATGCCAAAAGTAATTTCCTCGTACGTCAGGACAACAATGTGCTGAGTACTGGACGTCAGTGTGCTAAAGGACTTAAGTGTGTTGCGAAAGATTGCAGCAACTACTACAGCGTTAGTTATTATTTGCTTCAAAATACTGAAGCATACTTTCAGGCTAACGGGTAGGGTGATAACTTTAATCAAGTTGCTGACACTGCCTACTACTTGGCTTCAGTTAAATTAAAAAAGAAGCTACATCATACTCGTGCGGTTGGGTGTGTGTGTGTATGTGTTATAATGCAGAGTCTCTTGGCAAATAATTTCGTTTACTTCCCTTAATCATGGGATAGTTTTTGTAGATGTGGCAGGAATTGGAGCAAGTCTATCATTAGACATGTTTAAGCAGAGTCAAACGTCTTGTAAAAGTTGCTTAATTTTAATTAATGTCAAATATTCACAGTGCTTTCAGCTTAGTAAGTGACATTGCAACGTTAATACTTAATTATGTTGTACGAACTTTAAATAGTACATCGGTCTAATTGTTGTCAGTAGTTTTGTGAAATAATGTGGCATACTTAATTTGTGTTGCAAGTTGTTGCATATTTTTAGGATTTTGTGTTTTGTTAGAGATTAAATAATTAAAATGTTGAATAAATGTTATTCAATTACAAAACAAGATTGTAATTTACAAAAGATATATAGCATAGAATAACTTTACAAGGGTAAAAAATTGTCGGTAATTCTGTTGCATTTCGAAGCTTCGAATTAAAGGCGATTTGGAGTGGATGAAACCCTATATTCCTGATGCTGGCTTCGTCTAATAGGACCGACCACAGCAACTCCCTTTTAACCAAAACCTTGTGCCGATATTGTCAAATTGTTAGGCATTATAAATATTAATTATCACCATTACAATATTTCAAGTTGGACAAATATATTACAATCGGTTATGGATACTTTGAAAATGTGAATACTAACTCATTCACGAATTTAATGGCTTATAAATTTTAGTATTTTGTCAACTACCATGAATGCAAGCAACAACAATAGAAACCTTTTCTCTCTCTCTCTGTCCCTCTGTTCCTCTGAAATTTTACCACACTCTTGCTTTCAAATAATTAATTGAAAAATTCGACAACACATACTAATACAGTACCTAAAATCATTCTCTACAATAAATCCCCTAAATGTAGCAAAGCTTTTCGACTTCCATCTATAATGTCAATAACAATTACATTGTTTTTCCCACCACTCTCCTGGACGTTCTGCCCACTACCCCAAAAAAAGTATGCATCAAAAACTTATGTAAATAACTGCCACAAAATATGCAACATTTTTGTGTGTTCATTAAAATGTTGACAAATATGTAATGAAATTTGCAGTGCAACAGAGAAAGAGTGGCAGAGAAAGGAGAAAGCAAATTACAAAAAAAAACCTATCACGATGTTTTTTGCACTATATATTTGCGGAACAAAAATAATTTCAAAACTTTGCACAGAAATTACAAAAAAAAAATTCATTCAAATATGCATCAAATTGTTTTGTAAATAATCGAAATAAAAGTGACAAATTTTTAAACGATATTTGCTGTAACGTTTTTTTTTTAATTTCATCTCTACCATGATGATACGAGCTGTATCAATATTTAACTATATAAAATAAATAATTGGTGTAAAATAGTTAAAAATATTTGTTGGGCAAATAGTTTTTCCCCCCAATTTCCACACCACATAGGGGAGAACAAATCGCGAAATGTATGCTGTGATATATAATGCAAATACCTGGTACCCTTTAAATATGCAATAAATTATCAGATGAAACAAACAAAAGTGTTTGTGATATCAATTTTTAATCAATTTGTGATATTTGCTTTTGAGTCTGAAATTGGTTTGAAGCATTTGTTGATGGGACATACTGGCGGAGTCAGAAAACTGAAACTGCAATAATATTTAACGAGGACAGTTTGGCCAGCTTATTTATGGTTGATTTAATACGGCTGATGTTCTATAAGGGAGGTACTTAAGAGTCACAGTGGCAAAGAGTGGGGACATGAAATATGATTTTAGGATACGTGATGTATATTAGATTGTATTGAGAACCCCTTTTTTAAATTTCAAATCGAGATGAGTATTGCAAAGTTAATTACGGGAATGACAAAGTTGTTCATGATAACATTTAGGGCGCGCTACTTGCGGATGAGTTCCCATACTTATTTTTATTTGTCAGCTTTAATAATCCTTTAAGGGATGCCCGCCATAAATGCGTTGTATTTTATTGACGAAAAGCAAGCTAGAGGGACGGGGGAAAGAGGAGACAGTTTCAGTTGATATTGAAATTAGGTTAGGATACGTCGAAGTGGCTGTCATTATTGACACACTTAGTCCAATGAGAACCTTTGTTATACCACCAGCAAACATATTCCGTTCCCATCGTTAAACATATAAATATTTATGGTATGGTATAGATGATCTCATACTCCAGGATGTGGCTGAAGAAGAGACATACTTTAGTCCCTGGCGACCAAACTGATACTCTGCAAAAGGGTCCTAACGTCATTCAGACTAACTCCCTGAACTTTTGTTAGAACGAACACCAAATAAGATACTAAATATATCTCCTACTCAGACAAGAAGAATGACAGTAGCACATGAGATATTCGACACTTTTTCCTCCTCTACAACCCACAGCAATCATGAACAGCGATTCCACCTCTAGATATGTGTCTGCCTAAGGAACAGTCTCCAGTGATCACAGTTTACAGCATAGAGCTATCTTGTTTCAGAATGTATGTATATCAAGTTTAGCATACGATTTAGATCATAACTTGGCCCCACCTACCTGAACGCTGAAAAAATCTGTAGTTATTTATTGTTTGGATGCAAATATAACATGTGTTTGGAGCTTGTCGCAAATATAATATACTTGTGCCCCAACCCATTGTGTTTGCTATTCAATATTACATGTTTGAGACACAATGATTAATATATTATGCCATTATGTGTTTGCGACCCAAATATATTTGTGTTTGTGATATAAATACAGCCGTGTTTGTTGCACTGTTTATGCCTTCTCGAGAGCAAGAGAATAAAAGAGGGGCAAAGAGTGTGTATATCTTGTAAGTGTGTATTTGTATTTCTGCATTATTATTATTATCTATAGGCTTGGGTAGGGACTAAACTCATAAAGTGAACACATCCAAACACAGTTTGTCCGACTGCGATCACAGATTGTTTGGCGTTAAAATCCTCCGAAACAGCTGGACCGATTTGTATGAAATTTTGTGTGCACATCGGGTGGGTCTCAGAATCGGCTAACATCTATCTTTCATACCCCTAAATGATAAGAGTGACCCACCCCTATATAGAACACAGATTTGTCCGACTGCGAAACACAGATTATCAGACTGCGAAAAAAACACACACTGATGTAGCGGCAGCGAATAGTCTTGCGTGGGTGCGGAACAGTCTCGGAGAACAGAGAATAATGACGTGTTATACGTATATAAAAATAAGATAGTAAGAGAGTAACGAAAATTGTGTGAACTTGCGCAGAGTATGTATGTATGTACGTGCCGTCGGTGGTGCAATGGTTAGTGTGCGCGGCTCTTGTACATGAGATCCTGGGTTCGAACCCTGCTCTGGCCACCATAAAATTTCTTTCGGCGGCGGTCACCTCGCAAAGTGACGGCGACACTATCGAGTATATAGCCATGAAAAAGCTTCTCAAAATACCGTTCGGAATCGGTGGAAAACTGTAGGTCCAATCAGTGAGTGAAAACTGGAAAGCGCACAGCTCAGTGATTGTGAGAAGTTCTCCCCTGTCCCTTCGTGGGATGTAATGGGAAACCGTTTATTTATTTATGTATGTACATTAGGGTGTCCCAAAAAAAATTTTCTTTTTCGATTTTTATGTTTGCTCAAGCTTGACTGGAAAGCTTATACGGTAAAGTATTTTGAGATTTTTTCAGATTTTTCGGAAGGGGTTTAGAGGTCGTAAAAGTCGAATTTCCCCCAAAAATTCGGGTATTCCAGACTTAAATCTTGGTCAACAGCCACGATTTTCATAGTTTGTAAGTCAAAATTTTGAAAGCAAAACGTTCAAATTTTTATTGTAACGGTTTTTTCAATAAGAGCACTACAAAAGTTTTTTTAAATAAAACAAAACCTGTTTTAGATACCACTGAAATTCTTTATTCCTGATTTGTTTTGCATGGCCACCACGGGCACGCTTGCAGAAGTCCTGACGCTGAACCCAATTTTCGGCGGTTTTCAAGCACGAATCGACCGATACTGCTGCAATTTCACGTTCGATATTCGTACGAAGTTCATCAATCGTCGCTGGCTTATTGGCTTAGACCGTAGACTTGACGTAGCCCCACAGGAAATAATCTAACGGCGTCAAATCGCACGACCGAGGCGGCCAATCGACTTGGCCATTTCGTGAGATAACACGTTCACCAAACTTGGTTTCCAATAAATTGATTGTGGCATTCGCTGAACCACTTGGTTTCCACATGTAATCCAAGTCCATATTATCCAATTGGGGCCAAAAATATTCTGTTATCATTGAACGGTAGCGATTCGCATTCACAGTAATGAGCCGGTCTTGATCATCACGGAAGAAGTACGGCCCAATGACGCCGCCGGCCCATAAACCGCACCAAACCATAATTTTTTCGGGATGCAATGATGACTCATGGATTACGTGTGGATTGCTGTCTGACCAGTAACGCATATTTTGCTTATTGACGAAGCCATTCAGCCACAAATGAGCCTCATCGCTAATTGTTGAGGCCTCTTAAAGTTGAGGCCACTGACTCCAAATTTCGGTAGTAAATTTTAATAATTTCGACTCGTTGTTGGCTCGTATATCTTTCCATGATGAAATGGCAAACCTTACTGAAGAGAAATGTCAAAAGAGCGGGAAAAAATATGGCGTTGTTTGCTGTCCCTATCGATTTACTTTTGTAGCGTCTCTGTTGAAACCCACTTTATATAAAAATAAGATAGCAAGAGAGCAACGAAAATTGTGTGAACTTGTGTAGCGTATGTACGAACATAACAAAGTATGTATGTACATTAGGATGCCCCAAAAAAATTTTCTTTTTCGATTTTTATGGTTGCTCAAGCTTGATTGGAAAGCTTATAGTGTAAAGTATTTTTGAGATTTTTTTTTGATTTTTTGAAAGGGGTTTAGAGGTTGCAAAAGTCGAATTTCCCCCAAAAGTCGGGTATTCTGGAATTAAAACTCGCTCAACAGCCACGATTTTCTTAGTTTGTAAGTCAAGTTTTTAAAGCAAACCGTCCAAACTTTTATTGCATATGCAAAAACCACCAGTTTTGACAATGATTTTGCTCAATAAGGTAACCACGTATTAAATTTTTTCGTAAATTTTGGATAAATTTTGTTAGTAGAGCTTTATAACTTTTAAAATGTATATGCACATTTAAAAAACGAATGATGTATTCTAAAAGACGGATAAATTCCAAGCAATTTTATAGAAACCCGTTTTTAATTTACTGTTACTGTTCCATTAAAGCTTTTTACCCAATGTATGAACCCATAAATAATATAAACTGTTTGCCATTTTTGCATCGGATTTGCTTTAAATTTCTCCGAAATTTTAAAATACTAATGATGCACTTTAAAAGACGGATAAATGCCAAGCAATTCTGGAGAAAAAAATTTTGTATTTGCATTTACTGTTCCAGAGTTATGCAATTTTAAACTCTTTACCCATTGCATGGAACCAATAATACTATAAACTGTTTGCAAATTTTTTTAATCGGATTTGCTTTAAATATTGTATTCTTGGAAAAATCTACATGTGCTAAGTAATGACAAAGAGTTAGACTCAGAAACATATTGCCCAGCAACATAATGCAAGAAACATATATATATTTGCAAGCGTGTAATTCTTTGTCGTTCTTTAGCGCATTTAGATTTTTTCATGAAATCAATGTTTAGAGCAGATCCGATGAAAAAAGACAAACAGTTTATAATACTATTAGGTGCATACAATGGGTAAAGAGTTTTAAAGTCCCATAACTCTGGAACACTTACTGCAAATTCAAATTTTTGCTTGAAATTTACCTATCTTTTAAAGTGCATCATTAGTATTTTAAATTGTCGGAGAAATTCAAAGGAAATCCGATGCAAACTAGCAAACAAGTTATAATATTATTAGTTTCCTACAATGGGTAACAGGCTTTAAAATGGAATAACTCTGGAACAATAAAAGCAAATCCAAAATTTCTTTTTACAAAATTTCTTGGAATTTATACGCCTTTTAAAATGCATCATTAGTTTTTTAAATTTTTGAAGGAATTTTAAAAGATATAAAGCGTTATTTACAAAAGTTACCCAAAGTTTACGAAAAAATTTAATACGTGGTACCTTATTGAAATCGTTGCCAAACTGGTGATTTATGCACATATAATAAAAGTTTGGACGTTAAGCTTCAAAAATATTGACTTACAAACTAAGAAAATCGTGGTTATTGATCAAGTTATAACTAAACTTCAAAAAATTCCCTGAATATCCGAATTTTGTAGGAAATTCGACTTGTGCAATCGACCTCTAAACCACTTCCGCAAAATCTGAAAAAATTCTCAAACACACTTTACCGTCTAATTTTTGAAATAAAGCTTGAGGCAACAAATTTTTTTATTGATGGGACACCCTAATGTACATACATGTGTGTGTTGCTTTGCATTCTCTTTGTTTTTCTGTGGGAATAAAAACAAAAGTATTAAGCAAGAAAATAATGACACATTTGCTTGCACTGGTCTTTAAATAATTTTAAGTATAAATTTTATTTAAATGTAACGTCATCATATGATTGAACGCTGTTTTTTATTTTCCAATGTAACATTTACTAATGTGTTCATAGAAATCGCGCAGGTACCGTCTAACAAAAAGGTTTTAACACATCGCCCGCGTGTTTGAACACTCATTGGATTTTTTTACGCTCAAGACAAACAGTAACAGGATCAGTAGAGCTATAGTTGTCCTTTATTCGTTTTAAAGCGACATTAATAATTACGTCCCATATCCCGGGTAATAGTTCAGTGGATATATACAGATGTTTTCCTCCCGACATTTATCGGCTATCGAACTTTATCGGTTGGTGGCCGGTGCTGGAAAATAAAACTGTTAAGAAAAGGTCCGAAGAATAGCAATGGTGTTCGTAACACAGCCCGTACCGAGGGTTTGAGGATTATCCTACGCCTCTTACTACTAGATTTGCTGGTCAGTCAAATGGGTACAAAGCCGGTAATCCGCCTAACACATTCCTTGGTCACACATATAATATATAACACATTTGGTCATGGGTCAATTTTAAGGGATTTAAGGCAATAAACAATTATATGAATACAAGATTACAAGACACCGATTTCCACCCTTGTGAAAAGCTTCTCCACTCATATCCCTGGCAGGTGAGATCTGAAGGTACGCATACCAGGTTAAATAATATACTTACGCTCCAAATTAGAGTGCGAGACCATTATAGTGTCTTGGAGGCAGAAGTCTTGACAATCGGAGAATTTTCCGTTTGGCTGGGACGAAACGTCATCACACCAGGCGGTTTTTAAAGCCTGTATTTGTAACAATCAAGTTGCTATACAATCTCTGTAACCTGTATTGCTGACTTCAAACACAGGGAAAATATTAACTGGAAATCAATTCAGGCATTGGAAATTCCAAGGGGCTTTGCTGTAAAAGAGAAAAACGTCATCTGTAACATATTCTGCAGGAACCATGTATATGTTTGGAACACACTTCAAATATTTATCTATTTGCAAGTCCCAAACTCTGGTGTATTTAAATGCAAACATTAGCAGGTTTACTAACAAATATGTATGTTTTACGTGGAAACATATGCGTGCTTTAACCCAAACATCCATATACTTACGTGGTAGCATTCACGTGTTTCCCCACAAACCTCCATATACTTACGTGGAAACATACGTCTATTTTCTCCCAAACATAACAATATTTAGAAACGAATTATTCTTTCTTTCTTTATTTATTATAACTAAAATATATAATTAATACAAAAAACTAAAATATTTGAAATTACCCTTTTTGCATTTACTTGTTGAATGCATTACTTTTTCATGAAATGAGAATCTGCTACTCTTTTGCTTCTCCTTTCTTTGCTGTCTCTCACGTGTATGTTTTCAGAAGGTTTCAGCTATGCGTTGGTATACAAATAATATATTTATATACCAATCAAGTTCATGCAAGCCAAGAGTGGATTAATTACTTGTGTTTTTTTATAACACTTTTTTCACAAATGGTCCGCCGTTTTGATTGTTTCAGTATAGGCTCAGGCACGTTGTTGTCCTTTCCAGTTTCTTACCTCTAAATCGTTTCTCAGTTTGGTAGCACACATACATATATACGAAACACATACATAGAAACAAAAGTAGCATCACAAACCATTTAAGCGTCCGAGCCTTCGTTTATTCTTTTTTCACTGATCAAGCGCTTTTGGTATCCCCTGTCCGATGAACCATTGACGACTGAATACATGAAATTAAAACGCAATACATAAGTCAAAATAAGAAACACTGACTTCATCTGCAATTTTCCCGCGCATTCAGGAATATTTATGAATCACTCACTGAGAGAATAATACAAAAATACAGATAAACACTTACAAGATATACACAGTCGTTGCTCCTCTTTTATTCTCTTGCTCTCAAGAGAACATACACAGTGCAATAAACACAGCTGTATTTGTACGACAAACACAAATATATTTCGGTCGCAAACACATATGTTACAAAATATTAATCATTGTGTCTCAAACATGTAATTTTGAATGGGAAACACATTGCGTTTGGGTACAAGTATATTATTTTTGCGACAAGCCCCAAATACATGTTATATTTGCATTTAAACAACAACAAAAACACAGATTTTTCAGCGTGTAGATACAGAAATTTGTTCTGAATCAATTGGATCATGTTCAAGTGTATTTAATACTGGATAGAAAAAACTATTATTTTAAACAGAAAACGACAAACAAATTTGTCAAAAACACACAAAACTAGACAGATATCATCCACCAAAAATTATGGAAAGTATACATATTTTTATTTTACGCCATGTTGACCCAGAATTTGATATGCTTTGGACAAAAACAACGACTGACGAATATGTTTTCAATGTAATGTCTTTCCAATTTTAAATGGAATTTTTGAATATTATTTGATGTAGTTTGATTTCAACTTTACATGTTTAAATTTACACCTTATTTTTCTCAATTTAAATTGATGTAATTTGAATTGTTATTGATCTGTTAAGTTTGATAATTTGTCCCTTAAATTTCAATTGTTGTCTTTTGAATTCATGTGATATATTGTTTATTACAAGTGAAATATTTAATAATAAATTGACGTATAAATTATCCATTCTTTGAATCTCATTTGATTTACCATGAGCTTAAATTCATGCCTGTTAAATTTCAATTGTTAGCTTTTCAATTTTATTTGCTGTATTTTTAATTTCAATTGAAATATTTAATAGCACTGTGCAAGTCGAAAAAACAGATGTAGACGCAACGGATTTACACTAATTCGGGTCTTACGAATCGAACTGCATCATTAGTATTTTGCCCTATAATGATGGTTTTATAAAAAATTTCTCGTGCACAGTTTTAATTTTTTAAGCACAAAATTACACCGTGTTACACACATTCTGTCCTATGAACCAAAAAATAAAATAAAAATACACGTGTATCGGCGATTTTCGTGTACACGTCAGAATTTTTTTTTTGAAGTTTGAAATATAAAGCTCGTAGTGGCCTGTGTGAAAGCCTTTGGACCGATTTTTAACCCTTTTTCAGTGATCCAATCGAGCTGATTTTTTGCAGGCAGACTCGTGGAAATGTCTGTATTACGTCAAATTTTTTAAAAAATTGATTTTTATCAATTCTCAGATTTTCCTAATTTTTTTTCTTTTTAAAATGGTTATCGTTTTTTTTAAGGTTTCAGTTCGTTAAAAAAACAATTTTTTTTATTACTTTTGTTTTATAAAAATAAAGAATTGTTACATTAAAATTTTTAATGTTTTTAAAGCAATTTAGGCCTTTTATTTTTAAGCATTTGCTTCAGTATCGCGACAAATAGACCAACAGTATTCGCCAAGCATATGCGTAGTGTCTTTTCCTTTAAAGCGCTTTTCAATAGCCGCAATGTCCTGATGGAACCTTTCGCCATGCTCATCGCTACAAGCTCCTGAATCATTAGGGATCTTTAGCGACATTAATATGCCCATTTCGACATATGCCGAAACCATTTCTGCTACAATATTTCTATAATTGGCAGCTCGTGTGTTGCCAAGAAACTGCTCAATAACGGCAACTGTACCTTTCCATGCACGTTGTTCGAAAGCATTTAATTTTGATGAAAATTCAGAACTTGCAATTATTTTTTTATCTGCGGACCATTGAAAACACTTTAAATCAAAAAAAATAATTAAAATACATAAAGTTACTGAATGGCTTCTTAAAATAAATAAAGTTACTGAATGGCTTCTTAAAAAAAAAGCACTGGCGGGTTGGAAATCCACGCTTAACACCCATGAGTAAACCGACCACTTTCAGATCGCAGCATATTTTCCAATTATGCTCTTTGTACTTTATCAGCTGTAATATTAATTCCATGCCTTCGTATGTTTCTTGAGGTTTGTGGCATATGCGATCGGGACAGATGGATGTAGGTTACCGATATGAAGCAGCACGACTTTAAGGCTGTTGACCGATGCATCGATGAAAAGTCGCCACTCCTCTGAAATATGAGGGTAACCAATTTTTGCAAACATCAAATCAATATCATAACAATAAGCTAGGTTTTTTCCCGATCTTCGTGCAATTTAAAAAATTTGTCATATGGAATAGTGGTACCTCGACCACGAGCGGCTGTTATTTAAAATCAGCCGCCACTATATTCCACTGCTTAAAGCGTGATGCAAAGAGTTCTGCTGTTCTCCTCGACAAATTTCCGTCTCGTACGAGGTCATTGAAGTCGGCTTGCGTTATTAAATGCGGCATTGCAATCCCAATTTCACTGGGTGTTGCCACAAATTCCGATACTTGTGGACTCTCGCATCCCGCATTCGATGCAAGAAAAGTTGATAGCAGTGTTGGTACAACTGTTGATTCTGCATCGCTTATTTCGGGAACATTATCAAAAATCTCCACTGAAGCCGCTACACGCTCTTCTGGTGAGTATAGAACTGCTGGAATTACCGATTCTACATTAGCGTAGCGAATTTTGTTGCGGTGAATGTATTGGTACCCTTTTGTTTGAGCAAAAGTTACACAAAAGTAGCACAATTCATTGCAGTGCTCCGCGCGTGGTACAGCGTACTTTATTGTTGACCTTCCATCAGTAAACTTGCACAAATTTCTATAGCAATAGTCGCACACGACTTCCGGAGTATACCACAAGTAAGGAACATAAGCAGTCTTAAATATTTTCTGAAACGAATTCACCACTGTTTTAGTAATATTTTTCAAATTTTTACTTGGTGCGAATAAGCCACAAACGTAACAAAAGTTATTTCGCGTCGGACACTGCATTTTTTTCAGATGAAATATATACAAATACGTTTTCGCACAACAGAACTTAAAACAATTTTCAATTCCTTATTTCATCTGTCAGACCAGTTGTAAGTGTTGTAAAAGTCAAAAACTGTTTAATGTTAGAAGGTTACTATTGATTAACTACAACTATATCGAGTAGGATGGGTCAAAAAACATTTTTTTTTCGTAACGCTTAAGTAGTTTAAAAATTTGGAGTCCCTTCAAGTTATGCTAAGAAAAGTGGAAAAAATATTTTTTTTCAAAAATAATAAAAATTGGGGAAAATCTGAGAATTGATAAAAATTGTTTTTAAAAAATTTGACGTGATACAGTCATTTCCACGAGTCTGCCTGCAAAAAATCAGCTCGATTGGATCACTGAAAAAGGGTTAAAAATCGGTCCAAAGGCCTTCACACAGGCCACTACGAGCTTTATACTTCAAACTTAAAAAAAAAAAAAATTCTGACGTGTACATGAAAATCGACGATACACGTGTATTTTTATTTTTTCCCCTCTTTCCGAATATGTGCATTTGGTTCATAGGACAGAAAAAAATCTATTTTTTGTAACACCGTGTTTTTATTGTTTCTTCATAAACTTATTTATAACTGCGAAACTGTTGCTTATCTTGGGAAATAGTATAGGTATAGATTAAAGGCTGCCGGTGGTGCAATGGTTAGTGTGCGCGGCTCTTAAAGTATAATAGTAACAATTTATTCCTGTTATCCTTCTCAAATATTAAACAAATTTACTAAATAAGTTCGCAAATAAATCTCACCTAAAAATATGCTTCAATTTATTATGCTAATCGATTAATTAAATAACTGCCATGAAATATGCTGCACTTAACCAAAACTATGTATGGCGGCCCCCATATAATTGCCGTAAAATATGCACCAAATTCGCAGATTTATTTATGTTTCACTTTACAACAATTTTGCTTCCAAATAGTTAATTTTTTATTGCTTCACAAAATTGTTTAAAACATTTTAAATTTTAATTTAATTTTGTCCAAAAAAATTTTATATTTACATTGCCATAGATTTTGTGTTTAAACGTTATTTATTCGCATGGCCTTAGCGGTGCCCAATCAAACCAAATCTAAAAAAAATTGGTCATAGCATACACTTGGGTTTCATTTAATACAACATTTTGTTGCATATTTTTGGGCTGTTCAGCAAAGCAAAGCAAAACACAAGCGATTTTCGTTGATGGTGGTGAAAAAAAAGAACAGAAATGAAATTTTGTGAAAATTACTGTGATTTGAGTGAGTTTTTTTGCCGTCACTTTGTGGAGGCCATATCGGTTGCGCACTTAAAAATGTAATGAATTTTTAACAAAACATAAAAAAGCTACTTCGGAAAAAATAACCACAAAAATTCATTATCAATCCGTTTGCTTTTTTTCGTGCCGCCTGAGCAGAGATTTTTAAATGTTTTTGTATTTCAAATACACATATATTTTCTCTTGAGTTTTGGCTTTGAGTCTTGGGGTTAAAGGTTAAACAATATAAAATGTTTGGGTGTTTCTCGTAACTTTGGCCATACGATTTGGGTTAGTTATCATCACTTGTTTGTTTGTCGGTTTAACGATTCTGCATTCCGTTGATGACCCCTTTTTCTGGGATGGTATGAAGGACTTGCGTTGCCTTTATTTGGTTTGTAAAGGTATCCTTTATGTTTTATTTTCTATTTCACAAATATTCACATAATTATATATTTAAATGATTTATAACCAAAACAAACTATGTGAACCCACACAAGTTTCGTTAACCTAAAGGTACAAGAATAAAAGCAAATGGTTATGGTGTTTTTGGTTTGTTTAAATTACACACAGAGAAAACACTTTTGTTATCTAAAGCAGTGAGTTCCCATCCTTCTGTGATGGGCACTACAAACAATTTGTTGTGCTGTCCATCAAAACAAAAATTAGGGTGAAAATATGTACATATAACTGAAGGTACAAATTGTTATGAAGAACATCATGGATAATATGTAAAACTTTTGTCTATTATATCTTGTCTTCTAGTCCACTATCTGACTCCATTTTACATACGGCAAAATTTTTCAACCGGTTTCCGCAACGAATGCTTAGCATGGACTATATCTTCCACAATTTTGTGCGAAATTGTTACCAAAAGACTTGAATCCAATGGTCCGTTTTCTGATCTTAATTAATTTCTGGAGAATCAGTTTTCAGGAGTTCGAAATTCGTGCAGAGCCTCGACTCATTCAGAGCAGACTGTGGACCTCAATAGCCATTGTAACATCGAGATAGAAAACGAATTTTTTTCACCCGGGATCTGCATTCAACAAAAACGTAACTGAAACTAGCCCGATCATAAAAAATCTGTACCACAGAAAAATACAACTCTGTGATATAGTAAAAACTCACCTCAAAGCACTGCAACAATGCTAGTATGTATACAAGAGGAAAGAATAACATGGAGGAAAAATCCTTTTTGTTCTTGTGTGGTGGAATTATGGACATGGGCATTTCAGTGTGGAATCTTGATGATCTTCTGATGGTATCAATTCATGCACAGTAGTTGGGCATCTGATGATGAACTTGTCACGGAGTTCGAAACTAGTCATGCCAGTGAGTGCGCTTTAGGGTTAAAATGTTCATAACCGACGAATGGATTTTGCCGACCACCTTTGAAACTTTTGAAAGTCAGTTGACTTTTTGCGCCCTACTTAACTAAGAAAAATGCTAAATTTTGGAGTTCCAGCTTCCGTTGCTCCTGAGATATGGCGGGTCAAAAAATGAAAAAAAAAAATCATTAAAAACATGTATAAGTGTTCTGCCATTATTATTTATATCTTCAAAAGTATTTAACACTCAGGGTCAAGATTGGTTCTATTTGAAAGGTATTGAGAATAGTTAAATTGTTTTTGTGAAAGATCAAAGGTCAGTGTCACATGATTTAAAGTTTGGGAAGCTATATCTCAAAAAATAAAATTTTTAAAATTCAAAAAAAAATATATGTTGATCCTGATAGTCTCTCTGCATTTTGTTGCAAAACATTTGAGTGAGCTCTTATTAGTTCCTGACATATACATAGATAATTATGTGCAATTGTTTGAAAAAATTTTATACTTTTTTCATAATTTTGTTTTTAAATTTATTTGGTTGGTATTAAATACAAATATAAATTTAGACAAAAATAGTTTAAAGTAAGAAATATTTATTTTACATATTTATATTACAAATATATGCGATTAAGTAATTGTAAATATTTACAATTAAAAATTCCCGGTCTTAGGAGGACAGATTTACTTTAAGTTTTGAATTTCCTTCTGGAACAAAGTAGTGCAATTTTTGTGTTCCTGGTATAGTTCTCAAGTCAATAAACCTGTTTTTAGCAAACTCTTCCTCTGCTTTATAATCTTCCTAAAAAATTACAATTTAAAATTTATTCACACAACCACTCATGAAATTGAAGCGAGGTAGTGATTTGGTCCTGGCTCGGCGAGCTTCTTTCTTTACGGTTCCACCAAGACCATCGCTAGGACCTTCTCCATGACTTCTTGTGTGGGTACGGAGCACTCTCAGAGAAAGAGAATAATGACGTGTTTGTACGTATATTAAAATGAAAGAGTATGAGAGCAATGAAAGAGGGATGGTGGCAGGGGGAGGCAACGGAAATTGTGTCAACTGGTATAGCGTACTTAGTAACATAACAATGTAAAGGGTCCGCCATCTAATGGTTTTTTTTTCAACTACTCCTTATTTCGTGAATGGTAACACTTAGCTCATGTCTGATTTGACAGATAATTAGTTTTATCCTTCCGCTGAACGAATATGGTTGTGTATACGCTTGAACAACGCTGGGAAATATTGCGACATTACTTTGAAAATCATGGTAATGTTGCAGATGCTGATTTTGCCAATAAACTAACTTCTTTTCAGACGAAGCTCATTTTGATCTTGGCGGGTATGTAAACAAGCAAAATTGTCGCACTTGGGGCACAGAAAACCCGCACGCATACATTGAAAAGCCGATGCACCCAAAACGAGTCACTGTTTGGTGCGGATTTTGGTCCAGAGGCATAATTGGGCCATTTTTCTTCAAAAATGAGCAAGGAGTGGCCGTTACAGTCAATGGCGATCGTTATCGGGCCATGTTGAACGAATTGTTGTTCACAAAAATTTAAGAGGAGGATATTGGCAACATTTGGTTTCAACAGGACGGCGCTACGTGCCACACATCCGAAGCCACCTCGGAGCTGCGATTTGACTTTTATTTGTGGGGTGTCCTCAATAGGGTGGGGCAAAAAAAACAAAGTTTTTCAAAATCTTGCTCCCCCGGCATTTTCCCATTTCATTTATCAATATAAATGATCATAAAAAAATCAGCACTATTGCAGTACTCTAAGCCTTGCCCCTGGCAGCTGGTCTTTTTAGCATAATAAAGGAAACGCGAACAATAGATAATCAACGTAATTTGGTATTTATTACATGCCCAAAAGAAATATAATGACAGTTGGCTTCACGTTTTCAAGAATCATTACAACATGCTGATTACTGAATCACTTTTATATGAAATACTTTGATGCTATGAAACAAAAACATATCGCACCTGTTCCACAAAAGTGTAACAAGTCAAAATTTCCAAATTTTCGTTTTTTGCAAGAAAACGACATACAGTGGTCATCTCTACCCTCTGTAAAAATCATCCATTGTTTTGTCTCCTCTTTCGTCAAAAAAAACGTTATGACTCTCTCTTTGTTTTCAGAATAACTTTTTTAGACTCAACTAAAGAGTTACATTTTTAGTTGTCTCCAAGTGTTTAAGCAAATCGTTGCGTTGGTTTATCACATAAAGAGTAATATTTTTAGTTTCGCCTTTTTACAATTTATAACGTTTATTCCAGTGAGAATTTTCAGTTAAACAGGGACAACTCAAAATAATACCACTATGTATATAAAAAATTTTCAGGAAAAGAGTAATAACTCAAAAACTTGTTATTTTTCTACAACTACTAAACAAATAAAAATTTAAGCAACGGTTATATTCTTTTTAATAATAATTTCTTGCAATAACATATTTTTTTCTTGTAATATTAACGGGAAACAGTTTTTCGTCTCTACTGAAAATGTTCAAATTTTGAGTTGTTACACTTTTGTGGAACAGGTGCGATATAACAGAACAAACACTTTATAGGTTTTGGATTATTAACACGGATGTCGTTGAGTTTTACACATTTTTAAGAGTCTGTTTTTTGAAGTCTGGAATAAGGCGTCGGTGTTGTTCAACGACTTGCAAAAGATACTGCCTCTGTACTACATTCCTTGTAATGTTGTGGGCATAATCTTGGATAAGCTTAACCGCTCTTTCTGACAGGTCGGTAACTACTTTAACGTGTCGTGCAAATTTTGCAATTTCCTGGTAAGCAGTGTCTGCCTTCCATTGACTAGGTGGTTTGGTCAACCAGTCAGAGCTGAATCCAACCGTTTGAAATAGCAACCATGACTTGGGTCCAATCATTTGGAAGATGAATTCAGTGTGGGGAATACAGGAACTCCTAATTCCAATAGTTCAGGCATGCAATTTTCCGTTTCTCTGCTTCAGATACTTGGTTAGAGAATAGTGAAAATGGAGCCAACTCCTCTGTGATATACAAGAAATGCCTCTCCATTGCGGAAACAGCTGCATCTGATACTTCTGGATCAATTGCATGGTATTCTTTCAGGTCATACCACAGTTGAAGATCAGTGATCGGAGCATCAACATCATGAGATGCCATCAGCCACGGTTTTATATCGAAGTTGTAATTTGCGGTTACGGATCTCCAGGGTTTTAAAGTTTGTGTTGTGATCAGTGAATTTATGCCATGAGTTTTTAAAGTCTTTGAATTCTGGAGTGTCGCCGAATTCGCCGAACAGAACACGCCACACAGAACAAAGGATTCGTTCATATATGTGGTGACGACATGCAAAATAAAACAACTTTCTATCAAGTATTTTTTCGGCAATGACGCACGCACCGTTCATCCATCCAGAGTTGGATGCTGTGGTATCAAAACTCATTCCGACCACAGTAGGTGCAACTTTCCACCCGTGTAAGACTCTAATACAGCTATTGGCTTGGGTTAAATCCGTTCCATCATCAATAACGGGTATTCCAAGAAGTTTCACTTCCTTGTAGTCAGGAATGCCGGATATATAAGAATTGACAGACGCTCATGATCTCCTGGAACAATTTTTCCATCCCAATGCATTAATGAGTGTTGTGGAGGAATGAACGAAGCCTTAATTTCTTCTGCAATTTCTTTACACACTTTCTGCCCAGCTCTTCTCGTGCTTCTCTTGGACAAAGTCATTTTATCTATGTCACCTCCTCCTTCCGATACAATTGCAGCTACAAAAGCAGTGCTCTGAGCAGAAGACAATTTCAAGCGGTCAGCCATTTGTGCGATTCTTGCAGTTTTTAGTGGATTACGTGGGAGCTCCAAGGGCATTTTTGCCAGGCGCTTGGGTGGTCGATAATCAGAACAGGAAGGGATTTCGAAATCTGTATCAGGGTCAGGGCTATTTTCGAGACTATAGAGAGTGTGGTCATTATCACTTTCCTCCCCATTCTTATTCAGATCTTTCTTGCGTTGGTCCTCAACTTTTTGCCTTGCTGATTCCAGAGATTCCCTTTCTAACTTATTATTTACTTTCTTGAAATATTTGTTATCTCCTGTGTCAACTAAAACCTTCTTTCCAAATTTCAAGGCTGTGAGAAATTGTATGTCTTCATTTTTTCTGACTTGGTAAGCGAAATCGATCTGTCTCTATCTTGTGCTCTGCATCTCGATGCGCCACAGAGAAATTGTTCTTCATATCATCAACAAAGCACTGCTCCTTCTTCTCATTAGATTTACGTCCCTTGTGTTTCTTGATAACTCTGTAACTCTCATATAGATCAAGTATTTTGGCCTTCACTTTCTCTTTCCGTTGACTTTCGATTCCTGCCTTTGTCCATTGAAGCTGTACTTCCGCACACATTTTATCTGCGATCGCACTGTTGACATTAATAAATTTCTCGTGTTTCATCGGTCCATCCTTAAGGTAACAGAAATATCGTAATACATCTCCTTTTGTTGGTATTCTTGAAGGTGGTAATTCACTGATGTTTTTGCCTAATAACCACAGTTCAGTTTCGTGACTGAGAGTGGGGGTTTCTGCACACTTTGCCATTTTATGGTCACTCGTCACTGCCTCGTCAGGGAAGAACTGAAGTTTGACTAAATTGAAGTTTTGCCAGTATTGCCACTATTGTTCCACACTGTCCACAGATCCCTGTAAGGAAGAATAGAATATATTAGGTCACTAACACAAATTTAAAATTAAGTTTGAAACAATCCTACTACAGTACTACACTACTACACATTCAAATATAACGTTATTCTAACGAACCATACATATTTGACAACTATGTAGGGGCAAGGCGTAGAGTACTCCGATTGAGCTGATTTTTTTATGCCTGGGGAGCAAGATTTTGACACACTTTTTTATTTTGCCCCACCCTAGTCCTCAAAGATAAGTGTTACGCCGACAAGCCAGAGACAATTGACGCTTTAAAGGGCAATATTCGTAAAATACAGCTGCACACAATCGATAATGTGCTTAAAAATTGGACCGATCGTGTAGGCTACTGCATGGCCAGCCGAAGCAGCCATTTGAATGAAATTATTTTCCATTATTAACCGGAAGGATTTTACTTTCAAATAAAAAAAGAAATTGGAGAAAATATTCAGTATTTTTTTTTATAGCATTTTCAAAAAAAAAAGTTATTTGGCGGACCCGTTATGTATGTGCATTAGGATGTCCCACCAATAAAAATTATTTTTTTGCTCAAGCTTTATTCGAAAGCTAATAGGGTAAGGTATTTTTAGGACCTTTTTCAGGTTTTTCGGAAGAGGTTTAGAGGTCGCACAAGTCGAATTTCTCCCAAAAATCGGGTATACCGGATGTTTTTTGAATTTGACTCCAAACTCGGTCAAAAACCACGATTTTCTTAGTTTTTAAGTCACCATTTTTTTGCAATATCTATTAAATGAGACCAATTTCGACCATATTAGGTTAAATACTTTTGAAGATATGAGTAATATTGGCAGACCTCTTATGTGTATTTTTAATGAATTCTCTAGTTTTCGAAGCGCCATATTTCCGGAACCACAAAAGCTAGATACCTAAAATATTTGAATTTATATTACTTTAGTGCTGTAAAACATTCATTACAATTTTTGTACAATTCTAAGAGGGTGAGGTAAAAAATTTTATTTTTTTTCGTTGATTTAACATGGAATTACCCTTAAGTGAATTGTCTATTATTCCAACATAATCCAACCATTTTTCGATTAGAAAAATTTTCCTGACCTTGTAAGCTTGTAGTATGAACTCCTCATACACTAACCAAAAACTAACGAAACAGGTCATAAAATTCAAAATTCAAAAACAAATAATGTCATCCTTGAGATCAACCGGAGAGTAATGGAGTTATTTCTAGGCCAGCATTCCAGACATAAATCCATCTAGAGTAACAAAGATCCAGCTATATTGGAATCTCACATAATATTTCTTGTTTCACGGCCCATTCTCATGATTCATTTTGCAAGCAGAATAAGCAGCACCGAGAGCCTTCGCGAGAAAAATGCAACAGCAAATATATGGGCCTATAATAAACAACGTTGAGTGTCGACATCATATTAAAGGAACGAAGTTCTTAATCGCACGTTGCCGGTTGGGGCTAAGTGAAAAAAAATTAAACAACTTTTGTTTTAACACTATTATGGTACAACCCACTATTATCAAGTATATTGTTTACTTTTGACTTGGTTTGTGTCTAGACTAACTAGATGTCTCATATATGTTGACAAAATTCCTTGTTTAATGGGAAGTTTTGTAGGTGGAGCCTCTAACCAATATTTAGTCTGTATTGTAATTTTGAACCCAATGAAAAGTAAATTTAAAAAAGCCAAAGTGAAAGAAGTTTACATAAATAAATTTTTTTTTTCAAATAAATGCCTTTTCTTAAAAAAACTAAATTTTGGCAAAAAAAACCTACTCATATTCTTAAACAAAGTAACTTTTCTTAAAAAAAAACTTATCTTAAAGAAGTACCTATGCTTAAAATAAGTACTTTTCTTAGAAAAAGTAAATTTTCTTAAAAAAAATAAGTTTTTTTGAAATAAGTACCATTTCTTAAAACAGAATATTTTCTTACGAAAAATTGCATTTACTTAAAAAACTAAATTTTCTTTAAAGAATACCTTTTTTGTGAAACAAAATAACTCTTCTTGATATATGTACCTACACTGAAAAATGCACCTATTCTTGAAAAAATTACCAATTCTAAAAACAAACTGTCATTTCATAAAAAACACCTTTCTTCAAAAAAATACCTTCACTTAAAAAAATATCTTTTTTACAAAAATTCTTAAAATACCTTTTAAAGTACCTTTTCTTAGAAATAAAAAATGCCTTTTCTTTTCTTGATGTAACCAGCCTTTCTGAAAATGAGTAAAAAAAAATGAGTAAATCCTAAAAAGAGTACCACTTCTTTAAAAAGTACCTGTTCTTAAAAAAGTACTTCTTTGAAAAAAACGACACTCTTATGGCCTTTTCTTACCGAAAGTACTTCTTTTTAAAAATAGTACCGTTTCTTAAAAAAACATTAGCTTTTAAAAAAGAGTACCTCACTTTAAAAACGACCTTTTCGCGAAAATATAATGCATTTTCTTACAAAACGGACCTAAAAATATAATTTAAAAAAAATGCATTCTACAAAAAAAACTATTTAAAGAAATTTTATCATTTTACAAAAAGTATGTTTTCTTAAAAATCTAAGAAATGTACATTTCTTAAGTACTTAAGAAGAAATGTACTTAAGAAATGTACTTAAGAAGAAATGTACTTAAGAAATGTACTTAAGAAATGTACTTAAGAAAGAAATGTACTTAAGAAGTGTACTTAAGAAATGTACTTAAGAAATGTACTTAGTGAAATGTACTTAAGAAATGTACTTTGAAATGTACTTAATGTACTTTGAAATGTTCTTTGAAATGTACTTAAGAAATGTACTTTTTTTTAAGAAAATTTACTTTTTTAAAATAAATAAAAATAAGTTACTTGTTCACAAGTAAAATAAAAAAGCATTTTTTAAAAATAAAAAAGCAATTTTTGAAGAACTGTTAAAAAAAAAAACAAGCTGGGACGAGAGTTGAACCAACAACCCTCAGACTCCAACGCGCAACCCTTTACCCATCAGGCCACAGCGACCTTAGATGAAGTGTGACAAAATTCATATATATGTATGAACACATGAAAGTACATCTAAACATTCTAAAGTACTTACCTATTATAAAGAACAACAAAGATTTTCAACATGGAAATTCACCACACGGCAAAAGGAGTAGTTTAGTATAAAACTACAAAAATTAATGTGAAAATTTTATGAGTTTTTTTACGTTTCCAATCATAAAATTTTTTCCAATGGAATAATTTCGCTGATTTTCAATACCAAACTGCTTAGGAATACGTGGAACATTCTGGCCAAAAACCAAACCGCGTTATCGCCGATTGAAGTCGTGAGAATGTTTTCAACAGACGGACATGGCTATATCGACTCCGGTTGTTATAAGGATCAAGAATATATTTACTTTATGGGGTCGCAAAGCCTTATTTCTATATGTTACAATCAGAATGACAAACTGATATATACCCTCTATCACTTACAGTGGAGGGTATAAAAAGCCATAACAGTATGAATTTTTTCACAAATAAGTACTTTTTTAAGAATAGAAAGTTGTACTCTGTTTAGGACAAGGCAATTTTTTTTAAAAAATGTGCTTATTTTGAGAAAGTCTATTTATCTCAAAAAAAGAAAAGAAAATCTATTATTTTAATTTTAAGAAAAGATACTTTTAAGAAAATTAATTTTTTTAATTATTGTTATTGTTTTTATGAGAAGATATTTATTTGAATAAAATATTTTTTTAAGAAATGGAATTTTTTTAGAATTGGTCTTTTTCAAAAATAGGCACATTTTTAAGATTACGTACTTATCTCAAGGAAAGTTATTTTGTTTTACAAAAAGACACTCTTTAAAGAAAATTTAGTTTTTTAAGAAAAGGCTGTTCGTTGTAAAAAACTGTTCTTTTTTAAAAAAAGGTATTTGTTTAAAAAAAATACTTTTTTTAAGAAAAGGTACTTTTTGTAAGAAAATTTACTTTTTAAAGCAACAACACTTCTCTAAGATAAGGTTTATTTTTAAGAGAACTTACTTTGTTTCAGAATATGAATAGGTACTTTTTTTTGAGGAAGTTTACTTTTTTTTAAGAAAATTCACTTATTTAAGAAAATGTTCTTTTGTAAACTTTTTTCACTTCGGCTTTTCTAAATTTACTTTTTATTGGGTCCAAAACTACAATGTATACCAAATATTGGTTACGGTAGGTCAGATTCGGCAAATAAAGGGTTTTTCGACAGAGACGCTACACAAATAAATCGATAGCGACAGCAAACGACGCAATATTTTTTCCCGCTCTTTTGACATTTCTCTTCAGTAAGGTTTGCCATTTCATCATGGAAAGATATACGAGCCAACAACGAGCCGCAATTATTAAAATTTACTACCGAAATTTGGAGTCAGTGGCCTCAACTTTAAGACCGCTACGTCCAATTTATGGTCGTCATAATCATCCTACCAGATCAACAATTGAGCGTCTAGTGGAAAAATTTGAACCCACAGGCACAGTACAAAATGTTCCCGTGCCAGTGAGACAAAGAACTGCCCGTATTGTCGAGAATATTGCTGCCGCTGAGGCTTTAGTTCAAGAAAGCCCAAATGTGTCTCTCACACGTCGTTCTCAAGCGTTGGGCATCTCTGTGACGTCGTTGTGGCGAATTTTGCGAAAAGATCTTGGCCTACATCTTTACAAGATCAAATTGACGCAAGAACTGAAGCCGCTTAACCACCATAAGCGTCGTATGTTCGTGAATTGGGCTAAGCAACGACTTGAAAATGATTCGGATTTTCATCCTAAAATCATCTTCAGCGATGAGGCTCATTTCTGGCTTCGTCAATAAGCAAAATATGCGTTATTGGTCAGACAGCAATCCACACGTAATCCATGAGTCATCATTACATCCCGAAAAAATTATGGTTTGGTGCGGTTTATGGGGGGGCAGCGTCATTGGGCCGTACTTCCTCCGTGATGATCAAGAGCGGCACATTACTGTGAATGCGAATCGCTACCGTTCAATGATAACCGAATTTTTTTGGCCCCAATTGGATAATATGGACTTGGAGGACATGTGGTTCCAACAGGATGGCGCCACACAGCGAATGCCACAATCAATTTATTGGAAACCAAGTTTGGTGAACGTGTTATCTCACAAAATTGACCAGTCGATTGGCCGCCTCGGTCGTGCGATTTGACGCCGTTAGATTATTTCCTGTGGAGCTACGTCAAGTCTATGGTATATGCCAACAAGCCAGCGACGATTGATGAACTTCGTACGAATATCGAACGTGAAATTGCAGCAGTATCGGCCGATTTATGCTTGAAAACCGTCAAAAATTGGGTTCAGCGTCTGGACTTCTGCAAGCGTGCCCGTGGTGGCCATGCAAAACAAATCGAGTTCCATACATAATGGCATCGGACGGAATAAAGAATTTCATTGGTATCTAAAACCGGTTTTGTTTTATTTAAAAAAAACTTTTGTAGCGCTCTTATTGAAAAACCCCGATATTTGACGAAAAATGTCAAATATTTCTTGGCCTCTGTCTGGCCACAAAATATTTTTGTGTGGAAAAAAAACAGCTCATTTTGGTCACACAAAACTATTTGCCTTCAAATAAAAATTTGCTCAATGTGACCAAAGTCTGACGACTAAAGAGCAAATAGTTTTCTCTTTTTTGGGCAAACATTTATTTGATCTTACAAAATAATTGTAAGAGCAAACAATGGTAGATGTCAGATTTACGACTCAAATTTCAAAATTAAAAAAAATTTACCAACATTAAACTAAGAAGAAGGAATGGTAAATATTATAAACACTTTTAAAAATATTTGGGTAATTTTGTTCAACGGGTATAAAAGTGCGTACGTAGTTCAAAAGTGCAAAGTTTAGGCATTGCTAATCGACTAATTAGGATATCATAAGGATAGTTTGGCCATATTCATAATGTTGAGGCTGGATATGTTGAAAATGGATTTTAATCTCCTCTACCAAACCTTATAATTAAAAAATATTCTATAATTTTTCAAAATTTCAGCATAGTAGATTTCAATAACTAATAAAGATATCGAAACATTTCATTTAATTTTTTTTCTATATTTTGTGTTTGTTTATAACAAAAATACATTTGAGGTCACATAAATCGCTTAAGGTAGCTTATTTCAAATAATATGTTCCCGTATATCCGAACATTGGAGGGCCATAACTCCAGAAATAGAGGCCATTACCAAGTTTACCATTATTTGGTTAAAACAATGAGTTCTAGATCAAAGCAATGAGCTATTTTGGATATGCCAGTGGGAGCTAAACTTGCCCAAATTTGCTTTTAAGATTTCTCCTCTTCCAAAACTAAATCCGTCGCTTCTCCACAGCAGAAAACATTCATCCTCCTGCATTATAGATATTTAAAATATTTTCTAGCAGTTTGTTTAAAACTTTTGGGAAAACAAAATCGTATTTACTGCCAATTTGTTTAAAATTTTTTAGAAAAAAATTTGTTTTCTGACACCCTACTTAAAATTGTTGAGAAAACAAATTTGTTTTTTCTGCCAGGTTGATCAACCAATTATTTGTTGCAGATATTTGTTCAAGTGTGACCACAGGGCAAATGTATTTTCCCTATTGTTTATTTGACACTACTTGATACCTGTTTCATCAAACAAAAAGAGGCAAATAAATGTGCGTAGTGTGAACATAAAATCAAGCCTGTATTGATTTGACAACATTTTGAGTAAATAGGATGAAATATATTTTGATCAAATATTTGTCCAATCTGACTGGACCTTTACAGGCTCCACCTAGAAAACTTCCCATTAAACAAGAAATTTCCCAACATATGTTAGTCTTGACACAAACCAAATCAAAAGAACCCAATATAGTTAATAATACTGGGTTGTAGGATAATAGTGTTAACAAAAAGTTGTTAAATTTTTTTCATTTAGCCCCGTGCCGCAACGTGCGATAAGGAACTTCGTTCCAAAAAGAATTTATTCCACGTCGTGACATGGACTAATTTTTCAAAATTTCTTTTAAAATTTGTTAATTTAAAATTTCCTTTAAAATCCTTTAAAATTTGTTAATTTCGATTGAACTCTGCGTTTCCGGGATAGAGAAAATTTTTATATTTTCGTCCAAAAATAGGGATGCATTATAGGGGTAATTGCCCTTCGCCTTGGACCCATAACCATTACACATCGCCCATGCGTATTGGGTAATTATTATGAGTAATTACTCATCACTGTGGGTAATGGGTAGATGCTGTTATTCATTCTCGAAGTGCAATGTGTAAACGATCGTTACCCATTTCCCACAAGGATGTGTATGGGTAACACGCGGGTGGATAAATACGAACTTTGGTATGAACCACGAGCTGTATGAACCGTATCGAGACATCGGCATAATTAAATGAATCAAAACAACACGCTTACGCTGTCAGGTCCATGTCAGTATAATGAATAAGGCTGTAAAAGCCAGAAAGCTCAAAAAGAGTACGTCCCAGAAAAGATAAGGTGGATGAATTCTTGCAAAAGCTTGGTGACACCAACAGGAGAGAATGGGCAAAAGATTGGTAGCGTTGAATAAATATGTTATTTTCGTTTTGTGAACTGTGTTTGAGACTGGAATGTTTCAGATCAATTAAGTAAGTAAGAGATCATTTCATTGATAATGAGGTGATAGTTTTTATTTTTTCTCTTTATATTATGTGTCTCCTTTGAATTTGAGCCAAATTTGATACTCACCTACTAAAATACGGTGGTTCTCAAAATCAAAATTTAAATTTGTTTGCTTCGGCTCAAGGAAATTTCAAACGAAATCAAATAGGGTAAGAGTTTTTTTTCATCATTTCTGATTTCCCGCCAAAAAACCAATGCAAGAGAGTCTAGAGGAAATCATTTTCAGAAATTCCAAAGACACAAAATATGTCATCTAACCGCTACCATAGAAGCAGTTCTATAACAGTTCCACATCTGACCAAAATATGTGGTACTCAATATGCTCTATAGCATTACAACCAGATGACGTTCTATGAATATATGAATTGAAACATTTTATAAAAATCCCTTAAAATGTATTTCATTTTCGATTTTTCGCACCCATCCCGAATTATAAATATAGGAGCATTTAGGGGTTTTAAAAAAAAATTATGCCTCTTTAAGGACGTCACTGTATTAATCCGTTCGTTGGTGTTTACAATTTAGATTATTTTTAAGATTGGACGCACCGTTTTCGAGTTAGAGACATATTTCCATTTTAACGATTGCCTTATTTCAGCGAATTTTTGGAAAATAAAATTCTTTCACTTAAACAGGACCAGTTTATCAAAATACCTTACAAATCCTTAACAATTTATTATTTATTCGATTCTACGCTCAGCATTCGAGCTAGATATATGAGCATTTTAGCAATTTTTGATTTGAACGACTTTTAGTATTAGTGACTTTATAGAAAAAAATGTGTGTCACTTGAAAGACATAGCCTGGTTAAAGCGTTCGCTAGAGGTCAGCAACTTGGTTATTGTAGCAATTGGTTGCTTCTTTTCCGAGTTAGAGACACATTTGCATTTCCATAATTTTCTTGTTTTGGCGTGCCTCTTGTTCATGAGAAATTGGCGTCGATCTCTGCTCTGACCACCTTACATTTGTTCCCTCGTTTAGTGACGGCGCACAGTGGCTGAAAATCGTTTTTCATTGGCCAAAATTCTGTAACTTTTGAACCGATCACAATATTTAAGTAATTTTTTTTGAATGGATAGATATTTAGTTCAGCTTGACTCAGTTTTAATTACATTAAAATTGATTGAGGACTTTTTAAGGAATTCTAGGTCAAAGTTGAACTTTTGATTTTTTTTAACTTTTAGAGTGAAATATGGGTTTATTATTTTTTTATTTATTAAAAAGTTTAATATTTGGATTTTAATAACAATTATAAATATTTTTTGTAATAATGGAATTTTTTTAATGTTACACTCAAAAGAATTTTTACACTCAAAAAAAATAGTAAAATCAACTGGAGATTTTGCTATTATTACAGAAAAATTCAACATTTTTTGCTGTCAAATTTGCAAATTTGTTTACACTCAAAGAATATTTACACTTAAAAAAAAAAACGTTAATAATATTATCTAAATTGATAATTTTAAAAAAAATTTGATAATTTTAAAAAAATTTTAAAAATAAAAACTGCAATAGATTTTAATAGCATTTGTAACAATGGTAGGTTCTGTTTATTATTATTTTTTTACTAATACTAATACTATAATTATTATTCATTTGACTCAAATATTGATTGAAAATATTCCATATTTTGTTCTGTGCTATTTCTGGTCTTTAGTAGTTTTTTGGCTTCTTCATCTAAATCCCGATGTTGCACTTTCCATTGATTTCGAATACTGGAGATGAACGGATCTGACGTTGCCAATAATATATTAAATAGATCTTCATTTGTGGAATTTCGTGAAATTTTTCTAGTATTGTGCTCTATATAAAATCTGTAATCCTTGTTCCTTTTTTCCTGAGCCTTCTCTGATAGATCTCCAAGTGGCACCAAATGATATTTAATGACATCTTCTCCATGATACAGGATTTTGTGAACTGTTGCAGACATATTTCTCCATAGGTAGTTGGTTGTATATATTTTTGCAGTTTCTTTAGCATAATCTCCAAATTTTCTAGAGTCAATTTCTTCATTGCACGCAAGTACTTCTAGGATTATTTTAAATCTGAAAATAAGGTTTAAATCCACTCCTGTTATTTCAGATGCTGTTTCTGGATCTGAAAAGAATCTTCTTGCGGTATTGCCATCATTTGTATTGCTTGACCCTTGTTTTGGCTGATCTATAATCAATCCAAATTTGCGATATTCATCTTGAACATGTTTCTTTTTTGAACTTCTTAACTCTTTGTTGGTTTTGTTGTTTCTTATTGATCCTGAAGACCCGAAATCCAAATCATAACTGATTTGTAGTATGTGTTCCATAAGTCGTATTCTTGCATGTAGTGGTGATAATCCAAATTCATATGCATCGGTATTATCTAATGGTTTTGTCGGGACTTGGTTTAATTGGGTTGATGTTGCTTGGCATTTCATCGTTAACATCTTTAAGTTTCCGCCTCTTAGATCTAGCGCTGCAGTTGTCCAATGATTTGCGTGGTCTTCCAGCCTTATCTTGCTTTGCTGTTTCTGCAGCGACAGTAAGTTGGCCTTCTACCCAGTTTGCACTTTTTATATAAAACTTTTGTTTACTGTAGCTAACTTCTTTGTAGCGTTTTTTAAGTGCTTTGACGAAATTAGATAATTGTTCTTGTATTTCGGTGCTACACGAATTTAAGTTTAATTTTATTTTAACGTAACTAAGAACATCTTCCTGGTTTTTGTTTCTAAAATACTCTTCGGCCAGTTCTTTATAACTGAAGCTCTCCATATTTTTCTGAATATTTTTATTTGCGTCTGTTATTGCTGAAATATATTAGAGCAATTGAGTTTTTATTCAAATGTCGCTTTCTTATAAGCCTTCTCATAAGCCATCAAACTATATTTCTAGGTAAAATAAAAAGATAAAAAAATGGCATTAGTGCATTGTTAGGTAAAATAAAAATTAATTACATCCTCTGTGTATTGACATTCTTACTTACAAATATATTACTGGTAATAGAACAAATAATGAATATTATAAGCTATAAAATACCTTAAGCACAAATTTAATACACCATTTTATACGAGTACTTATAGGGCTGTTTAAATTATCGTAATTTGAATTTTTTAGAGTAATTTCATTAAAATGAAAAAAGTGTTCTACCGGCGGGTCGTGGAGGGTGCAAAAGTATATATAGGTTTAAAGAGGACACTTTTACCTTTCTCCGGGTGGTATACGTTTCTTGTTCCCTTTTGTTCCCTAGAAGTTATATTCCACTAAAGTTTAAATTTGAGAAAAATATAGTAGTTTCATAAATCTTTCACAACGCCCCTAATATTAAACTCTAGAGCTGTGACCACTTACAACAACTAAAGATTATAATCCTACCGACATTATAAAAAAGACCGCAGGCCATTATCGATGATAGCTTGCGAGTAGTAACCATTTATTTTTGATAAAAAACAAAAAAAGACACCTTTTTCTGAAATTAAAAAAAACAGTTGAGTTTGACAGTATGCCACGCCCATAATTAGCAATAGTTTACCCTAATTTTTTGGCTACCTTAATCTGGATATAGTAGCTACAAAAAGGCGTAAAAATATTAAAAATCGGTGACAAAAAAAAATTAGATTTTTGGCCAATGAAATCAAAATCTCGGCCACAGTGCGGCGACAATATCGAGTACTTAGCCAAAAAAAAAACATACGAAAAAACAGTTCGGAACCGATACAAAACTGTAGGTCCGAATCAGTGAGTGTACAACTAGAAAGCGAGAAGCTCTCCATTGCGAGAAGCTCTCCATGGGATGTGATGGGCAACAGCTTTTTTATTTTGACTACCCGTCCCGACACATATTGGGTTGGGTTCGTCAAAAATTATTTATACACTTATTGTACTAAATCACTTTTTTATACCTTCGAATCTAAGGCTTAGATAGAACCTGAAAAATCGGTCCCTGTAAAATTATGCAGGTACCATGTATATGTTTGGAACATTCATATACATACGTGCAACTATTGTTTTCATGAATTGAAGATCTGCTGTGATTTTTGTTTTTGTTTTTTTTTCTTTGTTGTCTGTCATATTTTTGGTTTCATCAGTTTCCAACACACAAACCCATAGGTTAGGTTGAAAGAGAGCCAGTCATTTGAGTTAGAAACAAATAACGAGTTCACCCGAGGCCGTAATTTCGGCCAATTGTGGTTCGCTTATAAAGAATTAAAAGGAGAAAGGAATAGTTATAGAGAAGGGGAATCATTTAAAAGAGAGGGTAAGTTAAAGGAGAAAGTCCAGCGCGAAAAATTTGTCTCAGTTGTCCTCTTGTGCTCTTCTGAACCACCAAGGTTTTTCTATGAATTTTAGGAGGGGTTTAATTGGAGCGTCTGCTAGGTTTCCGAGGAGCCTGGCCCCCAGGAAGGCCAGACGATACTCTTTCAGTCCTGTACGTGAACAAAGCAAGTGCTGCAATGACTCCTCCTCTTCTTCATATAAACAACTTCAGCCGAAGTCTCCATATGGAAGTTTCAGCAGCCATATGGCCTCCAGTTATGACTCCTGTGAAAGTGCTGAGTGTGTTCTTCCCAAGGGAGAGCAGCCCTTTGGTACGTGTTCCATCAATGTTCCTACAGTTCTGTACCGATTCCCATCTCGACTTTGTAACGCTACTTCCAGTTCGTCGACTTGGTTCCTCAGTTCCACGAACGGAATATGCACGTCCATGGTCGCAGCGTCTTCCCGCACACAGGAGCCCATTCTGGCGCATTCGTCTGCTATTTTGGTGCAGTGAATGTTGCTATGTCCCGGTACCCAGCATAGCGTGATTTCGTGCACCTTAATTTGGGTTAGGGGTAAGAAGCAGTCCATCGTACAACGTGATTTGATGATTCTTGAGTCTAAGGTCTTCAGGGCTGCCCTCCTGTCGACGTAGATTTTGAGTTTCGCTAGGGAGATAAATCCCGTTCCAAAATTTATTTTGCTGCAACGTTAATGGCGTACATTTTTTCAGTCCATTTGTTTCGAAGTCTGGTGAAAATCCTGAGATTTAGGGCTACGCAATATATTCCCGATACCTTGCCCGCTTCCACTTTAGATACATCCGTGAAGATTGAGATTTCACCGGGATCAGTAACGCTATTTTCCGCCCAGTCTTCACGGCCAGGTACAATTACCTTAAATTGTTTGTCCTAAATTATTTTGGGACCCATATGGTTGGCTTGTTCATATTTGCAAAAGTACCCAAGCTGACCAGGGCTGAGTCATGTCCGCATGCTGAAAAACAGCCTCTGTAACAAATTATCCCAAACATATTCTGCAGGAACCATGTATATACTTGGAACACACTTCAAACATTTATACGTTTGCAAGTCCCAAACTCAGGTGTATTTAAATGTGAACATTAGCATGTTTACTGACAAATATGTATGCTTTTAAGTGGAAACATATGTATGCTTCAGCCCAAACATCCATATACTTACGTGAAAGCATTCGCCTGTTTCCCCCAAACTTACATATACTTACGTGTAAACAAATGCGTATTTTCTTCCAAACATAGTAATATTTAGAAATGAATTATTCATTCTTTATCTATTATGATTAACATAAATAATTAATACAAAAAAATTAAAATATTTAAAATGACCCTTTCTACATTTACTTGCTGAATGCATTACTTTTTTATGAAAGGAGAATCTGCTGCTCTGTTGCTTCTCCTTTCTTTGTTGTCTCTCACGTTTTTGTTATCAGAAGGTTTCAACTATGCCCTGGTTATCACTGTAAAGTCATAGTCCACAGTAGAGATGGGCACGTTAGTAAGTTTCGACTTACGTTCACGCACGCTCACGAAAGGAAGACCACCACTCGCGCACGCGCATGAACGAAAATTTTTTCGCTACTCCCGTTCACGTGAGCAAAATTTGGTGCTGCTCACATTCACGCATGAATCACACCAATCACGTGACTCGCGCCCATCTCTAGTCCACAGTAACCATTCTTAATAGTTCAGCACATTAGCTTAACCTATGACCTATGTAATATTTTAATTCGAAATTAGTGCAATTTCAACTACTTTTAGAATCGCTTTTTCATAGGTTCAGAAGATGGGAATTTCAAGTGATCTTAAGATACAATGAATATATCACTTTCTGCATTAACGAAGAAGAGTATCACCAGATATCCACCTCTCTGCGTCCTCCGCCAATATGAAAATATAGTGAGTAAGCACCACAAACTAGTGCTTCTTTTCTGCGACAACCGATATTAATTTCACCAGTGATTACACTGCTTCTGTCTGTGATAAATTGGTGATTATTATTTCCTTGGATGTAATTTTTAGTAATGCGTTTGAATAAGATTCAAATTTGATTTGTGCTTAAAACCAAAATTTAAAAATTTCACACAAAATCAATCAGGTACAAAATGTGGCTGCTTTCCTCGTCTTTATTCCCAATATGTTCCGGTTACCTTAAGCTTCCAGTTAGTTAGTTTTTAAGCACATCAAGCGTCCAGCCGACTGATTAAGCTGAAACATTTTCAATAGACACACGCTTTGAGCTGAAAATTGTTATTCCTTTTACATATTTTCCTCCTGATCATTTGTTATTCTGCTTTATACTCTCTCAGTCGTGTATGGTAAAGGTTGGTATAAAAACTATGAATGGGTGCGTTGAAAACAATAAAAGTTAAGTAGATAAATATTCAAATATTATGCTATTATCCTACACCATTGCTACTGCCAACCTCCTTTCAACCTTTCAGCTCTTTTCATTGCAACTCCATATTCCACCCCGTCCAAATGAGATGTTATTCCCACATACAAAATAGGTAAAAGATGTTATTAATCTTAGTCCACGAACAACAACAACAACAAAATACACATACATACATAAAAACATCCCAAGAAAATAAACAACAGAGGAAGTACAAAAATAAACTTTTTACCTTAACAAATATATTTCAAGTTTGTTTTTATTACCAGCTTAAGAAGAAAATCCAAAGGAGGTAATAGAAATGGGCGAAGTCCCTGCAAACTCTTCCTTTTCCCAAATCTTTGGCATGAAAAGTGACCATTGGTGAAGTTAACTCGTAGCAATGAAAACGACTATGAAAAATTTCACTACGTATGTTCAGCACAATGTTAGGGATGTCATTGTGATAATGGTGGGAAGAGAGATTTTGTGTTGCCCTCGACATATTGCATACTTTTAGGAAGGAGCACAAAAACAAAGTTACTTAACTGTAAATGAATTATTGTAGTTGAACGTTTACACGTTTAGTTTTACAACAATAACAACCAAAAATAACAACAACAACAAAAATTGAAATCCCCAGAATTTATTTTTCAACTTTTTTGTAAGATGGTATGCCTGCCATTCACTTGCCTTTTCGCTGTTTCATTGAATTCATTTTCGGTAAGTCCCTTCCATGTAGCGGGTAGATTGTTTTCAGTTTCCTTCAAAAACAACCGGAAAGAAAACATAATGTCATGCTTGAATTTCAAATGAAACGAAATCATTAAATTACACAAACCTTCAGCAATATCGAAATAAATCACAGGTGGCAAAAAAAAGAGAAAATAGTGCCTACTTTAGGGGTTTCTATAATAAATTAAAATTCGTCGCATACTTTTGCACGTGTTTACCTCAATTTGCTTTAGTGTTATTATTTCTTTTCCTTCATTTGAGTGCAAATACTTTTTGATAAATCACACACAAATGATTATATATATATATATATGCGAATATAGGGCATTTCTTGGGAATTTATGGCGGTATGGTGAACAAATTGTAGCATATTTTTTGGGGAAAGGGAGGATGAAGACACATTTTGTTAGATAAACCAAGAGATACGGAAATAAACAGGACTTTTCTGTTATATTAAAGTAAAGAAAAATAATAATATTTGAAAAACTTCTTAGATATGTAGTTTTCATAAATGCCATAAAATGGTAAATTGCAAGCTTAAGTTGTCTAGCTATTTGTAGTATTTTCACTTGCCTAGAATTTTTCCTATTTTAACTGGCTTATAGTTTTTCATCTTTAAATATCCTGCACTACCGTGGGTTTAATTTAAAAATAACAAAAACTCTACTCCATTTTTATTTACATTCAGTTTTTACCACAAAATAATAGTTGCATACAACCGCTTTAAAAACCACCAAAAAGTATACCCCATAAAATCAAAACACCTCTGTCTGTATATAGGTGTGTGTGTGTAACTTTAAATGCTCCTAAAAGTATGCAACTTTAAAAACCACATTCCACATCAAATGACACCAAACCGATGGAGGGCAAACAGAAATTTTTCGCTGTACGTCTGTACTCAATACCCTAACGAATTGTATGCATAATTAACTTTGAAATAATACCTTCTGCGTTTTCGATTTCAACAGCAGAATGCTACTGATGTTGTTTTTGCCCTGTTTCAGTTACGTATAAAATTACAGCAGCAAATACCGACAAATTCCAATGAAAATCCAATCCAAAATAATGAAAAAAACAATCACAGACAAAATGATTTTTAATGATAAGAAGTCAAAGGCAAAATTGAGGAAAAAATCGGCATCTGAAACTTAAGTCCTCCACCGCTCGAGGGGGGCGGGGAGCGGATTTGGATACCAAATCGAAAAAAAAAATGAACAATCATCATTTCTGTTCCCATTGATTGATAACAGACGCACAGGAAATTATCTCGGAATCACCGCTTGCTCAGCTCACCGACTTTTACGCTCCACCTAAGGTCTTAGGGTAGTTCGTTGGTTGGCATTTCGTAACCTTCTTTGATTGGCTTTTTTTTATAGCGTTCTTTATTTTTGTTTCTTTTCTTTTATAGATTTCTTGGAATATTTAAAATCAATTTGCTATAAAGCAATACTAGATCGCCTATCTCAATGTTGTTCTTTTTTTTTGCTGGCAACACATCAAATCAAATTAAATGCTAATGCACGGAAATATTCTACGGCTCGATTATTTGGAACTGCCGCAGATATTCGGAATCTCCATGTAATAGTTATTGATAAACAAATGCGAGAAAATTAAAATAAAATAAAAATGAAATAAAGAACAAATTTGAGGAATTGAGATATTTTATTTGAACGAGCAATTTTCTTGGTCGGTTGTGAAATACTCGTATAACATAATTTTCCATGGAATTGATTTTAATAGAAGTGACAAATAGATAAACACACACAAAGGAATGCGAGTTTTTAGGGATGATGAATTGTTTGGAGTTTAAAGAAATCCAAATCACATAATGACGCAAAAGCTGAAATTCAACTTAAATAAAAATGCAAATTGTAAGCGCCTAAAATTATTCTATATTCGTTAACACCTTGAAATAGACTTTTAGAAATCTAATAAAAGCCTATGAGATTTTTAAAAAGAGGCAAATAACAAACACCATATTAAAAATCTAACAAGAATTTAAATTTTCCAGAACATGAGACTGCCCGTGAAGATGGAAAGTTTCTGATAGCCAATCACTTGGGGGTGGCCAGATATTATTCTTCATTGGACAAGTTTTTAACACCTTGAAACACTTATTTAAAAGTCTAACAACAATTAAATTTTCTCAGAACATGGGACTGTCCGTGGAGGTGGAAAGTTACTGATAGAAATTCATTGGGGAGTGGCCAGACATGGTCTTTCATTTGGGCAGTCAAAGCAGCTCACTACTTCCACCCAGTATGTCCTGTGTAAAGGCTTTATAGGAAACCTCCATTAGCTAGCTAGAGTGGGAAGTTGAAACGAACGAGCAGCCTGATTGGGTATGCGATCACTGATACGTCTCAAGCTTATTAGGTGACTCTGTCACTGAAGCCCTTCAAACTAGTAGAAATATTTTTCCGTCCTTTGAAGCCGGATGAGACATCAATCCTGACCAACGGTGGATTAAAACTGTAGACAACACAATCCAATTTCGACTCACTGCATTCTGGTCACGTCTGATCCATAATGGGCAGCTCAAACATGATCACCCTGGCGGTAGGCAAAATGAAAACCACTGTGGACTGGGTTTGCCTGCCGCCACGGGCAATGAAACTAAACAAAAAAAGTAAACGAACAAATCCCCTAATTAAATAAAACCTAAATTTCTCATACATTAACTAAAACCCTAACTGTTGACGACCCTTGCACACGTCATAAGGACAAAAATATAGGGATATGTATAGTGAAGAAATTCCTAGGCGTTTTACCTTCGTTGCAACCATCTACCTTCCCAGCAAATCTAGAGGTAACAGGTGGAACATAACCGCAAACGCTCGGTAGGGGTTCTGCGAAGGTCACCCGCGGTCCACAACATTGTCGTTCTCAGGACTTTTGTCGACAGACTTATAGGGCGGGCAAAGCTATAAATAATACCACATATACTATTATCGCGGATAGACAGAATCGGCCTGGAATGGCTTTTTTAGGAAAAATGCTCACTGTGGCTTTGCTGATCATAGCGTTCTTTCCTGAACATACTGTTAGGTTTGAAACTAAGTTTTGTGTACAGAATCACGTTTAATGGGTGATGAGTTTGGTATTTGGTTTCTGAAAATTAAATAAAACACTAAAATTATGAACAACATATTTACTTGGACCGATAAATCAATACCTGCCATTATACTGATGTGTTAACATCTACGGGCACGGGTAGGGCAATCTCTTAAAGTGAACACATGCAAACAACACACAGCGTTAGCATAATATACATGGCTGTTGTACAACAATAGTCTTCCTGAAAATAAATATGATGGCATTTATGTAGCGGCAACGAACAAACAAGCAGGTCGTCGTCGCCAAAGAGTATTGAATAGTATAGAGAACTCATGGAATGAACTGTAAAAGCACTGGCGACATCTGACGAATGATTCAAAATGTATTACTGTTTTTTTGTCAAAACTTAGTCCATTCATAATTTTGATGTAAAACATTGATGCCTTTTGAAACATTTATGCTTTTTGTATTATTTTATGTAATAACATTGTCGAAAGGGTGCATTTATATTGAAAAATTCTATAAAGAGAGCAAGACTAGATTACGGTCTTTTACTCAGACTCTCTACATGAGAGCGGAAAAGAGTGCAATAGGTTCTTTATACTATTTAATACTTTTTGTCGTCGCTCTGTTTATGGGAAACCAAACACAATTATTTCAGTGAGCTAAATATTGCTTTATTTATTTTAACAATATTAGATCTAATGTTAGAGCAGATGTAAGGAAAACGAAAGTGCAATAGCAAAAGAGCCTTCAGCACAAAAACTACTATTTTTATATTTTCCAATGTAACATTTACCAATGTGTTCATGGATATCGAGCAGATACCGTGTAACAAAAAAGTATTAACACATCGCCCCTGAGTTCGAACACGCATTGATTTTTTGAAACACTATATCATTCAAATGTTGCGCACGGCTACACTTGACGTGTTCTATTGTGAAAGTCCCATTAGGAATCCATATTCGTATGTAATTTTCATTTAATACAAATAAAGCAAAAAAATATTCGAAAATCTCCTAAACATCGTTATTATTCATTTCGTTTACAGGTACTTTTGAAGATTTAAATCCAAAATTATCAGGTAATCCATATTATTGTAAAAAATAGCCAAGAATTGTGTTTATTTTTTACAGATAATTTCTATCAAAGTTCTAGGTCGTTTTCCTAGAACTTTGAAAATTCCAACCCCATAAATAAACCGGAGACAAATAAATAAAATAAATGATTTCCCATTACATCCCATGAAGGAATTGGGGAGAGCTGCTTACAAACAGAGAGCTGCGCGCTTTCTAGTTTTGTAGTCACTGATTGGTACCTACAGTTTTTACACCGATACCGAATGGTATTTTGAGAAGCTTTTTCATGGTTAAATACTCAGTAGTTTCGCCGTCACTATACAAGGTGAGCAAGGCACGGATAGAACCCTGGATCTCATGTACAAGAGACGCGCACACTAACCATTACACCATCGACCGTCACAAAAAACTACTACTTCACGATAATCTCTCACAAAATTTCCACCCCAAAATAAGCTCTAAGTGAACCACGCGACATATGTATAGGATCGTTGATCTACTGTGGGAAATAAAATGTTTTTGTATACATTTGATATTTCGGGCCACAATTCCTAACAGATTCTTAACCGAAATATTTACCCGTCTTTTGAACAAAGAAAGGTAGGTACTTCAATCGATCGGTGTTGACATGAGTATCAAAGCGGCTTGTTTAGTATAGAATAGTTCAGAATAAAACGGTGTTAACATCTATACTCACGGGTAGGTCAATCTATCTAAGTGAACACATGCAAACAACATACGTGGTTGTTGTACAACAATTGTCTCTGCGTAGTATGATGGTATTGATGTAGCGGCAGCGAAACAACAAGTAGGTTGTCGTCGCCAAAGAGTATTGAATAGTATAGAGAATTTATGGAACGAATGGTATGACTCAAAAGCACTGGCAACATCTGGCGAAGGATTCAAAACGCATTACACTCTTTATGACATAACATTGATGACGTCGGTGGTGCAATGGGTAGTGTGCGCGCCTCTTGTACTTGAGATCCTGAACTCGATCCCTGCTCAGACCACCTTAAAATTTCTCCCGACGGCGGTCAACTCGCATAGTGACGGCGACACTATCGAGTATTTAGCCATAAAAATGCTTCACAAAAATACCGTTCGGAACCGGTGTAAAACTGTAGGTCCCAATCAGTGAGTATAAAACAAGAAAGCGCACAGCTCACTGGTTGTGAGAAGCTCTCCCCGATTCCTTCATGGGATGTAATGGGAAACCATTTATTTATTTGTTTATTTATTGATGTAAGGTAATAAAAGAGGGGCAACGAGTGTGTATATCCTGTAAGTGTGCATCTATATTTTTGCATTATTCTCTCAGTGAGTGATTCATAAATATTCCTGAATGTGCGTGCAAATTGCAGATGAGGTCAGTGTTTCTTATTACGGCTGATGTATTGCATTTTAGTTTCATGTATTCAGTCGTCAATGGTTCGTCGGACAGAGGATATCAAAAGCGCTTGATCACTGTAAAAAGAATAAACGAAGTCTCGAACGGTTACATGGTTTGTGATGTTGATTTGGTTTCTGTGTGTATGTTTCGCTATTATTTATGTGTGCCACCAAAGTGAGAAGCGATTTTGAGGAAAGAAACTGGAAAGGCTAACAACGTGAATCCCTTTTTCTGACCGAGCCACTACTGAAAAAAATCGGAATGGCAGACCATTTGTGAAATATAAAAAAATCCAATGAGTGTTCGAACTCACGGGTGATGTGTTAACACCTTTTTGTTACACGGTACCTGTTCGATTGCTATGAACACATTAGTAAATGCTACATTGGAAAATGGAAAATAAAAATCAATCATATGATGACGTTACATTTAAACAATATTAATACTTAAAATTATTTAAACACCAGTGCAAGCACATGTGTCATTATTTTCTTGCTTAATACTTTTTGCTTTATTCCCACAAAAAGCGAAGAGAATGCAAAGCAACAGACACATGCCAATATGTACATAAATACATTGTTATGTTCATACAGATGCTACACAAGTTCAAACAATTTTCGTTGCACTCTTTTTTTCTATCTAATTTTTATATACGTACAACTACGTCATTATTCTCTTTACTCTGAGAGTGCTCCGCACCCACGTTTTATTTGACTTACTTACTTACTTACTTATCCGGTCTCGGACAACCCCGGGGGTCAGGGGCCTTACAAAACGAAGATAACATATTTCGCCAACCAGTTCGATCTTTTGCTTTATCTCTCCAGTTGGCAATACCAAGTGTACGCAGGGATTCGTCAAGCTGATCCCTCCAGTGGAGTCTTGGTCTTCCTATTTCTCGCCTTCCTTCGAGTTCGGTTTCGAAAACCCTTTGCGCTGGTTCGTCTTCATCCATTCCACTGACAAGGCGCAACCAGCGCAATCGCGTTATTTTAATCCGCTTAACTATATCAATGTCAGGATAAAGCTCATACAGCTCATGATTCATGCGTTGCCGATACTCGCCGGTGTGCACTATAGGGCCATACATTTTTCGGAGTATTTTTCTGTCGCAGACTCCTACAGATGTTTCGTCTGCTTGCGATAGGACCTAGGATTCTGCGCCATAAAGCAAGACAGGTTGAATGAGAGTCTAATACAGCTGGACTTTTGTAACTCGGGAGAGTGCTTTATCCCCAAAGTGCTTGCTTAGCCCGAAATAACATCTATTTGCAAGCACAATTCTCCGCTTGATCTCAAAGCTGACACGATGTATATAAGACGATGTATATAAATTCGTCCACGACCTCGAAGTTATAACGGTTATCAACCTGTTCCATTAAAACCATTAATTTTCTCTTGCCTTCATTTTCCGTCAGACCCACTTTTTCTGACTCCTTCTCAATTCTCGAAAAACCCGCAGTAACTTCTCTAATTGTGCACCCAATGATACCTATATCAGCAGCATACGCGAGCAGCATGTGACTTTTGCTGCTGATGGTTTTATTCATGTTGACTGCAGCTTCTCTCATAATGATCTCCATTAAGGTGTTTAAGAGATCACACAATAGGGTGTCGCCTTGCATGAGACCTCGCTTAATTTCGAAAGGTTCGCTAAGATCACTACCTACTTTCACTGCAGATTTGGTGTTCGTCAAGGTAATCCTGCAAAGGCGTATTAGTTTTGCAGGAATACCAAGCTCAAACATGTCTTCTCCAGGATTTGGCGTAGCGTGAAAATCTGGTCAGTCGTCGATTTTCCAGGCCCAAACCCGCACTACAAGGGTCCAATCAGGTCAGCGATAATTGGTCCCAGTCCCTCGCACATTATACCCGATAGGACCTTATATGCTATGGATAAAAGGCTTATTCCACGGTAGTCGGCACAGATACCCGGGTCACCTTTTCTAAATATGGGACATAGTACACTGAGACTCCAATCGCCGGGCATGCATTCATCTAACCAAATATTGCTGAGGAGCTGATGCATGCACCTTATCAACTCGTCGCCGCTAGCCTTAAGCAGCTCCGCCAGCAATCCTTCGCTCCTGCGGCTTTGTTGTTCCCACGCCGGGCAATAACTGTTCTGACCTCGTCTTGGTTAGGAGGTGAGCAATCGACGTCGTCGTCCATATTGTGATCGATTGTCCCATCGTCATTGGATATCTCAGGTACCAGTAGCGCGGAGAAATTATCTCTCCATATTCCCAACATGCTCTGCACATCTGCGATGAGATCTACGTCCTTGCCTTCACAGAAGGGGGGCCCTGAACCATGTCCATTAGTTCCGTTCCCGACTTTTCGGTAGAATTTTCGGGCTTCGTTCCCTCTTCTGCCTCTCCCAATTTTCCCACTCTCGGGCTTTCCCCACTGCCGTTTCCTACACCCAAAGAGACAGTTTACCTCCTTTCCCTTCCCCCCATACCGCTCAGTTGCAGCTCGCGTTGTAATTGACTGAAGGACTGTCATACGTGCAGCGTTCTTTTCATCATTTGCAATGCGACACTCTACATCGTACCATGGTTTATCGCGAAGCGGCTTTTCGAAAACAAGTACGGTTGTTGCGGCAGTTTTCATAGAGTCGGAAATGGGTTTCCACTGCGCATCAGGATCGTCATTAAGAGGGGGTGGGTTCTGTGCCAAAAGTTGCTGTGGCTCCCCCCGAGTTGGCTGTGGCTACCTCTGGTAATTGTAGCTTTCCGATGTCCAGCTTCCCCTGCGTCTGGTTTCGTTCGATTTTCGCCCTACCCAATCCTGTGCGAACCTTTGCCGCTACTAGGTAGTGATCAGAATCGATGTTAGCTCCTCTGATCACTCGTACGTCCATTACACTACGATCAATTACCACGTGATCAATCAATTACCACGTGATAAATTTTGCCCTCAGTCCCTTGATCAGTGGACACCCAAGTAGCCTTGTGGATGTCCTTATGCCGGCATCTTGTACCACTAATAACCTGGGTTTTTGCCGCGTCAAAGTCAATCAGCCTCATACCGTTGTCGGATCTGTCAGCATGTAGACTGAAATTGCCAATAGTTGGATTAAACACATTCTCATACATAGTCATACGTTTCCTCCAGGAGCTCATAGAATATGTCTTTGGCATCATCATCTTTCTCTTCTGTCGGGGCATGCACACAAATTAGGGAAATATAAAAATAGTTTGCTTTTATTCGCATTGTGGCTATACGTTCACTCACAGGATTGAACGTAGACACTAGATGTCGCAGTCTTTTGCCAACACAAATCCGCAACCAAATTTATTTTTTCCTTCATGGCAACTGTAGTATATATCGCAGTTTCCGTTTCTTGTGCAGCCATGTCCTGTCGATCGCATTTCCCGTATAGCGGTAATGTCAACCCTATAACTTTCGAGGACATCTGCCAGTTGGATACTTGCATCGGATCCACATGGAGTTCCCACATTCCAAGTGCATTTCCGTAAATCGTGGTCCTTATAACGTTCGCGGGGTTCGTCAGCAAATAGGGGTCGTTCATGTTCTCCCGTTCGCTTACGTATCTTACTGCCATTATGAACGGTGGCGTGAGGCAAACCCAGCCCACCGTGGTTTTGCAGTTTACCCACTGCCAGGATATTCGATTGCAGCCGTCCATTATGGATCAGACGCTGACCACGATTCAATATGTCGAATCTGGATTTTCCGCTCCTAGTCTCCATCAGCCATTGGCCCGTATGCTTGGCTCATCTGCCTTCTAAGGACAAAAGAATATGCCCGATTGTCCGATGAGCTTCAGTGACATCATTTGTATATAAGTATATTGTTTGTGTACCAACGCATAGTGATAACCAACGCATAGCTGAAACCTTCTGAAAACAAAAACGTGAAAGACAACAAATAAAGGAGACTCAAAAGAGCAGCAGATTCCCATTTCATAAAAAAGTAATGAATTCAACGCAAGTAAATGTAAAAAGGGTCACTTTAAATATTTTAATTATTTGTATTAATTATTACTAAATGTGCATATATATTGATAAAATTAATTATAATAAATAAAGAAAGAATAATTCGTTTCTAAATATTAGTATGCTTGGGAGAAAATACGCATATGTTTCCACGTAAGTATATAGAGGTTTGGGGGAAACCCGCATATGTTTTCACGTAAAAGCATACATATATATCAGTAAACATGCTAATGTTTGTATTTAATTACACCTGAGGTTGGAACTTGCAACCATATAATTGTTTGAAATGTGTTCCAAATACATACATGGTTCCTGCAGAATATGTTTGGGAGGATATGTTACAGAGGCCGTTTTTTCCAGCGTGCAAAAGTAGGGGGAAAGTAGTCCCCTTTACGGATTGCTGTGCTATTGCTATTTCTCAGCTCTGGCACCGACAGTTTGAAAACTCTATGATAGTTTGAACAAAAGAAATTTTTTCGGGAAAAAATTCACTGTTTCTCAACGTTGCAAAAATTTATTTAGATAGATTGAGTCCATGGTTATTCCAATTTTGTTATGCCTTCAAAATATTAGGATTTCTCTATGTCATCAAAACAAGCGTTTGTTTCAGTGAACCCTTCTTTATTCTACACATATCTCTTACCGCCGAAACATTCCTTGAAATTAGTCACTGTAGGCTAAATCTGGAGAATATGGCGAATAAGGTAGCAATTTGTACGCCAATTCCTGGAGTTTTACCATGGCAACGACACACATATACCTACAAAAAGCTTCTCAAAATACCGTTCGGTACCGGTGTAAAACTGTAGACCACAATCAGCGAGTGTAAAAACTAGAAACCACACACCTCAGTGATTGTGAGGAGCTCTCCTCAATCCCTTCATGGGATGTTATGGGACACCATTCCTTTTTTTTAAATTACACACCTGCGCGCCAGTACGTTGTTGGAAGTTCCCTTGATGGAATTTGACTTTTTTCTTACCCAAATGCGGTCGGGTTTACTTCAAATCAATGTCGATCTCTTTAACGTCTCTGAATAAAATTTGCCGGTGATCGTTTTACCCCTTGCCATCACATCGATATAAATTACATCTCAAGCATTAAAAAAAATTGTCGACATGACATTGTTGGCCGACCGACCCACCTTGGCCGTTTTTGGTACGTTCACCCGGAGAAACCCACTGCTTTGACTATTCTTTGCTATCTTGTGTATAGTGATGAATCCATGCTTCGTTCACGGTTAACGAACGGCACACAAACTTTTTCGGATTGTAGTTGAACCTCGGCATATTCTCCTTTGGATGGGCGAGTGAGAGTTTTCGCGGCACCTATCACACCGATACCTTTTCATGTCCAAGTGTGAGTTATCGCACTTGTGTGCGTCCATTGTGAGTAATCGCGGCATCCATCACGAAGATACCTGTTTCATGTCAAAATCTTCATGTAAAACGTGATGTATACGTTCCGTTGAGAGAGCAGCCTCAGTTACCTCACGCATTTTTATTCGCCGGTCGTTCCAATATCATGACACAGTGAGTAATTTTTTAAGTCATGGCAAAATAACCATATACGGACACCACTACGTGATAAAAGACCAAAAAAAAGACCCCTGTCTCCCAGTTTTGCCCAAAGTCCTCCAAGTTTTTTTTATGGGCCCCCAAAGAAGTGGGGCCTCGGTGTAATTTTTGCAAAAAAGTGATCATTTTCCCAAGCTCATATCTTCCAAACCGTTTGGAATTTTGATTTACTCTCTGAGGCAAAGTTGTAGCCCTTGTTATAAAGACCAAAAATTGTAAACATATAAAATCAATCGCAAAAAATTCAAGGAAACAATCAACTACAAGAATGATCCTAAGATCTCAATAAACAACTTTCTAGAACATATGAACTTCCTAGGAATGATTCTTAACACCGTTTAGGTAGCCCTTAGATAGCCGCAAAAGTGAAAAATTTCCCGAAAATTTTTTAATTTCATTTGTTTTTTCTTTACTTCAACATTGAGATACTATAAAGCCTTCTCCCGTAAGTGAAAAGGCATGGTGCAGGTTTCATTGTTATACTATTACTGATTTTATTAATCTTAGTCCTTAGGTGGTATGGGTTGACATTTAGAGTTAGGGTTGTAACAGAGAATAGTAGCATGGATATTTAGTAATAATGATTCAGTGTTGTAGGGATTACTAGTATCAGCAGCGATGGCATTACAATTCTATGCTATCTATTACAAAAATTATAAAACGTATTATGTTTATAATTATTCTATGGATTTTAGTGAAGATTTCTGACACGACGAGCGTTCTTGAGCGACCTAATCGTTCATTTGTGCTGGTACAACCACAACGGGCTTCAGTAAACCACTTTATAACCATTGAAGTTGATGGTGCAGAAGCCCATGGAACTTGTAAAGCCTCTTTCTGGTGTCAGGTATGGGTGTTTACGAAAAAAATAATCCATCACTTTTTCTCCATTTTCGTCGAAATTCATGAGGTTGTCTGCTTTCAATGGCTGCCAAACAAACTTTAAATGACGCAGTGTGAATAATCTTGTACAGAAGTCTATTCACCGATGGCATTGGAAAGAACCAGTGCCGATTTTTGGAACGAAGTTCCCTATCGCCCGTTGCGGCATGGGGGTTGAATGAAAAAAATTAAGCAACTTTTATTTTAACACTATTATGCTATAACGCACTATTATCAACTATGTTGTTTACTTTTGCTTTGGTTTGTGTCTAGACTAACTGGATGTCTCACATATGTTGGGAAATTTCCTGTTTAATGGAAAGTTTTCTAGATGGAGCCTGTAACTAATATTTAGTATATATTGTAGTTTTGAACCCAATAAAAATTAATTTAGAAAAGCCAAATAGAAAGAAGTTTAAAAAAATAAAAAAAAACACTTTCTCAAAAAAATACCTATTCCTATTCTTAAACAAAGAAATTTTCGCAAAAGTTTTCTTATAAAAGGTAATTTTGTTTAAAATAAGTACTATTTTATAAGAAAGTAAATTTTCTTACAACAAATTGCCTTTTGTTAAAAAACTACCCACTCTTTAAAGAGTACCTTTTTTTGTACAGCAAAATAACTTCTCTTGAGATAAGTACCTACTCTTAAAAATTCACCTATTCTTGAAAAAAGGATCAAGTATAAAAAAACCCATTCTTAAAAAAAATCCTTCTCCAAAAAAAACCTTTTCTTATAAAAATAGCTTTTCTTAAAAGTACCTTTTTTTAAAAATAAAATAATAGCTTTTGTTTTCTCTTCTTGAGATAGGTCGCCTTTCTGAAATTAAGTACATTTTCTTAAAAAAATAACCTGTTCCAAAAAGAGTACGGGCAGATCAATAAGTCCGACACTTTTCGAACTTCCCGAAATGCAACACTGCTCCCATCAAGTACCGCCTGTTCCGTTATTTACTTTGTGTTTAACAGCTGTTCAAAACATAAAACCTCGTGAAGTTTTTTAAAAATAGAAAAAAGGGAATTTCAAGTGCTCATTAAACATTATTTTTTGCGAAAATCAAACCAAGGAAAAGTTCGATATATACTATGGGGACTCTGCACCATCATCGATTTCAATGGTAAAAAATTGGTTTACTGGCTTTCGTTGTGTTTGCACAAGTACAAATGTTGATGAACGTTCTGGACGGCCAATTGAGGTCAATACACCCGAAAATTTCGAAAAAATCCACAATATGGTGTTGGCCGATCGAAGAGTACAAGTGCGTGAGATTGTTGATGCCATAGGCATTTCATATGGCAGTGGGGTTTCGATCTTAAATGATCAGTTGGGTTTAAGAATGCTGTCTGCAAGATGGGTGTCGCGTTTGCTCTCAATTGACCATAAACGTAATCGTGTGATAAATTCAAAGGATTGTTTGGAGTTGTTTAACCGCAATTCGAAAGTGTTTTTGCTGCATTTGTAACTGTGGATGAAACATGGATCCATTACAACACTCCGGAGACCAAGCAGCAGTCTAAACAATGGCTTTCTCCGAGTGAACCGACTCCGAAGAAGGCCAAGGTAAGTTTGTCGGCCAATAAGGTGATGGCAGCAGTTGTTTGGGATGTATGCGGGATTATCCACATCGCTTACCTTCAAAAGAGGAAAACAGTAAATGGGGAATATTATGTCAACTTATTGGATCGAAAAAAGATATTCAAGATACTGCACGGATGCACACTAAATAGGGTTGGAAAAAAAAGTTTGACGAGTCGCACCCTAGAATTACAGATTAAGCCATAACAAATCCGGGACCACAAAAAAATTTTTTTCGCGCACCCTAAATACGGCCGAATTGTTTTTTTTGTGCTGCGTCGTCATTTGAAGTCCGATTCGAACGAAATAAAAACCATTGTTTTTGTTTTCACAATAGCTACATTTGCTTCATACACAACTTTTTACTTTGACGTCAACTTCTACCTGTAACTTCTTCTACAGCGTTTTTTTATTTATATAATTTTTATTATATAAATAAAGAAGTTACAGGTAGAAGTTGACGTCAAAGTAAAAATGTAGCTATTGTGAAAACAAAAACAAAGGTTTTTATTTCGTTCTAATCGGACTTCAAATGACGACGCAGCACAAAAAAACCAATTCGGCCATTACTTAGGGTGCGCGAAAAAAAAATTTTTTGTGGTCCCGGATTTGTTCTGGCTTTATCTTTACTTCTAGGGTGCGATTCGCCCAACTTTTTTTTTGTATGGAGGCCGACCCTATCTAGTGCACACGTGTGTAGTCTCAATGGCAACATTCCATAAATTTGGCTACGAATTGGTACATCATCCGCCATATTCTCTGGATTTAGCCCACAGTGACTATTTCCTATTTCCAAACCTAAAGAAATGGCTCGGTGGAAAGAGACTTAGGTCCAAAGATGAAATTATTGATCAAAAAATTTTCTATTTTATAGACCTCGAAAAATCATAGTTTTTGGAAGGGATACAAAAATTTACGAAATGAAAGGAGATTATGTTGGAAAATAATTTCTTTTCTTTTGCAAAAAAAAACTGTGTTTTATTCAAAAAGTCACGGACTTATTGATCCGCCCTCTATCACTTCTTTAAATAGTACATGTTCTTAAAAAAGTACTTCTTTGTAAAAAAAAAAATGCGTACCCTTATGGCTTTTTCTTACACAAAGTGCTTCTTCTGAAAAATAGTTCATTTTCTTTAAAAAAAAATATTAGCTTTTATTAATAGAAGTACCTCGCTTTAAAAAATTACTTATTCGGGAAAATAACACAATACATATTCTTTAAAAAATTACCTAAAAATAAACCTTTTTTTTTTAAAAAAAAGTACATTCTATAAAACAAATTCTTAAAAACGTTTATCATTTTACAAAAAGTATCGTTTCTTAAAGATCCATTTAAATTATCGTATTTTACAACAGTAGCCTTAGGCGTGTTGGAACTAACTAGTAAATAATATACAGCGAAAGGAACTACGTTCCAACCGGGTGTCCCCTTATACCTCATGTGATTTTAATTAACTACGATGGCCATATGTGGTTCAATAGTTATTGTGCCCCGCTTTTGTACATGACCACGTAGGTTTGATACCTTCTCTATCCACTTAACGGCGGCGATCACCTCGCTTAGGGATGGCGTTACCATTTAGAAACGGTGTAAAACTGTAGGCCCCAATCATTGAGTGTAAAAACTAGAAAGTTCACAGCCCATTGGCTGTAAGAATCTCTCACCAATCAATAAATGGGATGTAATGTAAAACCATAGTTGTTTTTAAGAGGGCAGTTTAAAATGTTTAGGATTTAAACCGGCTGATACTCACAGTAGAATTGATATTAAGGTTGCGAAGCATTTGGTCAATCCAATCGACACAAAGCGAAAGCAGTCATAAAGCCCCAATAGAATTCATAAAAGCGTCAGATGTTACATTACACAGTGCAACACGAAAAAATATACCAATATACGGACACCAGTACGTCATAAAAGGCAAAAAAAAAAGACCCGTGTCTCCCAGTTTTGCCCAAAGTCATGCACTATTTGTTTATGGGCCCCCAAAGATTTGGGGCCTCGGTGTCAATTTAATGGTCGCTCAGTGTATTCATTCATGAAAACCCATTTTTCAACGTAGCTACTTGTGAATTCGGGGGAGGGTATAATGATGGATTTGTGAACTGTTGAACAAACTTAAATAAGGGACCTTTCACCAAATTGTAATTTAAAAGTTAAAATTAAAGTCTTGCAGGGAACAGATGTCCCTGCTTTTAGCCATCATCAAAAAAAGAAAAAGTAATTGACCCCCCCACCCCACCCAGGACAAATACATACACATAAATATAATCCTCATCATCATGTTGTAGTCGTAAAAGAACCATCATTCATTTGTGCCGACCCCTTTGTTGGCAAATAAACCATCTTCATTGTCTTGAACGACAAATTGAATTAAAATTTCAAATTCATGACAAATCATGTCAAACTTTTCCTATTTTTGTCACTCGCATAAGAAATCTACTCGTTTTCATCACTCCCCAACTGAACATTCGTTTGTTTTTTTTTTGTTTTATGTTTTTTTGGGTTTCTTTTCTTTATTAATTTTATCACTGGAAAAAGAAGTACATAAAGATGAAGAAAATCTGAAAACAAATTTTCGAACCAAAGGAAATGTATGTACATGAATAAAAGTTAAGCGAAATTGTAAACGAAAAACATCGCGAGAAATACTATTAGAATTTCGTTATTTTTTTATGTTTATGGCGCGAAAGCGTGAAATGAATTGTCAAAAAAAGACGGCAGCAGCGGCAGCAGTAGCAGCAGCAGCAGCAGACCGATAAGAGTAACGAGAAATAACACTGAGTCCTTTTTACCAACACCCAGTCAAGCAGCCAAACGTCCGTCTTTCGTTTTGCATCAGGCTCATCTTTGTGGCCGTCCGTCCAACTGTCTGCCAGTGTAACATGTAAGTTCGTTGTGTAAATTTGAAACACCCGAAAAATGAAGAAACGAAACGAAACGAAACGAAAAATTTAAAATTCAGATTTGGAAAATTATTGAAGTAGAAAATTTTTATTGACAGTGAAATATCTTACAAAGTTAACACGCCTTAACACTACCAAAATGCTCCGTTTGCGCTTAAACCCACACTCACACCACTCCTGCACTGCGCCTCCGAATGGTTCATAACATTTTGATTATTATTATGATGATGATACCGAATCCAGTGAATATCGTACAACTAAGGAATGTTCACGACGATGCTGCGCTCATGCTGATGACGATGACGGTTTCGAAATCATTAGAGGAAACCCTCTCAGAATCAACACTAAACACGTAGCAGGAAGCGGGGAGACTTGGATTCCCAAAACCCTCAAGAATTTTGGTATAAGCCAAATAATTTGCTTACTATTATCCTGAATCCACTTCCCCCTCCCACCGACATGCGTATATCCTGCGAAGGATATAGAAACGAAATAACAAAAAAAAACACAAGTGGCAAAGTCTTACAGACATAATCACACTTCTTAACCCAACTTCCCGAACACCCCCACTTCCAAACGCGTCACTCACAGCATCTTGGCACCCTATCACCATTGAAATGAACAAACATCATCAGCCCACTGACACAGTCACCGACACCCTCCTCCCAGCAATTTACTTTACCCAAAAAGACACAGATATTGTTGGAAGAAACGAACGAACGAATGAATGAATGGATCATACGGCGTGGTGAATAAAATTATCTTCCAAATGAAACTGTGGTTGATTGGGCTCAAAAGAAAAGTAAAAGAGACACGCATACAGAGCAAAGGGCACTCACTCACTTTTTGTTAATTCGGCAGAAGGTACAAGGATTTTGAGAGAAAAAAAAATCAAAATCAATTTTAATCAAAGGCATGGTGGATACCACTGATTGACTTGTTAAGCGAATGTCTTTCCTTGGCATAGTATCTGGCTGTCAGGCAATAAACATGTAGGTACGATATAATCATATCCTTTGACTAATTACATTTTGATAAGCTCCAAAGTCGCCAACAGCAGTTAAGCACATGAAGAATTTCAGAGTAATGAACTTAATAACATGTATGAAAGGAGCCAGAGATTGATTAAGTTCAAGCAAAAAATCGTGTATAATTCTGGGGCACCTACAGAAAAATTCGGTTGAGACAAGGGAATAAGCCGTAACGGAATTTTATAGTTGTCACAATCTTTTTTGTAGATGGTCACAAACGAATTTAGATTTTGGCACAAACAAATTTAGAGGTTGTGGCAAGCGAATTAAGAGGTTGTCACAAACGAATTTAGAGGTTGTGGCAAGCGAACTAAGAGGTTGTCACAAACGAATTTACTGGTTGTTTCAACTAAATTTACAGCTTTCCGTAACAGAATTTATAGGTTGCCCCAGTCGTATTTAGAAGTTGACATAAATGAAATTAACTGGCTAGACGCTGCTGAAGATGATGCTATACAAACATCGAAACGATCGTCCAGCGAATGTGAGTTCGACTCCCACCCACGGTATTTAAATTTTTTTCACTGACCGGAGAAATCATAATCTCTTAGTCTCAAAGGAAATTACAACTTTAAAATTATACTTATGTTATCAAAAGCGAATTTGGATTTTGGCGTAACCAAATTTAGAGTTTGGTTACAATCAAATCTATAGGTTGCCATAACGGAATTTAAAGGTGGTAACAACCGACTTTTGGGGTTGTCATAACCGGTAAAAGAGGTGCCCCAACCGAACTTAGAGGTGTTCTCAGACGCGAATTTAGAGCGTAACACAAGTAACTTTCGAGGCTGTGACAAACGAATTTAAGTATCGACACAAACAAATTTGGGTACTGTTCCAAACGAACGGATATGAAGGTTGTCCAAACCGAATTTAAGAGCTTTTATTATCTAACTTTAGAAATTATATCTAACGAAATCAGAGATTGTTAATTATGAGGTTGTCCCCACCCACAGAAAAATTCGGTTGAGACAACGGATTAAAACGCAACAGAATTTTATGGTTGCCACAATTGAATAAAGAGGTTGCCACAACCTCTTTTGCAAAGGGATACAAACGAATTTAGTTCTTGGCACAAGCAAATTTAGAGGTTGTGGCAAACGAATTCAGTGTCTGTCATAACCGGATACAGAGGTTCCCCCAACCGAAATTAAAAGTTCTCGGAACCGAATTTAGAGGTTAACAAATTAAATTTAGAGGCTGTGACAGGCGAATTCTGGGTTCAACACAACCAAATTTGGGGACTGACACAATCGAACGGATGTGAAGGTTGTTAAAACCGAAATTAAGATCTTCATTATCTAACTTTAGAGATTACGACAAACGAATTCAGAGATTTTCACAACCGAATTTAGAGATTGCCACAACCTACTTTAGAGTTTCGCGCAATCAAATGCAGAGTTTGTCACAACCAAATTAATAGCTTGACATAAATGAATTAAAAGTTTTAACAATCGAAATTGGAGGTTGTCACAACCGAATTTAGACGTTGTCACAACCAAATTTAGATGGTGCCGCAAACGAATTATAAATAAATAAATAAATGCTTTCACATTACATCCCATGAAGGAATTGGGCAGTGTCTCTCACAGCCAGGGAGCTGTGCGCTTTCTAGTTGAGAAGCTTTTTCATGGATAAATACTCGACAGTGTCGCCATCACTATGCGAGTTGACCGCCGCAGTATGAAATTTAAGGTGGTGAGAGTTAGGATCGAACCCAGGATCTCATGTACAAGTGGTGCGCACACCAACAGTTGAAACACCTACGACAACCGAATTAGTAGATGCAATAAGGGGGAAGGTCGTCACAATCGAATTTACAGGTTGTGACAGCCGGAATTCGAGATTGTCCCAACCGAATTTGGTGGTACTCAGAACCGTATTTAGACCTTGGAATAACTAATTTGCTACAAACCAATTTGGCAGCTCTCAAACCCTAGTTTAATAGTTGACATAATCAAATTTAAAGGCTGACACAAACCAATTCTGAGGGGATACACCGAATTTAGAGGACGGGACAACCAAATTTTGAGTTTCCCATAACAGAATCGAGATGTTATGACAAAATAATATAGCGGTCACAAATAAATTTAGAGGTTGCAAAATTAGAGGTTCTCGCAACTGAGTTTAGAGTAGTAACTACCGAATTTACAGGCAATCGCAGCCGAATTTAGAGGTTGTAACAACTTAGATTAAGGGTTGTTAACCCCGATCGAGTTTTACACAACTGAGTCTCAATATAGTTTAGTGGTTCTCGCGAACGAATTGCGAATTTGTCACATCCCAAAACTAGAGGTTGTTACAAGCGGAGTTAGAGGTTTCCCCAACCACATTTAGAGGTTCTCAAACCCCATTTTAGAGATCGACACAACTGAAGTCAGAGATTGACACAACCCAATTTAGAGCTTCTCACAACTTAATCTAAATGTTGACGCAAATAATTTTTGAGGTTGTCACAAACTGATTTGAAGTTGGTGACATAAGAATGTAGATTTTAGCACAACCAAATTTGGAGGTTGTGGAAAACAATTATAGGTTGTCACAACCAGAGGTAGAAGTTGTCACAACTAAATTTAGAGGTTTTCGTAAATGAATTGAGAGTTCGACACAACCAAGTTTGGTGGCTGCCACTGCCGAACGGATATAGAGGTTGCCACAACCGAGTTTAGATGTTGTTGTAACTGAATTTAAATGGTATGACAAACGTATTTTGAGACTGTCACAAATGCATTAAGAGGTTGTCGCAATCGAATTTAGAGGTTATCACAATCGAACTTAGAGGTCGTCACAAATAAATTCAGGGGTTGACGTAACTGCATTTAATCTTGGTCCCAACCGAATTTAGAGGTTGTCACAAGTACATTTAGACCTTCTCACACCGAATATAATTATTTATTCAACCGAATTCAGAAGTTCTCAGATTCGAATTTAGAACTTGGAATAACCACATTTAACCAAATTTTGCAGTTCCCACGACCGAGTTAAGCGGCTGTCGCAAAAAATGTTTGCAGAAGTTAACTATAACTCAATTTAAAGGTTACAAGACACTAATATAAAGGTTGTCACACCAAAATTTAGAGGCTAACACAACCGAATTCAGAGGCTTTCATACCTGAACTTAAAGGTTGTGACAAACGAATTTAGAGACAACCACAAATGAATTAAGAGATCGTCACAACCGAATTGTTAGGTAGTCAGAACTGAATTTAGAGGTTGTCATTAAAACTTTAGAGGTACTTTGGTCACAACCGAATTTAGAGGTAGTTACAAATACATTTAGACGTACTCACGAACGATTTTAGAGGATGTCACAACCAGATTAAGAGGTAGTCCCAACCGAATTCATAGGTTATCAAGTACGAATTTATGTATAGCTTGGCATTACCAAATTTAGTGGTTGTTATAAACTAATTTAATAGGTCTCACAGCCATGTTTAGGGGGTTGGCACAAACAAACTTACAAGCTGTCGCAAACAAATTTTGAGACGTTTACAAACGAATTTCGAGGTTGCCACACCCAAATTTATAGTGTGCCATAAATTAGTTTAAAAGTTGTCACAAACGAATTTAGGGGTTCTCATAGCCGAATATACTTATAGAAGTAGTCACTATCAAATTTACAGGTACTCACAACCGAATTTAGAGGTTATAGCAACTGCGATTAGTGGTTGTTAAAATAAAATTTAGAGGTTGACATAACCGACTTCACGGGGTGTCGGAAACGAATTTTTCGATTGGGGCAACCAAAACTAGGCGTTGTTACAAACGGATTTAGGGGTTTTGCAACCATATTTAGAGATTCTCGGAACCCAGTTTACGGCTTGACATAACTGAATTCAGACACTGTCACAATCGAATTTAGATCTTGTCTGAACTGAATTTACAGGTAGTTACAAATGGATTTAGACGCTGTCGCAACCAAATTTAGTGGTTCTCAGAGAGGAATTTAGAGGTTATCACAACCAGAGTTGTCACAACCGAATTTTGGGGATCACAACCGAATTTACCGATTCTCACAACGGAATTACAATTTTTCGTGTCACTTCAGTATTTCTCATAATGACATCCATTAAGATGTTGAATAGATCGCGCGATAGTATTTCGCCTGGCCTGGTAGCAATTGATTCAGTAAGATCTTTATCAATATTCACTGAGAATGTGGTGTCATTCTGCAACGAAGTAGGAGATAAGCAGGAAAAGCTCAGATATAGCTACATAAAGTTTCGTTCATATCTGGATATCGAGCACAGACTTTTAATCAACTAAAAGATGGTACACATTGATTTGCCTCTGGTACACATTTGATTTCCCTTTCTGTACGATATGTTCTAATGTAAACATTTGTTCAGTTGACGATAATAAATATGAGGCTTATTTCACGGTACTTGGTAGTTATGAAATAAAGGACATAGTTCGCTGAAACTTCCATCGCCGAACTACTATTCGTCTATCCAAACTTTGCTTATGAGCGGGTTTATGCACTTGTCAGCTTATCGCTGCCAGCCATGAATAGCTCTGCAACTGCGAGTTTGTTGCTAGTAAGCCACGCAATTGCTGTTCTGACCCCGTCTAGATTATCGGCTTCTATTTGCACGACGCCTCATCCGCATTGGATTTTCCTGAGATAAGGTACGTAGAGAAATAGTCCCTCCATATCCCCATGTACTGCGTTAATTTGCGGCTAGAATTCCGTTCTTATTTTTACAGGTGGCTGCCTATTCGGATGTTGTTATTTCTTTTGTACGATCAAAGATTATTCACTCTCCGACATACATTCGGCATTAGTACGACAAGCATCAAGAAGATATTGCATGTTTATTTGACCGTGAAAATGAGCTGTTCTCATTGGATCCCATATAAATTGACAGAATAATTTGGAGCAAAGAAATGTTGAAAAAATATAACTGCAGTGTATTACATCGTCTCAAGTGGCAAATCATGGATTGATGCGTATGAGCCCGAAACTAAAGAGCAATCGCCCGTATGGGTCCTTCAAGATAAACTAAATCCAACACTTTACGGTAAAGCTTCGTCACAAGGATGAAAATTTGCATCACCCCAACATTTTTTGTCATCGAAATCGAGCTAAGGTACAGTTTCATCCCAGCTACGAAAATGTGTTCATCAACTGCAAATTGTTCGTCACTGAGGTGAAAGTATGGTTGTTGCTACAATGAATTTGTTTCATTATTGCAACGAATTGGTTTTGTTGCTACATTAAATTTGTGTCATTGCTGCAATAAATTTGTTTCATCTATGCAACGAAGCGTTTTTTCTTTCAGTGAACAAAAGTTGTTTGAGAAAGAATGGCATTGAGGCAAATGATCGCATTTTTTTCGGTATAACCGGTCATCTGTTTGCCAACAGTGTTCGAAGAAATAAGGAAAAACTGCATTATTTTTCATCAGTACAATGCGAGCTCTCACACATCAGCTGAAACAATGGGCTATTTGAGCAGTCAAGATGTCTAATTAATGGGATATCTACCATACAGTCCTGACTTGGCACCCAATGACTTGTTTTTACTGCGTGGTCAACGTTTTTCGATGCCCGGAGTGGAAAAAGTGTTACGAAAATTGGTTTGAACGCATGCAATGGTGTATTGATCTTCACGGAGAATATTTTTAAAAACGACAAAGCCATTTCCAATGATAAATGATTGTTCTCGTGGGTAATGGAGTTTAATTTCCCGTAATAGAGAATTACATTTATGTAAAGGAATGCAACCTTGCCGCATTTGCCGATATAGAAGCGCCTTTGACAGCAATTTCGAGTTTTACCGATTTTGCCCACTTTTTACCCTTTTTATCCACATTCACAATTTTTGCCACACTCCTAACTTTTCCAAAACATTTGTCTCTCATTATCATGTTTTAACTTCGCCCCCCTTTTTGGAACGAAGTTACTTATCGCACGTTGCGGGATAGGGGCTAAATGAAAAAAAACTAAACAACTTTTTTTTATGATATTCGTACAACCCACTATTATCAACTATATTGTTTAGTTTTGCTTTGGTTTGTGTCTAGACTAACGGCTCGGATCTAGATAAAGAAATTAACTAGATGCCTCACATAGTGTGGGAAATTTCTTGTTTAATGGGAAGTTTTCTAGGTGTATATATTGTAGTTGTGAGCCAAATAAAAAGTCAATTTAGAACAGTAAAGGTAAAAGTAAAAGTAAAAGTAGTTTCAAAAAGAAAATTTTTTTATAAAACATTTTCTTTAAAAAAGTAAATTTTCTCAAAAAAAATACCTATTCATATTCTTAAATAAAGTAACTTTTCTTCAAAAAAATACCGTATCTTAAAGAAGTACCTTTGCTTAAAAAAGTAAATTTCCTCACATAAAGTAAATTTTCTTAAAAGAAGTAATTTTTTTTAAAATAAGTACCTTTTCTGATAAAAGTACATATTCTTACAACAAATTGCATTTTCTTAAAAAAGTACATTTTCTTTAAAGGGCACCTTTTTTGTGAGACACAATAACTTTTCTAGAGATAAGTACCTACTCTTAAAAATTTACCTATTCTTGAAGAAAGACCAATTCTAAAAAAATCCATTTCTTAAAAAACTCTTTTCTTCAAAAAAATACATTCTCTTAAAACAAATACGTTTTCTCATAAAATTAAAAGTTTATTTTCTTAAAAATAAAGTAATAGCTTTTCTTTTATTTTTTGAGATAAGCAGCCTTCCTGAAAATAAGTAAATTTTCTTAAGAAAATAACCTATTCCTTAAAAGGGTACCACTTCTATAAAAAGTACCTGTTGTTAAAAAAAGTACTCCTTTGTAAAAAAAAAACATTCACACTCTATAGCTTTTTCTTACAGAAAGTACGTCTTCTGAGAAATAGTACATTTTCCTTAAAATAACACATTAGCTTATATTAAAAGCAGTACCACGCTTTAAAATATTACCTTTTCAGGAAAACATAGTACATATTCTTACAAAAAGGTTGTAAAAATAAACTATTTTTAAAAAAAATACATTTTATAAAAAAAAATATTAAAAAATGTTGCTAATTTTACAAAAAGTATATTTTCTTAAAGATCCATTTAAATTATTGTATTTTCCAATGGGCACCTTATTCATGTTGGAACTGACTAGAACATAATATATAGCGAAAGGAACTTGGTTACAACCGGGTGTCACCCTACACCTCATGTGATTTTTTTACTGCATCTTAGAGAATTCCGTTCATACTGATTCGATACGACTTTTCGCGCATTTTAGAATCATTCCCCATTTGTCCCCCTTTTCAACGCCTTCCCATCCTTTCAAACAATTTCCCCGTATTATCAAATGATACAATTTGTTTATATTTTATTTAACGCATACATATGTACAACTTTCCTATACATTTAATAATTAGAATATATTATGAAATTTTGACCCTCGCATCATTCAATTTTAATTACATCGGGAGCGAGCAATTTTTTCAAGTCTTTGAAAATAAAAATTCAACTCCTGAGCTAAAAATAAAACTCGGGAGTTGAAAAGATTTAAATCTTCAATGAATAGGAAATTAAACTCCCTTACTTACTTACTTATCCGGTGTCGGACAACCCCGGGGTGTCAGAGACCTTAGAAAACGAAGATAACATATTTCGAAGGGATTCGTCAACCTGATCCATCCAGCGGAGTTTTGATCTTCCTATTTTTCGTCTTCCTTCGAGTTCGGTTTCGAAACCCCTTCGTTCAGGTTCGTCTTCATCCATTCTACTGAAATGTCTTGATGCGCTTAACTATGTCAATGTCAGGATAATAATCATATTGCTCATGGTTCATGCGTCGCCGATATTTGCCGTTGTACACTAAATTTTTCGGAGTATTTTTCTCTCGAAGACTCCTACAGATGTTTCGTCTGCTTGCGATAGGACCCAGGATTCTGCGCTATAAAGCAAGACAGGTAGAATGAGAGTCTGGTACAGCTGGACTTTTGTTACTCGAGACAGGGTTTTATCTGTAATATGCTTGCTTAGCCCAAAATAACATCAATTCGCAACCACAATTCTCCGCTTGATATCAAGGCTGACCCACTTTTGCTGACTCCTTCTCAATTCTCGAAAAAACCGCAGTAGCTCCTCTAATTGTGCGCCCAATGATATCTATATCATCAGCAGACGCAAGGAGCATGTGACTTTTGCTGCTGATGGTTTCATTTATGTTGACTGCAGCTTTTCTCATAATGATTAAAGAGATCGGACGATAGGGTGCAGCCTTGCCTGAGGTCTGGCTTAGTTTCGAAAGGTTCGGTAAGATCCTTACCAACTTTCACTGCGGATTTGGTGTTCGTCAAGGTCATCCTGCAAAGGCGTTTGTGTTTTGCAGGAATACCAAGCTCAGACATTGCTTCATAGAATTTCTCCCATATCGGATTATCGAAGGCCGCCAAATAGATAATAGGTGTCTATTTGTTTTTCGTGGGTGTTCTCGGTTTTCCAGGTCTAAGCCCGCACTGGTATGGTCCTATCAGGTCAGCAATAATTGGTTTTAGTCTTTCGCACATTATACTTGATAGAACCTTATATGCAGCGGATAAAGGGCTTATAGTTGGCACAAATCCCTTTTTTAAATATGGGACATAGTACATGGAGACTCCAATCGGCGGGCATTAATGACTGATTTATGCACGTTATCAGCTCATCGCCGCCAGCTTTTAACGGCTCCGCCGCAATCCATCCGCTCCTGCGGCTTAGCTGTTCTTAAGCCGGGCAATAGCTGTTCTGACCTCGTCTTGGTTAGGAGGGGGGCAATCGACGTCGTCGTCCATATTGTGATCGATTGTCCCATCGTCATTGGATATCTCAGGTACCAGTAGCGCGGAGAAATAATCTCTCCATATTCCCAACATGCTCTGCACATCTGCGATGAGATTTCCGTCCTTATCTTTACAGAAGGGAGGCCCTAACCCATGTCCATTAGTTCCGTTTTTGACTTTTTGGTAGAATTTTCGGGCTTCGTTCTTCCTTGTGTATGCCTCAATTTTCTCACTCTCGCGCTTTCTCCACTGCCGTTTCTTACTGGGACATGGGACTGCCCGTGGAGGTGGAAAGTTCTGACAGCCATTCACTTGGGAGTGGCCAGAAACGATTCCTTCATTGGGCAGCCCAAGCAGCTCACTACTTCCACGCAGTATGTCCTGGGCAATGGCTGTTCGAAAACCTCCGTTAGCTAGCTAGAGTGAGAAGGCGAAACAAATGAGCAGCAAATCAGGTTTAGTAGGTGACTGATGTCACTGAAACTCATCAAACAATCTGGCATATTCTTTTGTCCTTAGAAGGTGGATGAGCCAAACAAACGGGTAGAAACCAAAAGATAGAAATCCAGGTTCGACATATTGCATCTTGGTCAGCGTTTGATCCATAATGGGAAGATGCAATCAAATATCCTGGCAAAAATGCAAAAACCTGGTGGGCTGGGTTTGCCTCCCGCCACCGTTCATAATGACAGTGAATATACAGAAAGGAAAGAGAAAACGAAAACTCCCTTACCGATTTAAATTTTTCGAGCAACGCATTAGTGCGCTTGTTAAGCGACAAACAACTGATTTGATTGTCATTACGTGAATCAGAATGACAAAGAAAAGGACAATAAACGTTGCAAATAAGCTGTCTGTCGCTTAGCAAGCGAAAGTCGTTTGAATTAAAAATGTTTTCGCCAAAATTCTGATAAGATTGCTTTGTGGTCCCAAAGAAGAGAGAATTGTTCTTTTTCTTTACTAAATAAAAATTGTTTGATCATAAATTTTTTTTTTTTTGACCCAATGGTGCCAAAACGTCTAAGGATTTTACTGTACTGAGCTAAAGCGTAAATATGGCATCAGATTCATCCGCTCCCAGAAATATCGAACCTACTGATTCTGGTCCACATTTTACAAATTCGGACCTTCCCCACATAAATGTGTTTGCTCCACTTTAATGTTATTCTACAATTGATATAGTTAATCCCTTTATATGACTTTTCCAAACAGAGAAGTAATTCTCAGTAGTCGGCGACAAGAGAATCATTTAGTAGTCCTGACAAACTATTACAGCTCATCACTGTGATGTTTTGTACCAAATAAAACTCATATATCTTGACAGCTTAATTTTTCAGCGAAACTTTACAAATTTGACTAAAACAGTTTAATTTCTGCGTTGACACAATTTAATGCAATTAATAATTTTGAAATGTTATACCCCTACTAACTTCTGTTTGCGATCTTCTTAAGTCACTGCTCATCATCATCACCAGGCGGCGGGAAGTATCAGTTAATAAAATACCTGAGGCCTTCCGCTCCGACATGGTTGTTTGTGTTGATGCTTTCTTTTTGTCAACGTCATCCTATACATACAAATATGTTGTCGTATTTCCATTTTTTGTGCTTTCTTTTTTTTATTCATAATGTTCGGGGTGTATATGACATTCATTGTTGGCATTGATGTTGCTGTTGGTTTTTTGTTGTCATTCTTTTGCATACTCAAATAAAAGTTCAACGATGTGTGAACAATTTGAACGTATAGTATTCATTCACACTCAAGTCTTTTGGGTCCCCACGGTCCTCAGCTTCCTTACGTAGTAAGAATGTCAGCATACGTTTTCATTTATGCGAGACCAAAAAGCAAAAGGAGTCGTCTCCTGTGCCAACAAACAAGGATGAGGCGAAACGAGTTAAATAAAATTTCCCAAATAATATGTAAACAAATTTTATAAATATTTAATGAAATGCAATTTGTTGCTACCAAACCAGGAGTAGGAGGAAAAGGCAACTTATCGGAATTTCGTTGCCAAAAAAAAAAAAACAAAACAAAATAAAAATTGCTAAAACTTTTTTCAAAGTATTATTTTTCATATAATTTTTTTTTGAGACTTTTCAGTTTTGTTTGCATTTTTGTTGCCGTTTCTTCGCTCTCCATTGTAAACAGTTTTTTTTATTAAATAATATTCTTTGACTCATAATAAAGATTAAATAATAGAATGGCTCGGATTTAATATTTTCCTTTTCGGCCAAGCGAAGTATGGGAGTATTGTGTATATGAAAATTATTTTTACTTAGTAATGTTCTTGTTCCTTTATCCTACATTTCGAGATATTTACATATGACAAAAAATTGTATTTATTAATGTCCTGAATCTTTTTCCTCTATTGCGATTTTTTCCCATTTTGCGAATTTTATATATGACAGTCGATCACGAAAGTACAGAGAACCACAGACTTGTCATTCAGTAGCATAAGCTTGGTCGATGATCTTTTAACGGGCTGATGAGTTTGAAAACTATTAGCAAAATTTCAACAGGACAGTGATGTGAACAACTTCAATGGCACTCCCATTTGGTATCAAGAAGGGCGCTAAACCGACAACAAACATGAACGATTGCTGACGTTTACACTCATGAAGGGCATGTCTGTGGATCGCTTAAGTCAGTCACTAGAATCCAACTGATAAACGATTCTTCCTCTAAGTATAAGGATTTCGCTCCTTATCTTCTCGCCGTAAAATCAGTCGTTTTACCTGCAAATATAACGTATGTGTGTGGAGCTTGTCCCAAATATATTATACTTGAGTCCAACCACATTGTGTTTGCTATTCAATATTACATGTTTGGAGCACATTGAATAATAATATAATTTGTGTATTCAAAAACCCGGGTTTTCAAAAATGTCGGTTTTCGCTTTCTTCGAATAATCCGATTTTGGCGAAACCGGCTTTCGGTTAAACCGTGGTTCGGTTACACAGTATAACACGAAAAAATATAACCATATACGGACACCACTACGTGATAAAAGACCCCTGTCTCCCAGTTTTGCCCAAAGTCATGCACTTTTTTTTAATGGGCCCCCAAAGATTTGGAGCCTCGGTGTCATTTTTACAAAAAAGTGATCATTTTGTTCGGCTCATATCTTGCAAACCGTTCCGAATATTGATTTACTCTCTGAGGAAAAGATGTAGCTCCTGTCATAAAGAAGAAAAATTGCGAACATATAAAATCAAAAAACCCCTCATCTTCAAGGTCAAAATCGCAAAAAAGAAACTTTAAAAAATTCGGTTTATTAAACCTTTTTTCACCTGTTCAGGTCCATAGGTAGCAAACCGTTCAAAATTCAAGGAAACAATCAACAAGAGAAATGTACCTAGGATCTCAATAAACAACTTTCTGGAACATAGTAACTTCCTAGGAATCTTATCTTTTTCACGGCGCTCCAGAGATACTAGTCTAACGGGTTCAAATCTCAGCTGCGAGGCGGCCAATGTTCTTCCGAGTTTCGGCTGATTATGTGGTCTTGCGCATATGATTGATTGTAACGTTGGCTGTGTGACACTTAGCGCCATCCTGCTGAAACCATACTTCGTCAATGTCATCCTCTTCAACTTTGTGGAACAAAAACCTGCTGAGCATGACACGGTAACATCCGCCATTGATGGTAACAGCGGCTGCTTTGTCATTTTCGAAGAAAAATGGGCCTATGATGCCGGCATGTCATACCCGCACCAAACAGTCACTCGTTGTGGATGTATCGCCTTCTCCTCGACGACGTGTGGAATTTCCGAGCCTCAAATTCCACAATTTTGTTTGTTAACGTAGCCCGAGGTGAAAATGAGTTTCATCGACAGAGATTATTATTTTTTGGTAAAAAAGTGACAGCGCATCGGATGGACACGGGGCTTCGGTTCTTGGACTATTTGAACTTAAGTCTTCGATCTTTATAAAAATTCAATTTGCTGCGAACGATGGGGAGTCGATATTAATGGCTGTTCCAGCATACTTTCAGCTACAGCGGCAATATTTTCCACTGGACGAGCACGTCGACGAGTTCTTTTGTTCCATAAGCACCCGAATTGACAAACTCGCTTCACAAATTGATCCACAATCGACGTTTATGGAACTCTATTTTTATCGAATTTATTTTGCAGATTTCTTATAGTTTCAGTTGAAATCTCCGAAATTTTGATGGAAGTTTTTAATATTTCCCAATTTTCTTCAAGCGTAAAGCGACCCATTTCGTACATTTCTAAACGTTACCTAGTAATCTGTCACCTAATAAATGCCAAATTGGCCATCGGTTTCGATATAACGGGGGGTTCAAATTCCAAATTTGTCATGGCCCACCCTTTATTAATTTATTTATTTTATTGAACTTATCTGTGCTAATACTGGACTTCCCCAGTCGGTGGTAGAATGGATAGTGAGAACGTGGGTTCGATCCCTGCTCTGACCACATTAAATTTCCTTTGACGGCGACCGCTTTCCTTAGTGATTGTGACACTAACGAGTACTTAGCCATGAAAAGGCTTCTCAAAATATCGTTCGGAACCGGTGTAAAACTGTAGGTCCCCATCAGTGAGTACAAAATTAGAAAGTGCACAGCTCACCGGTTGTGAGAAGCTCTCCCCAATCTCTTCAAGGGCTGTAATGGGAAAATGGATGTAAATGGGAATGAAAAAGGATTTATATTTGCAATTCTGCATTGTTATATATCAGTTGTGTGAAAACCGAAAAACCTGGTTAATTAATAAAACCGGATCTTCGCAAATATCACTTTTTAAAAAACCGACGTACGACCAACCGGCAGGAATTCGGTTAACCGATTTCGGTTTTAAATACACTAGTTATAAAATATGTGTTTGTGATCCAAATAAAGCTTTGTTTGTTATATAAATAGAGCTGTGTTTGATGCCCTGATTACTTAATTTTTATTTTGTTCCTATGCTCTGTCGAGAGCAGCATAATAATGAAAGAGGGATAAACAGAGATTGTCCTCACCCTACATGCTGTAAACTCTGTCTTCTTTAGCTGTTTGGATGCAAACATAAAGTGATTGTAGCTTGATGCAAATATTTTACATTTGTGCCCCAAAATAATAGTCTAACGGGTTTCCCATAACATCCCATGGTTTGGTATTCAATACTACATGTTGGAGATGCAATGACTAATAGGATAAAATATATGTTTTTGTGACTCAAATACGGCTTTAGTTGTTGAAGACTATTTCAGAAAATTATCGGCGAAATAATTCGTTGGCAAGGTCTTTTGTGTCTGTTTAATGGGGTCAGTAACCATAGTGAGCTGTGAAAAAGTTTTATGTTTGCAATTCTGCGTTGTTATATCAGTTTTTAAAAAACCGACGTATAGTTAACCGGCAGGAATTCGGTTAACGGGTTAACAGGTTAACCAGTTTCTGTTTTGAATACGCTAGTTATAAAATATGTGTTGGTAATCCAAATACAGCATTGTTTGTGATATAAATACAGTCGTGTTTGGTGCCCTTGTTACTTAATTTTTATTTTATTCCTATGCTCTGTCGAGAGCAGCATAATAATGAAAGAGGAACAAAAGGAGACTATTCTCAGCCTATACGCTAAAACCTCTGTCTTCTTTTACTGTTTGGATGCAAATATAACGTTTTTTTAGCTTGTCGCAAATATAGTTTACTTGTGTCCAAAATCATTGTGTTTGCTATTACAATATCACATGTTGGAGACACAATTATTAATAGGATATAGTACATGTTTTTGGGCCTCAAATACGGCTTTGATTGTTGAAAACTGTTGAAAACAAAAACCTGACAGACAACAAAGGAATAAAAATCAGCTGATATTCAATTCATAAAAACAATGATTGCAAACATATAAGTACATGGTTCCTGCAATATATTGCTTGACCATTTTTGTCAGCCTGCAACTTCTTTACAACCAAGCTCTTAAGCTACATATGTATTTAAGATATATGATAGATGAGGTCCTGTTTTCACATCTAAAGTGATTGCCTCTGGAATTGATAGTAAACAATTTCATGCAAATCCGAAGAATAGAGTGACTCCTAGAGCTTTAACTTTCCTGCATATTAGTTACCCTTGTATGGTGGCTACTTCAAATTTGTAATCCATATAACCAGTTTTAAACGCAGTTGATATGTGGATCATGTCAATAACTCTTTCCAAACTGTGTTCCAATTTCAAAGAACCATGTAGCTCCCAGACCCAACACATTGAAAAAAAAACCCAATGAGTGAGTATTCGAACTCACGGGTGATGTGTTAACAACTTTTTGTTACACGGTACCTGTTCGATATCTATGAACACATTAGTAAATAGTACATTGGAAAATATATACTTAAAATTATTTAAAGACAAGTGCAAGCACACGTGTCATTACTTTCTTGCTTAATACTTTTTGTTTTATTCCCACAAAAAACAAAGAGAATGCAAAGCAACAGACACATGTACATACATACATTGTCATGTTCGTAAATACGCTACACAAGTTCACACAATTTTCGTTGCTGTCTTACTATCACATTTTTATATACGTATAATACGTCCTTATTCTCTTTGCTCTGAGAGAGCTCCGCACCCACACAAGACAACTATTAGCTGCCGCTACATCTGTGTGTGTTTTTTTTCGCAGTTTGACAATCTGTGTTTTGCAGCCGAACAAATCTGTGTTCTACATAGGGGTGAGTCACCCTTATCATTTAGGCGTATGAGAAATAAATGTTGGCCATTTCGGAGGAGTTTAACTCCATACAATCTGTGATTGCAGTTGGACAAACTGAGTTTGGATGTGTTCACTTCGCCTATAGATGTTAACACATCCAAAACGAGTAGGAACCATATACAAGGTGGTGCAAAAGTAACCACCCTTTGGAAAACCCTATAACTTTTGCAAATGGCACCAAATATCAATGCGGTTTTGACTTTTGTATTGTCGCAGCGTGAATTTCGCTACACCAACTGTACAAACATTACGGCGTTTGGCCACTCGTCTTGAAGAGTCTGGGACAACACGAGATTTTCAGAAGGCTAGCCCGCACCGGAGAAGCCGTTCTGCTGACAGGAATATGGCTGATGTTGCCCAAGATGTCGAAGAGGAGTCCGGAACATTGGTCAGATTATTGGGCATTAGCCGGCGGTCTCTACGCAGAATTTTGATGAAAGATTCAAAGCTGTTCCTTACAAAGTGCAGTCAGTGCATCAGCTGTTAGCTGTTGACCGCCACACGAGTGTACCCTACGCTCAAGCCATCCTGAATCTCACCGAAGGGGTGGTCGATTTTTCATCGAAAATTATCATGAGCGATGAATCTCATTACCATCTTAACGGTTACGTGAATAAACAAAGTAATCCTTTCCGGGATACCGAAAATCCATGTATCACCCACGAATCACCATTACACCCGCTTGCAGTTGCTGCATGCTGTGCCTTTACGCTGGGAGAGTTATCGGCCCATTGGATGGAATGTTCAAACTCACGGGCGATGTGTCAACACCTTTTTGTTACACGATACCTGTTCGATATCTATGAACACATTGGTAAATGTTATATTGAAAAATAAACAAAATGTTTTAGTGCTAAGGATATCTTGCTATTGCACTTCTTTTCTCTTACATCTGTTTTGACATTAGATGCAATATTTAGCTCACTGAAATAATTGGTTTTGTTTTGTCATAAACAGAGCGATGACAAAAAGTATTGAATAGTATAGAGATCTTATTGCACTCTTTTTCTGCTCTCATATAGAGAGTCTGAGTAAAAGACTCTCAATATAAATGCCCTATTTCGACAATGTAATTACATAAAACAATACAAAAAACATAAAGGATTCCAAAAGGCATCAATGTTTCACATCAAAATTATGAATGGACCAGGCTATGACAAAAAGAAGAATAATACATTTTGAATCATTCGCCAGATGACGCCAGTGCATTTGAGTCATACAATTAGTTCCATGAGTGCTCTATACTACTCAGTACTCTTTGGCGAGGACGACCTGCTTGTTTTTCGCTGCCGTTACATCGATACCATCATACTTATTTTCAGACAGAGACTATTTTTGTACAACAACCACGTATTGGATGCTAACGCAGTATGTTGTTTGCATGTGGTCACTTTGATAGATTGCCCTATCCGTGCCTATAGATGTTAACACATCCAAAACAAATTACAGCAAAATTAGATTTAGTGATTACTTTTGCCCCACCTTGTATATGTTTGGAACTTCCATATATTTACGTGCACGCATTGTTTCCATGAATTGAATTCCACGGCAGTTTTTAACAAACAAACCTGATTTGGGTCACAAATATTAATCATTGTGTGTCCAACGTTTAGTATTGAATAGCAAACACAATGTGGTTGGACACAAGTATACTATATTTTCTACAGACTACAAACACGTTTTAATTACATCCAAAAACAAAAGGCAGATTTCTCAGAGTGTATGTAGCAAATCGTGGGAAATAATTTGTGTGTAGGATTTATCAAAACGGACGGAAATCAACACAAATGACTAAATTTTGTATAGATCAAAGGATTTACGTGAAAGCAGGCCGATATCGATAAATACACGCTGAAAAATAGAGGCCTCTCTAACATATTTTCCCAACATATTATGCAGGAACCATGTATATGTTTGGAACACACTTCAAATATTCATATATTTGCAAGTCCCAAACTGACTTTCCTTTAAATGCAAACAATATCATGTTTCCTGGCAAAAATGGTTGCATTTACGTGGAAACCTATAAATCTTCATTGCAAACATCCATATACTTACGTGGAGGCATTCGCTTGTTTCTCCCAAACTTACATATTCTTACCTGGAAACATATGCGAATTTCCTCCCAAATATAATAATATTTAGAACCGAATTACTCTTCGATTTCAATATATACGTATTATTTATTATAATTAATTTTAACAATATAAATCCACTTTTATAAATAATTAATACAAAACATTAATTGATTTAAAATGGCCCTTTTTACATTTATTTGCATTGAATACATTATTTGTTTTTTTTTCATGAAATGAGAAACTGCTGCTCTGTTGCTTCTCTTTCCTTTGTTATCACTCACGTTTTTGTTTTCAGAAGGTTTCAGCTATGCGTTCGTTATCACTATTCGTTGGTACACAATCAAGATATTTTTATACAAATCAAGTTCATGCAAGCAAGTGTGGATTAATTACTTGTGTTTGTTTTATTACTCTTTTTTCACAAACGGTTCGTCGTTCCAATTTTCTCAGTAAAGGCTTGGACCGACAAAAGTTGTTGCCCTTTCCAGTATCTTTTCTCATAATCATTTCTTACTTTGGTAGCATCCATACATACATATATACGAAACACATACACAAAAACCAAAGTAACATCACAAACTATTTAACTGTACGAGCCGTCGTTTTTTCTTTTATCACTGATCAAGCGCTTTTGATATCCTCTGTCCGATGGACCATTGACGACTGAATACATGAATCTAAAACGCTATACATCAGGCAAAATAAAAAAGACTTACTGACTAAGAGAATAATGCAAAAATACAGATACACACTTACAAGATAGGCTCTCTCGTTGTCCCTCTTTTATTCTCTTGCTCTCGAGAAAGCACAGACAGTACAACAAACACAGCTGTATTTGTATCACAAACATAAATATATGTGGGTCACAAACACATATATTATAACCTATTAATAATTGTATCTCAGTCATGTAATATTGAATAGCAACGACAATGTGTTTGGACACAAGTATATTATTTTTGCGACAAGCTCCAAAAACCTTTATATTTGCATCCCAATAACAAAAAAAGACAGATTTTTCAGGGTGCGGATACAGAAACTTAAGCTGAATCAATTGGACTATGTTCAAGTGTATTTAGGTTAGGAAAAGTGGATGTTACTATTGACAATTTATATTTTTCATACCACGGGACGTCATATTCCGCTATCATTGTTGAACCTGCAAGTTTGCACGGTATGGTTAAGGGACGTTCAACTCATATGTTGCCTTATACCGATATTCTAGAAGAAGAGACGTAAGTTAGTCCCTGGCGAACCAATTACTTACGTTTATTGATTATTTTACAACCTCATGAGGTCAGACGTCTTACACATATTAATTAAACAAACAAATTAAACAGTTTTCAACATATTATTCCAATTGGTTCTATCCTTCGTCTTTTCTCGCCAGTTGATAACACCAAGGATACGGAGGGATTCTTCTGCCTGGTTTTTCCAGCGTAGTCTTGGTTGTCTTCTTTTCCTGCTATCCAAAACCTTTCGCGCTGGCTCATCTTCACCCATTCTGATAGCATGGGCTAGCCAACGCAATTTGCCTAATTTAATTCGCCTAGCTATGTCCACGTCAGAATATAAATTATATAGCTCTGCGTTCCAGCAACGTGGGGATTCGCCGTTTTCCCTAACAGGACCATATATTATACGGAGAATTTTTCTCTCGTAAACCCCCAGGTGTTTTTGATCCGCTTGCGATATGACTCAAGTTTCGAAGTCATATATCAAGACAGGTAAAATGAGAGTCTGATATAGCTGGACTTTTGTCCGTCGCGAGAGGGTTTTGTTCCTAAACTGCTTGCTGAGCCCAAAATATCATCTATTTGCAAGCACACTTTTCCTATTTATCTCCAGGCTGACGTTGTTGTCCTTGTTCATGGCAGATCCCAGGTAGACAAATTCATCTACCACCTCAAAATCAAATCGGTTGTAAACGTTCAAGTACGGACAAAGTCAAGAGGTTTCTCTAGTCATTGACACCATCAATTTTGTCTTGCCCTCATTAACAGCAAGACCCACCTTCGGTGATTCCTTTTCGATTCTTGAAAATACTGCAGTAACCTCTCGCAACTTTCGCCCAATGATGTCTATGTCGTCAGTATACACCAGCAACATATATCTTTTCGTGTTAATGGTCTTGTTCGTATTTACTGCGGCCTTTCTCATAATTATTGCCATTAAGATGTTGAAGAGATTGCACGAAAGTGTGTCCCCTTGCCTAAGTCCTCGCTTGGTACAGAATGGTTCAGTGAGGTCTTTCCCCACTTTCACTGCCGATTTGGTGTTGGTCAGCGCAATTCTACAGAGGCGGATCAGTTTTCCCGGAATCCCAAGTTCAGACACAGCTTCGTACAGTTTTCCCCGTATGGGGCTATCGGAAGCACAAAAAGGTGGTATGTATCGATTTGCTTTTCGTGGGTCTTTCCTAGGATTTGGCGTAGCGTGAATATTTGGTCAGTCGTGGATCTGCCTGGTCTAAAACACACTGATAAGGTCCAATCAGATTTTCAATAATTGGCTTTAGTCTTTCATATAATACACGATGGATAGAAACCGCGATAGTTGGAACAGATACAAGGATCACCCTTTTTGAAAACAGGACATAGTACACTGAGACTCCAATCGTCGAGCATAGATTCTCCCAGCCATATATGGCATATAAGTTGATGCATGTGGGCTAGCAGTCCTTCGCCACCTGCCTTAAAAAGTTCAGCGGGTAGGCCATCCGCACCAGCGGCTTTACTATTCTTAAGGCGGAAGATCGCCGTTCTAATCTCGTCTTGGTTTGTGGGGAGGGGGGGTACAATTTACACTATCTTCCACTATCATTACCTCCTGATCTGAATCTGAGTGGAGTATTTCTGAAAAGTGGTATCTCCACATTTTGAGCACACACTGCTTCTCAGTCACCAGACTCCCACTCTCGTCCTTGTAGAAGGTCAGCCCATTATTCAATCTTCTTACCCTCTGTAAAAACTTTCGGGATTCACCATTCATCCTGTACATTTCGGTTTTTTCACTCTCTCTCTGCTCCCACTGCCATTTTTTCCGCCTAAATAGTTGGTTTCACTCCCTTCTTAGCTTCTTGTACCGCTCACTCGCAGCACGCATTGTAACTGACTGTTTCGTTTCCCATACGTGCAGCGTCTTTTTCATCAGTTGCAATGCGACATTCTTCGTCGTACCATGGCTTATCCTTCTGCGGTTTTTGAAAGCCAAGTTGAGTCCTTGCAGCGGTTTCCAAAGAACCAAATACTACTCTCTGAAAAAAAGGTCCTAAAATTATTCAGCTAATCTCTTTGAATATCTGTTACCTAGTCTACCTTGAGTATTGTCGAGTGTTACAAACATTACAATTCAATTACTAACTTCATTCAACCTATACAAGTTTGTTGTTGTGGTGTATAAAAATATCAAATTGATTCACCTTAAAAAATAAACTTTGTGAAGAACAAGCAGACCGAAACAAAATAAAATAAAGTACATAAAATTACTTTACGTTAAAAGTAAAACTATGCTCTTTTATTCTTTACAAAGTGCGATTTTTTCCTACAATTTTGGGTTTTTCATATGAAATATAAAAAATTTATGCTGCAAAAAAACAAAATGCGAAAAGTTTTCGCTATTTTTTCGTTATTTTTTTTATAAATATCAACAATATTTTGTGTTTAATTTTTAATACAACAGTTATCTACAGACACACACACACACAAAGATACAGCTACAGGACTAGATTTCCTTTCACCACTAACGTCCTTAGTGTAATGCAGCGAAATGTTTGGTTTGGTTTGAGTATTGAGTTGAGTGAATACGCGCTGTGGAAGTTCTTTAGTGAAAAATTGTGTTAAAATGAAAGAAACTTTTTTTTCTGTCCAGATGCTTCTCATCTTCTCAGTTTCTGAGTTGTTTATTAGTTCGTTTGACGCAGTTGTGTACATCCTGGGAAACCGTAATGTTAGTAGGTGTTTATAGTTGGTCAAGTTGTTTGTTACCTTGCAGGGTATTTATAAAGTCGTTGGATTATGGAAGCATATACATGAAGTGGCAGTAAAATTTAACAACTTAATAACAAGAGAATGGAAAATGAGATTTTAAGCCAAATACTTTCGCAAGGAGCCGCTGAACAAATTCGTTTAGGTATCAACGGATGAACTTACACACATTGACACTCCGTACACCTCATGAAAATGCCCGCAACGAGCAAGCTGTAAGTTTTCTAATTTATACATTTGCTGGTGAAGATGACATACAGTTTTTATGACGAACCTGAAAGGTTATCCATGGTTAAGCCTTTTTAAGGTTCATTGCCTACAAATATAATTGGATTAGTGGCGACCACTCCGAAATAAAGAATAAACAAATAAAGAGATAGACGCCGAAAGAAATCATGGCGAATTTAAACCATTGTCTTATGTACAGGTTTCGCGGGCACTAACCACTGCACCACTGACGGTCACAATAAGTAATGTTACTTCTAGCTGATGGATATGCGGCTCTCACCTGTCAACATCACAAAGGATCATTCCTCGCAATTGCATATTATGTGCAGACGAAATGTGATCACATTTAAAGATTGTTGCCTAAGTGCATCTGAACAACACGCATTTTTAAGCTGAAGAGGTATCGAAAGACTAAAGCCTAGGTGAGAAACACAGTGCAACAGGAAAAAAAATAACCATTTACGGACACCATTACGTGATACTCGTAAAAGACCAAAAAAATAAAGACCCATGTTTCCCAGTTATGTCCAAGGTCATGGACTTTTTTTATGGGCCCCAAAGATTTGGGGCTTCTGTGTAATTTTTGCAAAATGTGATAATTTTGTCAGGCTCATATCTTGCAAATTGTTCGGTATTTTGATTTACCCTCTGAGGGAAAGTTGTAGCTCTTGTCACAAAGAATTACATTTGCCAACATATAAAATCAAAATAACTTTATCTTCTAGATCAAAATCGCAAAAAAAATTTAAAAAATTTGATTTTTTTTTTACCTTTTTTCCCCTCTTTATGTCCATAGGTACCAAACTGTTCAAAATTCAAGGAAACAATCAACAACAAAAATTTACCTAAGATCTCAGTAAACAACTTCCTAGAATATACGAACTTCCTAGGAATGATTCTAATATTGTGTGCTGCGTCCCAGTTTGTGTGTGCTGAGCTGACTACTTTGCCTGTGCTGCTGCGGTCGGTGAGATAGCATAGTATCCCAATGTTGAAGTAAACTATGTTAAGAATCATTCCTAGGAATTTAGTATCTTCTAGAAAGTTCTTTACTGATATCTTAGATAAATTTTTGTAGTTGATTGTTTCCTTGAATTTTTAACGGTTTGCCACCTATGAGCCTAAACAGGGAAATAGGTAAAAAATCAAAGTTATGAAAGTTTTTTGCGATTATGACTTTGAAGATGAAGTTATTTTGATTTTATGTGTTGACAATTTGTATTCTTTATGACAAGATCTACAACTTTCCCTCAGAGAGTAAATCAAAATTCCGAACAATTTGCAAGATATGAGCCTGGCAAAATGATCACTTTTTTGCAAGAATGACACCGAGGCCCCAACTCTTTGGGGCCCATAAAAAAAAGTGCATGACTTTGGGCAAAAGTGGGGGACACGGGTATTGACCGTAGTGGTGTCCGTATATGGTTATATTTTTATGACTTAAAAAATTATACACCACACAACCAGTATAAAAATTCATATTATAACAGTTGGGGATTTCAAACAGCAATGAAAATTTAACTCAGTCTTGCAAAATGATTAAAAAGAAATAAATAAATATTTTCCCATTAGATTCCATGAAGGAGTAGGGGAGAGTTTCTCACAATCACTGAGCTGTGCGCTTTCCAATTTTCAGTCACTGATTGGGAACTATGATTTTTGGAACGAAGTTCCATATCGCACGGTGCGGGATGGGTGGCTAAATGAAAAAACTATTTTTTCTTCCACCAGGACTTCAAGACGTCCTTCCATTTTTGTTGAAAAGTTTAATTATCTTTTTTTATTTTAATGATCTCCATTTAAAAAAAAAAACTAATGGAACGATTGGCGATATAATTCGATGGCACTGCCAGACGTCAAAATGTCAATGACATCTAAATGCATTGTTTACAAAAAAATGTAAAAGCCTAAAAGTATGCACCATTTGTTTTGTACATACTCCTTACTTTGATTTCGAGGAACCATCCATTCAGTTTTTTAGGTGAAACGTTTTTCCATTGTGACATCTATAAAAATTAAACTTCCCAGTTGGAAATTCCCAACAGACATCATCAATGACAAAGAAGTGACATGTGAGAGTCACTGCTGACTTTCCGATCCGCTCCCATACAAAAAACGTCATGACACCCCCTGACATTTTCATACATTTGGTAAAAGTCAGCAGGAACCATCCGCAGTTTGTCAACAGTGGTGATTACCTTATGACATTTAAACAAGACGTCCTTGAGGAACCATTTATCACTGGGTCAATTGCTCAAGACGTCTTTACATTTGGTGTCTCGAGTCATCTTATATTTACTTATTTATTGGAATCTGTGTGTGTGCATGTACATATCTGTCATGTTGCACGATAATCTGAAAGATAACATGACGTGAAGTGAGACGTTCATACATAATTATAATGGTCTGAAAATTTGCATGTATTTTTAACGAATTTCAAATATTTTGAAATATATTTTGAAAATGTATGGCATATATAAGTGCATTTCATAACTACAAATAAATGCACATTTTTCAGTTTGATGTTTTTCATACATTTGAAAATCCACACACATGACCCGCAGTTGACAAATGATGAAGACTCCCTCTATCGACATTCAGCATTGGAATTCATGACATAGTAATGAAAAATCAGTAGGACGGTCTTACATAGATTGTCAGCCCCTTCACAATTTATGCCACCTAAGTCAAAACTAGTGAGATTTCATAAAGATGTCTCATTTAAATTCTCATTGCCTATTGGCATTTTCCTAAGGTAATACTACTGAAAATGTCTTCAATACGAAATTTCCTACTGGGCTTCTAAACATTTCAATGTTTTAATTAATAAATAAAGAATGTTTGGTGTTAATAAAAGTGTTAATCACACCAAAACTTAAAAAGAAAAACAAATATTAAGTGCCCTACAATGTTAACAAAGTTTTTTGCCTCTGGTGATTTAATTATATTTTTGCAGTTACAACAGTTTCCGGGAGGAGCTTCCATTGCAAGAATTTGTAAATTTTCTGGCAACTACTTAAATCATGTTTATGATCCCTACCAATATTTACTTTGGCTTTTAAGTTATGGAGCAAAGAGCTTTAGACACGTACACCATGTTCATAATCAATGATTATGCTAATAGCGATTTTTTTTTTTTTTGGAAATTGTCCATGATTGCTGGGAAGTGTTTCATCGTTCAGTTAGTTGGAACAGGGACAGAAAAGTCAACGAATAATAAAAAAATAGGAGACGTCCTTCATAAGCTACCAACAAATGAGAGATTACGGAAATTTATGTAATTTCTGTAATGGAATTTGTTTTGAGATAGAACGGAAAGTATTTGCTGCTGGTTGGTCGGGCTTTGAAATTGAATTGAATCAGCGGTAACAGTAACGTAGCTCTAACAGTGTTCTTGTGTTTGCTAATGACTCTAAAATAGTAGGCTGGATTTAACGATTTAGTTATTGCTCAGATGAATTAACGATAGTTCTGATATGATCTGTACTTCATCAGTGACCGTCGAACAGCTATAACGTTGTGTATAGGTCCATAAGTACTTCGAGCACCCACTAAGTCGTATGTGCATCAATAATATGGCACGTACGGCGACGCTGCCGTTACACACAGGGGAAAGGTTAGTTGAAAATCAATTCAGACATTGGAAGTTCCCTGAAAAAGTATATATTTTGATTAGAATTCATAATTATTACACATCAGAATTATTTGTCGATGTTACTGATAAATTGCAAATAGGTCCTACTAAATAGAAGTTGTTACTATAGAAATTGTGGTTACATTAGCCAATTTGCGTATTTCTGAAACTGCATTCCTCTGAGATGAAAGATACAACTCATAAAAAGTACAATATTAGAACTCAAGTTCAAATATTAGTCACTGTAATCATAATTTAGTTTCTGTTACAAAAACACTTGTTACATAGTAATATATTGGATTTTTCATAAAAGACTTTGCTGTAAAAGAAAAATTAAATTTGAATGTTACACCAGGACTTTTCGGAAAGACTATTATTTTAAACAGAAAGTAAGAAAAAAATTGGTGAAAAAATTATAAAGAGTATAAATATCCTCCACCAAAGAATATGGCAAGTCTTCACATTAACATTTTACGCCGTATCGACCCTGGATTTGATATGCTTTGGTCAAAAACAACGGTTGGCAAATATTTTTCTATACGAAATCTAAACGAGGTCATTAAAGTCCATGTATATTGAACTGTTATCGACAAGACGAATATGACCAGTTGCTTAATCTCACCACATTAGTTTCTGAAACGATAGTATTTTTTTATTTTACTAGTATTAGCATAAATTGAGATGAAGTGATACTTTCAAACACAATCGTTGAATATGGCGCCACTATTGACTCCTTCACAAACATGCAACAAATCGTGGGCACGTTCCTGGAGGAACAATTATTGTGGATGACACAACATAACCTAACCACACATATAATATTTTTAAATTATAACTGCTGTAATGCGGTTACAAACACAGTTGGTATTTACACCCCCTGTGTACCATACACATCACCCACGTTTACTAATTACCCACTGGGTAAAGAGGGGAAATAATGAGTAGTTACCCATGACAATGGGGAATTATCCATCACGATTACGCATTACCCACAGTAATGGGTAATGGATAGTTACCCACGACGATGGGGAATTACACATCACTATTATCCATTATCCACAGGGTAATGAGGGTAATGAGGAAAATAATGGGTAGTTACCCACTATGATGGAAAATAGCCCTACAGGTTACCCTTCCACATAGGGAATTGGTAAGTGGTATTTACCCATTACCCATGGCGTTGGGTAAGGTTACCCAGGGAAACCCATCCCCATTTTTGATCGAAAATGTGAGAAATTTACAAAAAATTTCTATATCTCGGAAACAAAGCGTCCAGTAGAAAAAATTACCAATTCTTAGTGATTCATATGGAAGAATTTTTTTCAAAATCGCCAAAATAAGAAAACCACTGAAATAAAAAAATGGCTATAACTTGGAAACGTTGCACCCTATCCCAAAAAACCGTTGGAAACCCGGGAGAATTTGATATTTTTCGATTCAACGCTCCGTTTCCGAAATACAGACATAATGGCGTTTTAGCGATTTTTTATTGCAAAAATTTTAGTTTTAGCGATTTGTTTATGAAACATTCTCGTACTAAATACATCCATTGGTCTCTGAGTTATAGTCTACTTTTATTTTTAAAAAAAAATTATTCCATTCGAATTGGACCACTTTATGGAAAACCCTCAAGAATTAGTTATTTTTTTCGATTCACGCTTCCTTTTCGAGATATTGATTTTTTTTCTATTTTTCTCATATTTTCGATCAAAAATGGGGATGGGTTGCCCAGGGTAAATATCGCAGTTTTATATTAAGTACATCCGTCCACCGCATTTCATGGATAGCAGTGATGCCAGCTTTATAGTTTGCGAGCACATCCACCATTTAAAACCGGTCTCCCGTCCTGTATATTGTTCTTACATTTCAGGTACATATCCCTAAATCATGGTCCTTATAACGCTTGCGAGGGTCGTCAAAATATAGAGGTTTTATTCGGTTACTATTATTCTACCGTATTTTCATTGCCAGTATAATGGTGGAGGGAAGCAGACCCGTGATTTGTATTTTACCTGCTGCAAGGATGATTATATTTCAGCCGCCTTCGGCCAGTAGTGTTTCCTCATCCACATTCAAATGACAAAATAATATGGCCGCTGGTACGAAGGACTTCAGTGACATGGTCACCTATTTAACCTAAGACGCATCACAGATCACATAACCAATCAAGCTGTTCATTCGTTTCGCATTTTCACTCTAGCTAGCTAACGGTGGGCTCAGATAAAGCCATTGCCCGGGAAATACTGAGACTAAGACTGGAAGTAGAAATGGGTCTAGATGTAATTATACGTAGTACATGGAATTCGTGAGAAGATTTCCCATCGCTTATGTACACGTACTTATCTCTTACTGCAAGGACCCTTTTTATGGTTTTTTGTTCCCAATACGGAATTTTTCATTTGTCGGACATTTTTGATGGGATTTTTTGCATTTTTCCAGTATATTGTCCCAGGGATTGGTTTTTATTTTATTTTGTTTTGCCTTTCTTATTTTGTTTGTCTCATAGATTAATTTATACATAGATTTCTTATCCGTCTCATCTGACGTCTTTCTTGCGCTTCTTCAATGAGGAAACGAAATGCTCCAATTTTAGTTTTGTGCATTCATGATGTTCATATATTGATATACATATTTTGAACATTCACAGTGACAATTTCAGCTGTGATTGTCAAACCTCAGCGTCAGAATTCTTCTCTTGATGTTCAAACATAAGTTCGCTTTCCTTCAATCATTAAACCTTTGAGCGAGTTGACACATCTGTGTTTAAATTAATCTATGGTTTGTGAAAATTGAAATTGAAATTAGTTTAAAAAAAAAACATAAAATAACTTCGAATGACATTTGGATATAGAGTTTAGATTTTTTTTAATTCGGCCACTGAATTTAAAATGATTTCGATAGTTGTTACCGAATTAATTCGAACTTTCATTGAAATATCCGAATTCTCCAGAAAGTCGATGGCAGCATATAAAAAAAAAAAAAAAAAAACCGTTTCCCATTACATCCCATGAAGGGATTGGGGAGAGCTTCGCACAACCAGTGAGCTGTGCGCTTTCTAATTTTTCACTCACTGATTGGGACCTACAGTTTTTACACCGATTCCGAACGGTATTTTGAGAAGCTTTTTCATGGCTAAATACTCGATAGTGTCGCCGTCACTATGCGAGGTGACCGCCGCCGAAAGAAATTTTTTTTTTTTAAGGTGGTCAGAGCAGGGATCGAACCCAGGATCTCATGTACAAGAGGCGCGCACACTACCCATTGCACGTTAATGAAACGTAATTAATTGGAAACTCGGTAGACGCAACAAAAGATTGTTTCAACTGAATTGCAGCTGCCCCGACTAACGTCTGTTGTGGCCACCTCAATTCGGATATGGCAACAGCTATTCAGTTGCAACAGCCACAACTTTAATGTAAACAAATAGTTACCCTAAGCCCAAGGAGTGTCGATAGCTTAACTTGCAGAATTATGAAGAAGAAAGTAGACAAACTTGGTGTAAATCATGTTTGATGGGTTCCTGTGCATTTTTACTTATGTTCCTTTGATGCAGATAGCTTTCAATATGATAGATTTAATCAGGTAGCTTTTACTCTAGCTTTAATTATGTTTGAACCTATGAAATCTCCAACTCCTTCAGCGGCACCCGGTAAATCTATTGTATACATGGGTTTATCCAGAGGGTGGCAAGACGGGCGCTTGCCCCTACCTAATTATCCATGTACTCCGAAATCTCTTTACAAAAGAAATCTGTTTTAAGTCTACATAACGTGAGAGCCAGGGCTACCCCCTCTGATCTCAGCATAACACAGTTTTATAGTTGAATCCAATGTACACTCATGGACACCGTCCGAGGAGTCCTGCAATATTTCAAGCAACCGACTTCGACTTCCTTGTACCCTTCGTCTGTCATGTTCATCCACACCTATGCCGTCGTCATGAGGCTTATCAAGAAACATTGCTAATCTGAAGACGCCGTTATAAATTCCTACGTACACAACGTTTAACTACAGCAATCCGAGAGTCCTGCAAGGGTTATAGACTTCGGAAGTTACCCCAGTGAAATATCATAGACTGGGCATTTAAACGTATCATTTGTAAAATAGTTTAAAGTGAAATAAACAATCAACACACAGGAACAATTGCTTGTTCTCTCTTTTAATTTAAATTGTATGTGACAGACTCTAGAAACCCTTGAGCGCATCCTAGATAAAAAGAGAAAAACTCCTTGTTACAAGAGTTTATTCTAGTTCACTAAAGTAGATTCCGTAGCCTACCTGATCATTAATTTTCGAACCACCCGTGTAGAAATTCACATACCTCTCTTTATCAGGAACTCTTTTGTTCGAGGGATCCCTTTCCGGTATTCCCATCGAATAGTGGATCCGCCTTCGAATAGACGACAAATGCAGGAAAATTGATATAAAAAAAATAAAAAACTTCCATGTAGGTACTGGGGAGAACTTCTCACAATCCGTAAGCAGTGCGCTTTCTAGTTTTTTCACTCACTGATTGGAACCTACAGTTTTACACCGGTTACGAACGGTTTTTCATCACTAAGTACTTGATAGTGTCGCCATCACTATGCGAGGTGACCGTCGTCGAAAGAAATGTAAGGTGGTCTGGGCAGGAATCGAACCCACATTATCATGTACAGGAGCCGCACACACTAACCATTGCAATACCGACGGACGGAAAATTGATATAGTCCCACAAACATTTGCCGAACTACTGTTGATACTATTTGTTTTAGAGGTAATTAGTTTTAACTGATTTAAACAAACCATCATGCGAAAGTGTTTCTAATGTCAAGGACGATATCCTGTTTCAATATAAATTAGGCCAACAATGATCTTCTATCGGCTTAAGTAACAACAGATATTTATCGATTTCAAAGAATTTTTCTAAATGAGACTAAGCAGGGAAAGACGGCATTTGAAAATGGGATATATTGGTCCACGTTTTGATTTAGCTGTCATACAAATGTACCTGCCTCGCTTGACGCTTTCCATCTATATATATAAGTATATAAAAGCTTTCGTTACTGACTCACTAAAGCTAGAACCTTGAAATTTAGCATGTAAAAAATAAATAAATAGTTTCCCATTACATCCCAGGAAGGAATCGGGGAGAGCTTCTCACAACCAGTGAGCTGTACGCTTTCTAGTTTTATACTCACTGATTGGGTATACACGGGTTCCGAATGGTATTTTTTTCATGGCTAAGACATTCTTTCGCCGTCGAAAGACATTCTAGGTGGTCAGAGCTTGGGCCGAATCCAGGATCTCAAGTACAAGAGGCGCGCACACTAACCGTTGCACCACCAACGAAATTTTTGGAAATTCGGACTGCAAGGGGGTGAAAAGGGCGTGGCACCGCCCACACAGCTAGAAATTTGAAATGGATATATCTCAAGAGCCATTAGAGATACGTAGAAAATATTTGGTACAATGTTGGTCTTATAAGGAAAATTAATTTAGGTAAAAAATTGTTATACCGTCCATAATATTAGACCGATTCTAATGAAATTTTCACAGTGTGGTACTCTCGGTCGGGCCTCTATCAGACAAAGGGGCGCTGCACCGCCCCCAAAAACCGAAATTTAAATCGGTCAGATATCAAGAGCCATTAGTAGCATAAAGATGTGATTTGGTACGTATGTTGGTTGTACAATAAAAATTACTTTTTACCGAAAGCGGGCAAGCCAGGCCTCTTTTAAAATTATGTTTATACCACCCACCAATTGTACTGAAATTTTCACAGTGTAGTACTGTTAGACTTGACACTAAATCGGATTCTGACAAAGTGACAGAAGGACATGAAAACTATATAGTATATAGTACACAGTATATAGTATATATGTAGCTTCAAGCGACTTTTTCATACTGGAATTGGGCGCAGTAGAAACGGGAGCGTAGCGATCAATATGATTATGATGACGTCCTAACCAGAATCGAGAAGCTAGAATTATGAAATTTGGAATGAGTGTTCCCCTTACGGATTAGATATTAGCTAAGAAGGAATTTTTTAAAATCTGATTAAGGGCAGTAGAATTAAGCTTCGCAGTGCATCAAAGTAACAAACCTTATGACCGAAAGCGTAATCCTAAAATCATCTGGGAAAAAGAAATTAGCAGAAACTGGATTTGTATGTTTTACTTTTAAGTCGATATCATTCTAACCAGTCACGGAAATTGGGGCTTACAACATTTGGATTGTTTATTCCTTTTCCAATGTAGATCTCAGGTTAGAGAAATAGTTTTGATAATTTATAATTAGGGACGACAGATTAACGAGAGTTCTCACCAAATCCTAGAAAGTAGACTTATGGAAGCTGGAGCAGATTTGTAGCATTTGAATAACCGATGTTGGTGGGGTAGAAATAGTCGCGGCTCTCAATAAAAGTAGTCCAAATTTTAAATATTCGAAATTTGAATTATGGAGAAGTGCCAGAAAGAGCATGTCCCAGAATGCTATTCATTCCAAGTTAACGCGAAAATATATAATGATGAAATTTGGAGGTTATGTTGACTGCATAAAGAAGATGTCAACTAAAAAGCAATTTTCTGTATGCATCAAAAAGTCGCGAGATTAACAAATTTTGGTCAAACGTGTCTAAGTAGATGTATGAAAGAAATGTGGGCTAAGGAACGACTTCTTTTTGTTCAATTAAAAATATGACACTTTAGGAACGAGAACTTTCCAAAGTGAAGACATTTCTATAGTAAATGCAGTGTTTTTCAAAGGAAAATTGATAATAATGGCGAGATACATAATTTAGTGCGGTAAAATTGCTACAAATTTAGTGCGGTAAAATTGCACCAAACACTTTTATATGTATTACTTTATATCCCGGCACAAAGTAGCGGAAATTTTTTATTTTACATTAAAAAGAGGCAAATGTAGCCACGGACATAACTTGAGGAAGTGTTTAATATGGTAACAGTTGGTTGGTTGAAAAGGCTGCAAGACACAACGCTGTCTAGCACACTTAGGCTAAAGAAGCCCATTGTGATACCTGCAGTTTCCCCCATAGCACCTATTGAATAGTCGTCCAGCCAATTTTCCCTTTCAATAAATTTGTCTATAAGACCTACAGCAATATCCTGTAGGGCTACGATGCTAACTATATGTGTTCCGAAGATCCTACTTCTCAGTCCTGCCAGAGCAGAAATCCAAGAGAAGGCATTTCGTCGTTTCCTCGTCCTCTTCCATGCAGAATCTACAGAGAGTTGAGTTTATGTGTCCGAATCTTAGGGCGTGTTTTCCTACAGGCCAATGTTCCGTAAGTGTTCCTATCATTGTAGATAACCTGCCTCTCGGCAAGTGAAATAGTTGCCTAGTCCTCTTCCTGTCCACCTGTAGCCAGAGGACCCTGGCTTGTTTGCAAGTTGAAGTAAGTCTCCACTTGTCCTTGAACATATTATCGCCCCACTGCCTGATCTGCAAACTGCAGGTAGATATTGTCATACTAACAGCATCTTTTGCCGGAACAACCTGTGCCGTAGTGCCCTGTCTAGCTAACGCATCCGCTACGCAATTGCCGGGAATGTCGCTGTGTCCCGGTACCCAGATGAGCCTGATGTCAAAATACTCTGCCATCACCCTAAGTGATGAGTGGCTTTCTTTCACCGTCAGGGACGTATCAAACATGGCTTCCAGGGATTTTATGGCAGCCTGGCTGTGTGTGTAGATACATATTCTCCGGAGGGTTGTGACACTACTTTTCAGTAGTTCAGCAACCTCCAGTATGGCGGTAATTTCCGCCTGAAATACACTACAATGATCAGGCAGCTTGAAGGAGATATTTACATTTAGGTGCGGTGAATGGACCCCATAGCCTACTTGCTCGTCCAACTTTGATCCATCCGTGAAAAATTTGATACTACTGGTATCCCCTTCCAATAACTTTTCCCAGGTATATCTGTTCGGATTAGAAGTCCTTAGTTTTGTCGCTAGTAGAAGGTAGGGGATACAGTAGTCCGTTTTGGCGAGACTATAGTTGATCCGGTGTAGTAATTCAGCGTGTCCGGAATGCCCCGATATCATGACGTCACAATCTCTGATTCTCACCAGGGATGTAGTGGCTGCCGATTCGGCCATGATATCAGGAGTACAGATGTTCAGGATAGCACTAAGTGCAGTGTCTGACGTGGTGCCCATTGCCCCACTAATGCTAATCAGTGCTGATCTTTGAATTTTCATCAGGGAATTCAGAATATATTTCGTTTGGAGGGACCTCCACCAAACTACGATGCGATAGAGAAGTATTGGTCTGACTACTGCCGTATAAATCCACATGGTGATCTTAGGAGATATCCCCACCGCTTTTTTATCGCCCCCTTACAGCAGTAGAGAGCACCAGACGCCTTTTTCACCCTCTCCTTCACATTTGGCTTCCAAGACAGTTTTCTGTCGAGAATTATCCCCAGATACTTGACCTTTTGGTCGTCGGTGGTGCAATGGTTAGTGTGCGCGGCTCTTGTACATGAGAACGTCGGTTCGATCCCTGCTCAGACCACCTTACATTTCTTTCGACGACGGTCACCTCGCATAGTGATGGCGACACTACCGAGTACTTAGCCATGAAAAAGCTTCTCAAAAATACCGTTCGGAACCGGTGTGAAACTGTAGGTCCCAATCAGTGAGTGTAAAACTAGAAAGCGCACATCTCACTGATTGTGAGAAGCTCTCCTCAATCCCTTCATGGGATGTTATGGGACACCATTTTTTTTTTTTTTTACTTGACCTTTTACGTCAACTGTAATTGCACCCCATTAACTGACGGTAGTTCAAATGCGGGTATTTTATATTTCCGAGAGGACAAGATAAGCTCGGTTTTAAGTGGGTTAAGTGATAGTGCGTTGTTAGCGGTCCAGTTCGAAATCAGACTAAGTAGGCTGGTTGTACGAATGCTAAGTAAATTGAGGTTTCTACCTGTACAGATGATAGCAATATCATCGGCATAGGCAAAGACCTGGCATTCGGCTCTGTCCAATTCAAGATGCAGTTCACTGATAGCAGTTAACCATAATAGTGGAGACAGAACTCCCCCTGTTAACGTTCCTAGCAATTGTAACACCACCCCATTCAGCTCTGACAGATCTATCCACCAGAATCTTCCCAATTAGGCGTGTCACTAAGCCGTCGACTCATAGATTCTGTAACGACCTAATAATCGACGAAGGTTGAATGTTATTTAAGGCTCCCTCGATGTCCAGGAAGGTCCATAGAGCGAAGAGAGAGTTCTCTATTACGCTGACAGAGTGGAAAGCCATCTCAGTTGACCTGCCATTGATATAGGCATGCCGAGAACTCGATAGTACATTCTGTGGAAGATTACTTCGAACGTGAACGTCCAGTAACCTTTCAAATGTCTTAAGAAAAAATTATAATAGACTGATTGGTCTAAAGTCCTTTGGTTTGACATGAGAGCATTTGCCCGCTTTCGGGACGAAACCCACTTTGGTTTGCTTCCAAATGCTGGGAATGACTGCCAGCATAAGGCAGCCCTTGAAGATTGCCCCCAACCAACTACAAGATAGGTATAGTGCCTCCTGTAGTTGCGCGGGAATTATCCCGTCAGGTCCGACTGATTTATAGGGCTTAAAGCATCTAATGGCCCACATCAGATTTATTGAGCAAACTTTTTCTACGCTAGGTGAGTTTCCGCCTAACTATTCTGGCTGATGACCAGCATTCCGGTCATTCGTTGTGAAAGTGGGTATCCAGGAGAATCCCAAGAGACTCTTCAGTCGAATACGTCCACGCTCCATCGTCTTTCATTAAGAACCCCGCACACGGTGGGTTTTAGCGAGCACGCATCTTAAGCGTGCAGTCTGGTTGGTTCCCTCAATGGATTCACAGAAGTTTCGCCAGGATTTCCGTTTGGCCTTCTTGATTTCACCTTACATAGATTAAGACTAATCTTCTAAACGTCCCAATCCCTTTGGTCGCCGCTCCAAGTAGAATATTGGTTGCTTCCAACTTACCATCTTTGCACTTGCTTTGCTTTATGCCATTTAATGTAGGTGGTAGTCATTTTGCCTTACAAAACCTATAGGTCGTATTTAAATAGCAACAACCTCCAGTGGCAAACGATTTTGTTCTCTGTACGACGTCCTTGGTTGCACACTCTTAATATATTACTAAGCCGCTATGGTGGAATAATTTTCCAAAGTCACTATGTTGCTAACCTAAGTGGATATGGTGGAATATCCCTCCGAAGCCGCTATGTCGGAACAGTCAGCCAAGGCCGCTGAGGAGGAATAGTCAATAAAGTGGTCGTCTCTCAAAACCAGATTACGGTGGTTAAGTGTATGATAGAGTATCCTTTTCCGTAACCTTTTATTCTCTCAATCGTGCATTTCCCCCATTACATCGAATAACGGTATTGGGGGGAGCGTCTAATTGGAAATTTTCGCTTCTTAATTTCACTGGTTGAGACAACGGATTGATAACCGATTGTTTGATAAAATTTTTTATGGTTAATTGCTCGATATTGTCGCCCTCTCTAAGCCAATTAATCGTCCGTCAAAGAGCGTCATTGCGGTAATTGAATCCGTAATATTATGCACAGCATTCACGCAACGCCCTTTACCAGTTAATTATGGACTGGGAATAGAAACCTACCTCACATCAAAATATTTCTTGAATGCTTACAGTGAAGGTAAAGGATCCTACAAAGTCTACGTTGCCTCATATTGACTAACATAGTCCTCCCATCCCATGCACACATCTCCTTTCAGCTACATTCCCCGTAATGCAATAGTTTGTTTGTGCATTATTTTCTCATAGTTATAGTTGTAGTAGTAAAGGATATGTGAACACACAACAAATACAGTCATGCATTTATGCATTCACACGTACGCGTCAGCTCTCTGACTCTCTCTGTCTCTCATTTACCAACACACATGTGTATGGCCAAAGCAACTCTGAAGAATCAGCAGCACAAGAAACAGAAAAACAATAAACAAAGTTTTATACTGTAATTTATGTGATAAATAAGTTGTTTACCACAATAAATATTCCATAATACAACAACAAACACAACAACAACAACAACAAATGCAACAACAACATGGCATTAACAAAAAGGACATTAAAAGAATCTTTCATTTCTTACTACACACGAGCACTTCTCGTGCTAGTAAGAGAAGAAGTTTTACAGCACATAAAGTCCAAACGGCAGAGAGCGTACGGGTTATGGAGAGACAGTGTCAGTGTGTGAGTGAGCAAGTAAATGTAGTGGTTTAAAAAGAAATGAACATTAAGTAAACTTTACTCTTTATTTTGCCTGTGTTGTTGTTATTTGCAGTAATTTCTGTAATTGCTGCTGTTGCTGGCTCTTGATATTGTTGTTGCTCACATTGTACGTAATGTCATTGTTGTTGTTTTTGTTTTTATAAATAAGCAATAAAACAACATGTAATGAATTGAAATCCTTCAGGCCAGATGCCCAATTACCAGGGATAAGTAATGACCAACACCTGAATGAAATTATCTGCCCGCAGTTTGGGCTTGAAAGGACGAAACTCCTTACGGCGGGGTTTATTTGAAGATCTTAATTATTTTATTTTCACTTTTCATGTGCTTAGATGTGTTGAGATTAGTCCTTCAACAGGAGTTTTGTATAGAGAATTGCGCAATTATTTAATATAAAATTTCATTTCCTTGCTGCCAGTAAGGTACACAATGTTAATAATCTAGGACATGTTTTATGAAATTTTTAATTTTGTATTAACATTAACATTAACCCCATTTCAACAACAAATCTAAGGGGTTTTAAGTGGTTAATGTTGTTATTTAATTGCATTTAAAGGACCTATTTGAACAAGGATCTATTTTCTAAAGATAAACAACATAAAGGGTAATAAACTAAATATATAATCGAGTGAAAAGAGAGGCAATATACGTCAGTGCTGTGGAGTTCGAGTTTCCGAGATGGAGTCAGGAGTGTTTGCATGACGTCGTTGCATAGGACGTCAACAAATTCACCCTCTAGATTTCTCTCTCTGGCTATTAACTCAATTCAATTCCATGATTTGTGATTTGAAAGATAAAGCTTTTTTGATTTTTTATGTTGACAATTTATGAAAATGGCTACAACTTTCCCTCAGAGAGTAAATCAAAATTCCGAAGGAATTGCAAGATATGAGCCTGACAAAATGATCACTTTTTTTGTAAAAATGACACCGAGGGCCCAAATCTATAGGGGCCCAAAAAAAAAGTCCATGACTTTGGGCAAACCTGGGAGACACGGGTCGTTTTTTGGTCTTTTATCACGTAGTGGTGTCCGTATATGGTTATATTTCCATAACTTAAAACATTACACACAATGAAATTAAAAAATTTTCGGGAAATTTTTCACTTTTGCGGCTACCCAAAACGGTGTTAAGAATCATTCCTAGGAAGGTTCTAGAAAGTTGTTTACTGAGATCTTTGGTACATTCTTGTAGCTGATTGTTTTTTTGAATTTTAAACCTTTTGCTACCTATGGACCTGAACAGGGGAAAAAAGGTAAAAAAATCGAATTTTTTAAAGTTTTTTGGGATTCTGACCTTGAAGATGAAGTTTTTTTTGATTGTATATATTCACACGACACACGTTCTCTAGGACAAGAGCTATAACTTTCCCTCAGAAAGTAAATTAAAATTCCAAACGGTTTGCAAGATATGAGCCTGACAAAATGATCAATTTTTGCAAAAATGACACCGAGGACCCAAGTTATTGGAGGCCCATAAAAAACATGCATGACGTTGTGTAAAACTGGGAGACACGGGACTTTTTTTTTTGGTCTTTTATCACGTAGTGGTGTCCGTATATGGTTATATTTTTTCGTGTTGCACTGTGTAATCGAATTTGTGTATATTCCATTTTTAAGCACCACTTCCAATTACTTCGTGATATCCCTGACCTCTGAAACCTCTGGAAATTGTTTTCAATTGCTATACTTACAATATTTGATGTACCAGGGAACTGCAAAACAGATGTACTTGCTGGACCGGGGACTATCTTACATGCTCCACGAGAACTAGAACATATGGGTATGCGTCTAGCCACTTCCAAGGTCTTTTTGAAAAATTGTGCCCTTATAGTAACTACTAGTAGGGGAATGCGTTCCTTCCAAGCTGATGTGGCCCCGTGTAAACTTGGTACGCACTGGCGTCCTGCTGACATTGTCGAGACCGCACTGCTCACTTATCGTGTCTATCACGACGGGGCGCTGTCTCGTTGGACGTCATGCAGATTTTTAAAAAATTACTTTTGCAGAAGCTGTTGTGACGAAGCGGAGTTGGAGATAATAGAACACCTTCTGTGTCTGGGCTCCGCTCTTCTAGAAGGCAGCAGGCTACACTAGGCTCTCAATTTCTTTGGAGAGTTAGCAACTCTGGTTGATGGCTGAACTATCACATTGGTTTAACGGGAGGGACCTGGAAAATCCCATATTTTTCCTCGCTCTCTGTGGGATCACAATGGTTTACAGGGTTTAAGTTAGCCTACATACAGGGTTACAACCTAACCTAACCTAATACATGATTTTGGACACGTTGTAATATATGCCCGATCCAAGTACATATTTTCTTCTTTCTTCCTTGATGAAAATTCAAAGATCAGCACTGATTAGCGTTAGTGGGGCAATGTGCACGACGTTAGGTACTGCACTTAGTGCCATCATGAACATCTGTACTCCTGATATCATGGCCGAATCGGCAGCCGCTGCATCCCTGTTGAGAATCAGAGATTGTGGCATTTTGATATCGCGGCATTCCGGACACGATGAATTACTACACCAGATCAACTCTTTTCTCGCAAAACGGACTACTGTATCCCCTACCTTCTACCAGCGACAAATCTAAGGACTTCTATTCCGAACAGGAATTTCGCGGAAAAGTCACAGAAAGGGACACCAGTAGTATCCGATTTTTCACGCATGGATCAAAGTTGGACGAGCAAGCAGGCTATGGGGTTCATTCACCGGACCTAAATGTAAATATCTCCTTCAAGCTACCTGATCACTGTAGTGTATTTCAGTCGGAAATTACCGTCATACTGGAGGTTGCTGAACTACTGAAAAGTAGTGCCACAACCCTCCGGAGAATATGTGTATACACAGACAGTCAGGCTGCCATAAAATCCCTGGAAGCCATGTTTGCTACGTCCCTGACGGTGAAAGAAAGCCACTCATCACTTAGGGTGATGGCAGAGTATTTTGACATCAGGCTAATCTGGGTACCGGGAAACAGCGACATTCCAGGCAATTGCGTAGCGGATGCGTTACCTAGACAGGGCACTACGGCACAGGTTCCTCCGGCAAAAGAAGGTGTTATTGTGGATAATATATTGTGGATACTTACCTCAACTTGCAAACAGGTGGACAGGAAGAGGACTAGGCAACTACTTAACTTGCCGAGAGTCAGGTTATCCATAATGATAGGAACACTTACGGGACAATGTCTTGTAGGAAAACACGCCCTAAGATTTTGACATAGAAACTCCATTCTCTGTAGATGCTGCATGGAAGAGGACGAAACACCTTCTCTTGAATTGCCCTGCTCTGGCAGGACTGAGAATTAGGATATTCGAACCACATTTAGTTAGCACCGTTGCCCAACAGGATATTCCTGTAGGTCTTATAGACAAATTCATTGAAAGGGCAAATTGGCTAGACGACTAGTCAATAGTTGCTATAGAGGAAACTGCAGGTATCACAATGGACTTCATTAGCCTAAGTGTGCTAGACAGTGTGCTGTCTTGCAGCCTTTTCAACCAACCAACCAACCATAGTCAATTCAATACAGCTTTTAGTTGTCGGTTGCAAGAAGTCTTTATTTGGGATTGTATTATGCCAACAAACACAGAGTGTTTTCCTCAGACAACGATTGATAAATGCTTGCACCTGCTTTATTGTCATCTTCATCAAGCTCCTAGTGGTTCAACAGAACAACAGGACAGACAGCAACCTGCAGTTGAATATCCGCTAGTTCGTCGGTTGTGAGACATCCTTATTACACTTGATGTTGTGAACAGTTAGGAACGCAACACGGGCGTTATGCATCTGATCATTTATAACGGTTATGGAACTACCATCCCTGGTAATCTTGCACAACACATAGTTGATTGATTCCACGTCTTCAACTACACGCTGACAAATCTGTAGTTTTTTGTTGTTTGGATGCAAATATAACGTGTGTTTGGAGCTCGTCAAAAATGTAATATACTTGTGTGTAACCACATTGTGTTGGCTATTCAATATAACATGTTTGAGGCACAGTGATTAATACGTACTAATATATATGTGTTTTTCCACCCAAATATATATGTGTTTGTTGCACTATTTATGCTCTCTCGAGAACAAGATAATAAAAGAGAGACAACTACAGAGTCCACATTGTAAGTGTGTTTCGGTATTTTTGCATTATTCTCTCAGTTAGTCATATATATTCCCTGAATGGGCGTGTAAATTTCAAACGCAGTTTCTTGTATTCAGTCGTCAATGATTCATCAGCGAGAGGATATAAAAAGCGGTTGATCTGTGAAAAAATAATGTGTTTCGTATATATGTATGTGTGCTACCAAAGTGAGAAACGATTTTGAGGCAAGAAACTGGGAAGGACAACTATGAGATTTATAAATGTTTCTAAATATTATTATGTTTGGGAGGAAATTCTCATATGTTTCCACGTAAGTATGTGGAGGTTTGGGAAACACACGAATATGGATGATTGGGATGAAGAATGCTTATGTGTCTACGTAAAAAAATACATATTTGCCGGTAAACATGCTACTGTTTGCATTTAATGACAAGTGTGTTTGGGACTTGCAAAAATATGAACGTTTGTAGTGTGTTCCAAACATATACATGGTTCCTGCAGAATATGTTTGGGAGAATCTGTTACATAGGCTGTTTGTCCAGCATGTATGGAACAATTAACTCTTACTATCGTTCTGTGTGAATAGGCACTAACTTGTCTTCTTAATATTTAGTCTCAATCCTACATTTTACGAATTTTAACGTAGAATATGTTATACGGTAAGGTAGGGGTGTTGATCTGGAGCACAAAATTTTGAGAAAATGTTTGTCAACTTTCACCCACTTTTACTTAAATATTAAAACATATTTTAGCAATTTTTATATGTTACTCAGTTTTGGTAATATGTTTTGTTTCGAATTACATTAAAAAAATTATATGTCTATATATAAAAGTTTTATGTAGTTAAGGAAATAAATATTTAAGAGCATGATATTTTAGACTTTTTTTGTACATGCCGCTGTTGTTGTTGGTTTGTAAATGCCGCTGTTGTTTTTGTTGTTGTTGTGAAATCAAATGATTTTGGCTTTGCTGGGCATTGTTTATTTATCGAGCAGCGTGTAAATGTGTGTGTGTACATTTCGTTTTGTTGGATCGGTCGGTTATTAGTTCGTTTGGAGGGGAACATAAAATGAAGGGAGGGGAGCGTGGACACTTGTGTGTGCTTGAAAGTTTACAGATCTTTGCTGTCGTTTGTTTACTTCTGCGAGCAGCGTGTAAATGTGTGTGTATGTACATTAATACAAAGGATTGGCGATGTATACGCTAACGTATTCTACGTCTGACCTATGCGCCCGTGTTATCTAACACAGGCTTGTTATTTTTTTCCTGTGTAACTTGCCATCAAATTAGTGGGCCATAAAACATAAGTTATCTGTGATGTCCGCATATATTCCTAATACATCCCATGAAGGGGTTGAGGAGAGCTTCTCACGATCATTGATTCAGTGATTGGGGCCTATAGTTTTAGACCGATACTGAACGCAATTTTGAGAAGCTTCTTGATAGAATCTTCTTGATACAGTCGCCTTCACGAAGCATTATAACTGCTGTTGAAACAAACGTAAATTGGGCCGAATTTACATTCTTATGTGCAATGGGCACACACAGTAACCACCGACGGCTATATAAATTCCACTGAATATCCAATGGTGCTTCTCCATTGGCTGCTTCCATTACCTAGTTCACATGCTGAAGAAATAATGTGGAATACAAGACGCATCCTTGTGCAACACACTCAGACTTGGTGGAAGGTTCGTTTTCCTTTCCATTAAAATTAATTGTATATGATGCATCCATTTACAGACCCCAATCAGGAACACTATCTTGTAGGGTATTCCCTTTTTGGTCAAGGGTGACCACAATGAGTTTCGGTGTATACAATCCAAAGGCTTCTCAAAATCTACATAACATATATAGGCCCAGAGGCGAGTGTAATTGAAAAGATTGCTATATGATTATCCGGAGCGTACTTACATGGTAGGCATACGAACAGCCAGCCCGGAAATTCAGTTGATTCTTAGGTACAATTTACTACCGCGATGCAATACCCCTGAAGTTATTGCACTGCAGTAGAACATCTACCACTCTCCCTCGCGGGACTTCCGCTAGGTATTACTGTGTGGAAGCTGGTTACCATTCATGCTATTTCTCCGATAGTGTGTCATTCGGTTAACTGATCCAATACCACAATGCGTCCTTCGTTCGGCGTTAGAAGTTCTGTTAGAAACATAGCAGTTCTGTCACAACCATCGTGGCAAATGAATTCATACTAGTCCATCTAATGTTGGACTACATCATGTGTCCAATTAGTTGCTGGGTCCCATGTTAATATTTTCAGTTAGGCATGAATCTGGGACAGTTAAACATAACATGGTTCTTCCACCTGATCCACACAGCTTGGACATAAAAGAGAGCTATCATGTCCAAATCTGTGCAGATTTTGGCTACTACAACCATGACCTGTATGAAATTGGGTCATGTAAAAGATTTTGTCTCTATTGTTGCTTCCTACTCGCACACCTACATAGTCAAGGAATGAGTTGAAATGTCTATCTTCCTTTCGCCGGGTGTTGACATCGTGTCTGTCATTTCTCTAAGGAAGTCAACCGTTCCTCTCTTTTGATAACATTGTTGGGATGTAGATTCTCCCAAAGACTAATATATATCCGCCATATCTTATCTCTGACCGTCGTTGGTGCAACGGTAGTGCGCGCGTCTCTTGTACATGTGTACTAGGGTTCGATCCCTGCTCAGACCACCTAACGTTTCTTTCGACCACGGTCACCTCGCTTAGTGACGGTGACACTACCGAGTATTTAGCCATGAAAAAGCTTCTCAAAAACACCGTTCGGAACTGGTGCAAAACTGTAGGTCTCAATCAGTGACTAGAAACTAGAACGCGCATAGTTCACTGGTTATGAGAAGCTCTGACCAATCCCTTCATGGGATGTAATGGTAATCCATTTTTTTCTCATTTGATCTGCCAGGATATCAATTGGTATTGTACCAGCATTTAGAAATGTATATTCTTGCGAAATCGTTCGAAAAACGCTAATAAATCTTTGGGCGCTTAGACAATATACGGACATGAGGTTATACCTCGTTGCCCTAAAAGCCACCGAGCCGGCCCAATCAGGACTAGAATACAGATTAACCGAGTTTACGACTGTAGCTATGAGCTTCTTTCTCGTCGGTTTAGGACCTCCTATGTTCGGCATCATTATTGCTAGTGATGCCTGCATTTCGACAACTTTCCACCCACTATAATGCACATGCTCTTCAGCCTGTTCTCGATCATGACTCCTTAGTACCTTAGTGCTTGTGGAGATTAAACGATATGGTCTCGGACGTTTACAATCATGTGCTCTACCTTCTTTCTGCTGCATATCAAGGTAACCTCCATCATATTCCCCACCAGTGTCATACCCGCTGCCTCAGGCTACGTTTCGATCTGCGTCGCTGTTGTTTCACGCTTTCCACCGTGACAATTGCTATGCAGCCGGCGAAGCCAATTATTGTAAGAAAACCTTAGAGCTTCTAGTTTTAGTACTCCATCATACATAATGTTCCAAAGGAGAGGGTCTAGGACCTATCCCTGGTGAACTACCGCCATGCCGTCGTAGAATGCTGTACCATCATAGCTCTCATACATTCGTAGCTGGCAATCATGTTCAGGCTATAAGCAAGGGTTCGCAATCTGTTAAGAGCGGTCCTTATTTCTCCCCAGTTGGCCGAGTTGAAAGCATTTTTAACATCAAGGGTAATGACAGTGCAGTACTCCTTGAAACCAACCATTCATCGATATACGGCCTTCTTTGCAAGATCTATGATTTTTTGCAAGATCTATGATTTATGTTCGAGAGAGTCCCTTCCTCTTCAGCTAATATTAGCAAGCGGTTTATCTGCACCATTACCTTACCCATTGTAACCATATGACAGCGTATTTGGTCCTTAGACTGATTCTTCCGCCGGATTTACTTCCGCTAAAATTAGTTGTTCCGCTTCTCGTCCCTGCTCAACGAGATCCCAAAATGTTATGGGCAACCATTCTCTTGCCCCCATTTTGGCATGTCCATCGATTTCCGTTGCAGTGTCAACGACGGGTGTATACGTTCGTACGCTAGGTCGATTCTGTCAAAGTATCTACGTCCAGTATCGTTGGATTTGAGTCTTAAAATGTTGCATTCTCCACGCTCGAGTCCTCTGGCCTTGTCCATGTCCGCGCTACGGATTACTCTCACGTCGCCTAAAGTTTTGACACATTTCCATTTCCTTTCCTACCTTTGTGGTCAATTTGATCAAGTACTGGCGAGCGTGAACAACGTGATTTCCATATGAAAGCATGGTCCGGCTCATAGGGACAAAAAGAGCTTCCAATTGCCAAGTCGTAGTTGGCGCAAATTTCCCAACACAATTCACAATTCTCATTTTAGGACCCAGGGTTGTGCTTTCTGCCAACACATCCAAAGGCGCTGTCATCGCTCCCGATTCGAGCGTTCATGTCTCCCATTTGGACCATTCCGATACATCGTCTAAAGCTTCCCATAACGTGATGTTGTCTTACTTCTGTAGGAGCATAGCATTATATTATTGAGAATTTACCAATATTGGCGTTCAAGCGGACGAAGATAATCTGTTCGGAGACTGCGGTCCAGTTCAAGAGAGATTTGTGTACCTTCCAGTTCAGGATTACTCCTACACCATGTGTATAGGAGTCGTCAATATTTCTCTGGCCGGAGTATAAAATACGGTTCCCTCGTAAGTTCGAAAAGTCACCTTCATTTCGCTCATGCCAATCATCGACAAATTGAATCGCTCGCATTCTGCTGATAGTTGTGCCAGTCTTCCGGTTTGGTATAGGGTTTTAACTTTTCATGTTCCAAATCATATCCGGCGGCGTACGGGGATCGTCTACAGGGTTGTCGCATGTTCAGTTTGTCCAGCTGTAGAAGGTGATTGACCTTGTGTTGCCTAGTTTGGGGCCGGTGCTCCATTGTTTCAAGCAGGCCTTCAAACTCGCCTATTGCTTTCGTTGACTCTGATCATTTACTACAGTGATAGATGTTGTACGATAGGTTATACCGCCTTATATTCGGACGCCATTACCTCATTTGTGGAAGCAGGGTCCAGTGCTGGCAGCTTAAGGTTGGCATTAGCATACGAGTGGCTGTATCTGACCCCGATAGGCTCCGAGATAATGTAATGCCAGTTGGAAAAGAGGAAAACTTACACTCTCAGCCACTATAACTTTGAATAGACCCTTTCCACTGTGTTGACTTTGTTCTAGAGATATCTCCGAAAGCTTTTACACACGATTTACTAATGGGTGCAAAGTACGAAAACTGAAAAGTTTTACGACGAAGTTACGAAAGATAAAGCGGCAGGCCTACTTTTGGCGTAACCTATTTCCTAGTGAACAAAATTGCCGCAAATGGAGTGAGACTACTCCACAACAGACCCAAAAGACTCCATTACATCCAGATAAATGCTCCGTTCATTGCGGTTTACACGCTGGTGGCTTTATGGCACATGAGACAACGAAATTTGCCTCAACTGATTTTAGAATCACATATGTATGTCACAACCAACCTTGTAGTCATCACAGCCGAATTGTAGGTTGTCACAACCGAACAATCAAATTGTAGGTTGTCGCAACTGAATTACATGTTGCCAGAACCGACTTAGAGACTGGGGCAACCGCATTACAGGTTGCCACAACCGCATTACAGGGGTTACAACCACACTAGATGTTGCCACAACTGCATTAGAGGTTATTACAACCGCATGATAGGTTGTCACAACAGAACTTGAGGTCCGCACACCCTCATTTCTAGTTATCACAACCTCATTAGAGGTTGTCACATCCATGTATGAGGTTTTCACAACCAAAATCGATGTTCTTTCACGCGAATTAGAGCCTGCCATAACCGAATTTATAGGGTGTCACCGCCGAATTTAGAGCTCATCTCGAACTAATCAAAATTGTTTCTAGAGGTGGCGCAAAAGTAAACTTCCGATGTTTTTTGGCTGTAATTAAAAAAAAATATGAAAAACTTTGATTCTTCTTGTGGATTATTTTTATTTGGTCTTTTAGTTTTTTTTACATCAAGTCGAGAATATGATGTCATGTAAATGGCCGCCGCCACAGTTGATTGTCATTTGACCTCTTTTTATATCAGTTTCCATCACTTTGGCCAAAACTTCCGGCGATACGTCCTCACATTCTTGACGGATATTGTCTTTAATAGCTGCAAGAGTCTGAGGCTTGTTGACATAAACCCGCGACTTCAAAAAGCCCCACAAACCGAAGTCTGGAGCGGTCAAATCAGGCGATCTTGCTGGCCAGTGCAAATCGCCAAAACGGGAGATTAGGCGCCCGGGAAATGCATCCTTCAGCATATCGGTTGTGGCACGTGCAGTGTGTGCCGTTGCACCGTCCTGTTGGAACCACATGTTTTCCAATCCCAATTCATCAAGTTGCGGCAAAAAGAACTCGTTGATCATTGCTCTGTAGCGCTCACCATTCACAGTAACCGTTTGGCCCGCGACGTCTTCGAAGAAAAAAGGTCCGATGACTCCTCCAGCGAAAACAGCACACCATACAGTGACTTTGAGCGGGTGTAATGGCTCTTCGTGGGTTACACGCGGATTTTCAGTGCCCCAGAAGCGTAAATTTTGCTTATTTACGTACCCGCTAAGATGGAAATGGGCCTCATCACTTATGATTATTTTTGATGAAAAATCATCTTCCTCTTGGTGGTGATTAAGGATGGCTTGAGCGTATGTTAGACGCGATTAGCGGTCAGCAGCTAACAGCTGATGCACCGTCTGGACTTTGTACGGAAACATTTTCAAATCTTGTACCAAAATTCGCTGTAAAGACCGTCGACTGATACCCCTTTGCGCGGCACGTCGTCTGGTCGATGTCGACGGCGCATCCATGACATCCTCGGCTACAGCAGCAATGTTCTCTGCAGAACGGCTACTCCGGGGTCTGCCACGCCTGGCAGCATCTCGTGTTGTGCCAGTCACTTCGAGGCGAGCGGCTAAACGTCGCAGTGTTTCACCAGTAGGCGTTGGACGGCCAGGAAATCTGCGACGAAATTCACGTTGTGCCAAAGTCACCGACCGATTATTGGTCAAATAAATAGTCAGCAATATTCCGCGTTCTGCAGCAGTGTAGCGTAACATTGTTTATTAACGTGTATTTCGCATGTGTTTACTACACAAATGTCAAAACAGAACTGACATTAGGGGCCAATCGCAAAATTTATAGCATTTCCTGATAGGAGGATTACTTTTGCGCCACCTTGTATTAACTAAAACACACTTACTGCGAATTGTTGCTCGCGTATTAAAACCAAATCCGATTTCTGGAACCAAATTGATATAAAATTTGATTGTTGCAACCGATTTGATGCTAACTTCGGTTGTGGCAACCGCCTTAAGTCGGTATTTAGTTGTAGAAACCGTCTTGATACAAAATTCGGTTGTTGCAACCGAACTGATGACAAATTCGGTTGTGGCAACCGATGTGATTTCGAGTTCGGTTCTTGCAACCGAAATTTCCGATAACTTAGTTTCATAGAACGTGGTTAATTGGAAATTTAGTTGTAACAACTATTATGAAATAACAACTATTATTCAATCGCATTTCAGTTCTCGAGACAAAATTAGGTGATATCAAACTCAATTCGTCTGTAGTAATCGCAACTCGGTGACAACCTGCGGTTGCTACAACCTCTCTTCAACCACTTATTTGTGTGATTTTATCGATTGACAGTGTCAAGGAACAACGAAAAGAGACTTCAATCTCTACTGGACTTCAATCTCCAGGGGTCTAATTATGTAAGAAACGATTATCGGTAGTGAAGTTTCATAAACGCATGTATTTTATACGTTCTATGACCCGGCATTATCGACATAACTTAAGCATTTGGACGATTATCGTCGGACATAATTAGCTGCCAGGTAAATTAAACTTGCATAATAGATCAATACAGCGGTCTTTATGTCGCTTATTGAATGGTCCCTTCAATTCAAGAAAACTTCAAAACATTAGCGTGTCCTTATCGCACCGTCCTCGTAACTGCACTATCGCATTACCCTTAATTTATAGATATGATAACATAAAAACAATTTCATTTCTTTCATTTCATTTTTCTCATATCATATCGTCGTCGTCCTATCATCATCATATCGTATCATAAAGGACTCTATCGCTGCTGGGTACACCACCAGCATAATTTACAACACTTGGTCCTACACTCCCAGCAACGTGGAAATGCAAGCGAGGCAGGTCCATGGGAGCCACGGAACTATTACTCGTCCTTTCTTTATTAGCCCATAAGCAAAGAAGAGAAAGTAAGAGTAGTGAAATGAGATGGTTTCCTTTAGAAATGTATAAAGTTAGTGGAAGGAAAAAAATCAATATTTTTTTTTTAAGCGAAAAGGATGAGAGTGCTGGTGGAAGTTTCCTGGTACAACAAAAAAAACTCCTTTGTTTAATGTTCCGATGACAATGGGTGGAAGCTCCAAATATCCTAGCAGTGTTAAGAAAAATATTGTTTTTAAGGATTTTTGGTAATATTTTTTAGTGATTTCGCGTCATTGTCAAAGCGTCATCATTATCGCCACCATCGTCATCGTCATCGTCCTCATCGCCATCACCAACGTCATTCATTGGTATCCTTCTCATATTCATTATCTTCATCATGATTGTCTTATGCTTCCAATTCTTTTTTCTCAATCTCTCTGCCTGATAGGGGAAGGGGCGGAAGAAATCGAGGTTTAAAATGAGCCAACAACAAAAAACCCAATGTTTGTGGGTTTCCAACGTGTATTACGAACCCAGGAATAGAGTAATAGGATGCCACGGCTGACATTGTCTATTGACAGTGTTAGACTAATGCAGAAGAGGGGTGAAGTAATGACAGTGAATGTGTGATGAAGAAGGTTGAGGAGGGTTGAAAAACACCATTGAACCCATGAAAATTTACCACCAACGGAATGCTAAAGAATTTTAAGTGTTAAAGATTCCATACACAGATTTTTCGCATTTTTTCCGTTACAACTTGTTTTGGCCACCAATGAACCAGGAGCCATCATCAGCATTGGCGGTGTAGGCAACAACAACATCAAACCAGCTAACAAATAACCTTAAAAAATTTATTTAAATTATATACCTCGGCATCTCAGTTAGCCCTCTATGTCCTACCTTATCAAGGTTCTTCGCAGTGTCCTGGGAGGTTTGTAAGTTGCTTTAAATATTGGCTACGTGCGTGCGTGTGCGGTAGTCGTAGTATTTAGTAGTTGTGGTTCTAAAGGGGGACTTGAGTGGTTGATGTGATACTTGACACTTTTGGTTTGGCCACAGACGGCTAGAGGGTGGGGTACTTACAATGTTTCAGAGCACCAAAGTTCTGCCGCTTTTTTATGCTCACCTTTACGAGGTGAAAGGTGGCATTATCTTCACAAGAATTTGAGCTTTAACTTGAGACAAAATAATTGATTACAATCTGAAGTTATTTTTCTTTTTTTCTGTCCTTTATGGTAGAAAACTATTACACTTCTATTGTTCACATTGAGAGGACATTTTTTTACTAAGGACATGCAAGAGCTTTTAAGTGGAACATGTTGAGTTGTGGTTTTAGATGAAATTTTGGATGGGTATATATTGAATATTGACTATAAATATGTGTATTAAAGTTAGAAGTTCTAAATGGGGGTCATAAATTCTCTTGTGTGCTTGGATTGATTCATTATTTGCATCACAATTTGGGAGCCAGTCAGAAATTTAAATTGATTAAAATTGAAATTTGTTACAAATGGCGCCCAACAGGAACACGGGAAAAACGTGAATTTGATTTTTGCACTTTCAGTACATCTTAAAATATCCTTGACCCGATATTTTCGATTTTGGGCTTAAGATTTTACAGGTTTATGAATGAACTTCGAAACAGTGTTTGAAATGGCTTAACTATTTTCACTGCATTTGCAAGTACGTAATTAGGACTAAAAATAAAAATTACATGAGGTGTCAGGGGACACCCTTGAATTGGACAGGGCCGAAGGCTAGGTCTTTGCCTATGCCGATGATATTGCTATCATCTGTATGGGTAGAAACCTAAATTTACTTAGCATTTGTACAACCAGCCCACTTAGTCTGATTTCGAACTGGACCTCTAACATCGGACTATCACTTAATCCACTTCAAACCGAGCTTATCTTGTTCTCTTGGAAATATAAAATACCCGCATTTGAACTGCCGTCAGTTAATGGGGTGCAATAACAGTTGAGGGAAAGGTTGAGTATCTCGGAATAATTCTCGACAGAAAACTGTCTTGGAAACCGAATGTGCAGGAGAGGATGAAAAAGGCGTATGTTGCTCTTTACGGCTGTAAAGGGGTGATAGGAAAGCACTGGGAACTGTCTCCTAAGATCACCATGTGGTTTGTGGATTGTGAGAAGCTCTCCCCAATCCCTTCGTGGGGTGCTATATTTTTTTTTTTTTTAGTCAGACCAATACTTCTCTATGGCAACGTAGTTTGGTGGAGGTCCCTCCAAAAGATATATATTCTGAATTCCTTGATGAAAATTCAAAGATCAGCACTGATTAGCGTTAGTGGGGCAACGGCCACGACGTCAGGCACTGCACTTAGTGCTATCCTGAACATCTGTACTCCTGATAGCATGGCCGAATCAGCAGCCGCTACATCCCTGGTGAGAACTGCTATACCAGATCAACTCTATTCCCGTAAAAACAGACTACTGTATCCCCTACCTTCTACCAGCGATAAACCTAAGGACTTCTATTTCGAATAGGAATACCTGGGAAAAGTCACTGGAAGGGGATTCCAGTAGTATCAGATTTTTCACGGATTGATCAAAGTTGGACGAGCAAATAGGATATGGGGTCCATAAACCAGACCTAAATGTAAATATCTCCTTCAAGCTGCCTGATCACTGTACTGTATTTCAGGCGGAAATTACCGCCATACTGGAGGTTGCTGAACTACTGGAAAGTAGTGTCACAACCTTCCGGAGAATATGTACCTACACAGACAGCCAGGCTGACATAAAATCCCTGGAAGCCATGTTTGCTACGTTCCTGACGGTGAAAGAATGCCACTCATCACTTAGTGTGATGGCAGAGTATTTTGACATCAGGCTCATCTGGGTACCGGGACACAGAGACATTACAGGCAAATATGTAGCGTATGCGTTAGCTAGACAGGGCACTACGGCACAGGTTATTCCGGCAAAAGAAGGTGTTAGTATGCCTATCTCTACCTACCGTTTGCAGAGCAGGCAGTGGTTCGATAATATGTTCAAGGACAAGTGGAGACTTAATACAACTTGGGGGCCAGGGTCCGCTGGCCACAGGTGGACAGGAAGTGGACTAGGCAACTACTTAACTTGCCCAGATACAGGTTATCGACAATGATAGGAACACTTACTGGCATTGTCTTGTAGGAAAACACGCTCTATGATTGGGACATAGAAACTCCACTCTCTGTAGATTCTGCATGGAAGAGGACGCGGAAACGACGAAACACCTTCTCTTGGATTTCCCAACTCTGGCAGGACTGAGAATTAGGATATTCGAACCACATTTAGTTAGCACCGTAGCCCTACAGGATATTTCTATCGGTCTTATAGACAAATTCATTGAAAGGGCAAATTGGCTAGACGACTAGTCAATAGTTGCTATAGAGGAAACTGCAGGTATCACAATGGCCTTCTTTAGCCTAAGTGGCCTAGACAGCGTGCTGTCTTGCAGCCTTTTCAACCAACCAGGAGACACCCAGTTGGAACGAAGTTCCTTTCGCTATATATTATGTACTGGTTAGTTGCAACACGCCTAAGGCGCCCGTTGAAAATTACGACAATTTAAATGGATCTTTAAGAAAAGATACTTTTGGTAAAATTACAAACTTTTTTAAGAAATTTTTTATTTATTAAATGTATTTTTTTAAAAAGTTTATATTTGTCTGTCCTTTTGGTAAGAATATGTACTATATTTTCGCAAAAAGGTCCTTCCTTTAATGCGAGGCACTTCTTTTATTAAAAGCTAATGTTTTTTTTAAAGAAAAGGTGCCATTTTTAATAAAAATAACTTTCTGCAAGAAAAAGCCTAAGAGTTTGATTTTTTTTAACAAAGAAGTACTTTTTTAGGAACTGGTACTTTTTATAGAAGTGGTACTCTTTTTAGGAAAAGGTTATTTTTTTAAGAAAATTTACTTATTTTCAAAAAGGGTACTTATCTCAAGAAATTAAAAGAAAAGGTATTATTTTATTTTTAAGAAAGGGTATTTTTAGGAAAAGGAATACAATTTTCAAGAAAATTTACTTCTTTTAAGAGAAGGTTTTTCTTGAAGAAAAGGTTTTTTTTAAGAAACGGATTGAACCTTTTTTCAAGACCAGCTAAAATTTTAAGAATAGGTACTTATCTCAGGAAAAGTTATTTTGTGTTACATAAAAGGTTATCTTTAAAGAAAATTTAGTTTTTTAAGAAAATGCAATTTGTTGTAAGATAATGTACTTTTTTAAGAAAAGGTTGTTATTTAAAAAAATACTTTTTTTAAGAAAATGTACTTTTTGTAAGAAAATTTACTTTTTTAAGCAAAGATACTTCTTTAAGATAAGGTTTTTTTTTTGAAAAAATGTACTCTGTTTAAGAATATGAATAGGTATTTTTTTTGATTAAATTTACTTTTTTTTAAGAAAACGCACTTATTTAAGAAAATGTTATTTTTTAAAGTTCTTTCACTTTGGCTTTTCTAAATTTATTTTTTATTGGGTTCAAAACTACAATATGTAATAAACAGGCTCCAGCTAGAAAATTTCCCAGTAAACAAGAAATTTCTCCCCATATGTTAGTCTAGACACAAACCAAACCAAAAATACGAGTGTAAGAGTAAGTGTGCTGCCAAAGGTAATTTCAGGGTTGTATATCATGGATTTGCCAGTCTTGCACTTTGGCTTCTCTAAATTTACTTTTAATTGGGTTCAAAACTATAATATGTAATTAACAGGCTCCACCTAGAAAACTTCCCATTAAACCAAACCAAACCACAAGTACCCAATATAGTTGATAATAATGGGTTGTAATAAAGTAGTTAAAAAAAGTTTTTTAAAATTGTTCCGCCATCCCGCAACGTGTGAAAAGCAACTTAGAAAACAGAGAAAATAAATCATAACTGCGCAGTTGGTATTTACTTACGCAGTTAATGTAAGCAATGTCTTTTCAGAGAATTGCTGTTGCTGCAAGCAGTTAGTTGTTGTTTACACTTAGTTTGCTTTTGTTAATCCTTTTTACATGAAATCAACAAACAGCAGTCTTCATTGCTGTCTCTTACTATTTTAGTCATTCTGTTTTGTAACAATCTTTGATAGGAGTAGGTTGAATTGATGGCACCGCGTGTAAACCGAAAAATGTTGAAAAATAATCAAAAATTAAACATAAACAAAAGATTAGCTAATAAAAAATAAAATATTGAATTCAAGCGCAGCCACATTTTTAAAATTTTGCTTTTGCCGCTACACAAACTGCACAGTAGGAAATACAAGCAAAAGTATAAACAACTGATTGTTTGGAGCAACAGCAATACAGCGAGAATCTATTGCTTTGCCTGACAGCGCACGCAAAACCAACTGCGCAGTTGGATGAAGCAAATGTTTTCTTTTCTCCTTTCGCATTTGCTCATTGCTTTTGCGGGTTGCTAATAAATGAACTGATTTTGTTAGGTTGCTTAAAAAAGTTTAACGGTAAACATTAGGGCGGGTCAATTTAAAATTCGCTCAACGTACAAGGAAAATCGTATTCTAGGGAATAAAATAAGAAACTTTACCGAAGGAACCATACCTCTAAAACGAATTCTGATGTCCCGGAATTTTGGTCGAACTTTTGGGTAGGCTCATATTTTGAAAAATCCCACTTTGACCCATTTAGAGTGCCGCAATCGAGTCCAAATGTATGACCGACCCCCACTAACTTTGGAGGCCCGACCCATCCATGCCAGTGGCACACCCCCTGGAACCCCCCATACAAACATTTCAAAAAATCACAATTTTTGCCACTTTACATGAAAAAATCAGCGAAATGCCTATGTTTTTATCTTTTTGGAGTTTATTTATCTCTTTAGAAATTTATTTCGTCAGTACATATGTAAATGAAAAAATTAATTTACATAAGTTAGTAATAGAGAAGAAACTAAAAAGAATTATTGTTTGAAGTCTTTTTTGTTTTCAAGTCTGGGCAATTTCGCACGGCTCTCTAATGTCGTCGCCATAACAGCCTCTACATTTCCCGGTATAACTCGTTTGAAAACGCTAGCTAGCAATTGAACATGTCGTTCCGTTCCTTGTATGTGTGTGGGAATTTTTGGATCATAAAACGGTGGATCATCTTGATTTAAATATTCGTTCAATGTATCGTACGGAATGCTTCGCGTGAATGGTGGTTCAAATACGTTATTTATATCATTTAAATGGATCATTTCCGTGTAACTTTGGGTCTTCAACATCGGTTCGATAGCGTAAAATTTCCTTAATAGCACACTCGCGCTTTCTTTGCTTAATAGCACACTCGCGCTTTCTTTGCTATCATCAAACAACATTGATAACAAGATATTTTCCGGATGCCCATGGTATGAATTATCTGTAATTACTTGATTGACAATTCTGCATAAACGAGGTTCTAAAAATCGTGACCAACTAATGAAACCAACAACTAAAAAAACCGACTCACGAAAAAAATTACACACCGAGACAATTTAAAAACAAACAAAAAATTGTTTTCGAGCCGGTGAAAACCAACCAAAATCGTTTTTTCATCGTAATTTTGTTTGTTTCTGGCTCGATCGTAACATACAAGACATTGTTATGTATGTAGGTCTCGATGAGTACTACTTTTGTCCTATACAACGCGCTGAATTACACCGTGTTACACACATTCTGTCCTATGAACCAAATTTACTTTTTCGGAAAGGGGATAAAAAATAATAATACACGTGTATCGGTGATTTTCATGTACACGTCAGAATTTTTTTTTTTAAGTTTGAAGTATAAAGCTCGTAGTGGCCTGTGTGAAAGCCTTTGGACCGATTTTTAACCCTTTTTCAGTGATCCAATCGAGCTGATTTTTTGCAGGCAGACTCGTGGAAATGTCTGTATCACGTCAAATTTTTAAAAAAATTGATTTTTATCAATTCTCAGATTTTCCTAAATTTTTTTTCTTTTTAAAATGGTTATCGTTTTCTTTAAGGTTTCAGTTCGTTAAAAAAACAATTTTTTTATTACTTTTGTTTTATAAAAATAAAGAATTGTTACATTAAAAATTTCAATGTTTTTAAAGAAATTTAGGCCTTTTATTTTTGCGGTTGTAAGCATTTGCTTCAGTATCGCGACAAATAGACCAACAGTATTCGCCAAGCATATGCGTAATGTCTTTTCCTTTAAAGCGCTTTTCAATAGCCGCAATGTCATGATGGAACCTTTCGCCATGCTCATCGCTACAATCTCCTAAATCATCAGGGAAAAAATCTAAATGATTGTGAAGAAAATGGATCTTTAGGGACATTAATATGCCCATTTCGCCATATGCCGAAACCATTTCTGCTGCAATATTTCTATAATTGGCAGCTCGTTTGTTGCCAAGAAACTGCTCAATAACGGCAACTGTACCTTTCCATGCACGTTGTTCGACAGCATATAATTTTGACGAAAATTCAGAACTTGCAATATTTTTTTTATCTGCGGACGATTGAAAACACCTTAAATCAAAAAATCATTAAAAAACATAAAGTTACTGAATGACTTCTTAAAAAAAATACCTGCATGAATCTTTGCGCCGCTCAATTTCGGAAAAATTTTGCGCAAAGTTGCAATGGCCCCGCCATCACGATCCAGTTTTTTAACAAAATTTGATACGAGACCGAGCTTAATGTGTAGTGGAGGCAAAATGATTTGAGACGGCTGCACCAATGGTAGATTCTCTATACTTTCTACGCGTACTTTGTAGCATGTTCGCGGCTTCCACTTAAATTCAGTGTAATGCTCATCTCTTTTTCGACCTTCCCATGTACACAAAAGCACTGGTGGGTTGGAAATCCACGCTTATCATCCATGAGTAAACCGAGCACTTTCAGATCGCAGCATATTTTTCAATTATGCTCTTTGTACTTTATCAGCTGTAATATTAATTCCATGCCTTTCTATGTTTCCTTTAGGTTTGTGGCATATGCGATCGGGGCAGATGGATGTATGTTACCGATATGAAGCAGCACGACTTTAAGGCTGTTGACCGATGCATCGATGAAAAGTCGCCACTTCTCTGAAATATGAGGGTAACCAATTTTTGCAAACATCAAATCAATATCATAACAATAAGCTAGGGTTTTTCCCGATCTTCGTGCAATTTAAAAAATTTGTCATATGGAATAGTGGTACCTCGACCACGAGCGGCTGTTATTTAAAATCAGCCGCCACTAAATTCCACTGCTTAAAGCGTGATGCAAAGAGTTCTGCTGTTCTCCTCGACAAATTTCCGTCTCGTACGAGGTCATTGAAGTCGGCTTAAAACAGAACTTAAAACAATTTTGCAATTCCTTATTTCATCTGTCAGACCAGTTGTAAGTGTTGTAAAAGTCAAAAACTGTTTAGTGTTAGAAGGTTACTATTGATTAACTACATCTAACTTAAGTAAACTTCCGATGTTTTTTGGGTGTAATTTAAAAAAAAATTAAAAACTTTGATTCTTCTTGTGGATTATTTTTATTTGGTCTTTTAATTTTTTTTACATCAAGTCGAGAATATGATGTCATGTAAATGGCCGCCGCCACAGTTGATTGTCATTTGAGCCCTTTTTATGGCATTTTCCATCACTTTGGCCAAAACTTCCGGCGATACGTCCTCACATTCTTGACGGATATTGTCTTTAAGAGCTGCAAGAGTCTAAGGCTTGTTGACATAAACCCGCGACTTCAAAAAGCCCCACAAAAAGAAGTCTGGAGCGGTCAAATCAGGCGATCTTGCTGGCCAGTGCAAATCGCCAAAACGGGAGATTAGGCGCCCGGGAAATGCATCCTTCAGCATATCGGTTGTGGCACGTGCAGTGTGTGCCGTTGCACCATCCTGTTGGAACCACATGTTTTCCAATCCCAATTCATCAAGCTGCGGCAAAAAGAACTCGTTGATCATTGCTCTGTAGCGTGGCACGTCGTCTGGTCGATGTCGACGGCGCTTCCATGACATCCTCGGCTACAGCAGCAATATTCTCTGCGGAACGGCTACTCCGGAGTCTGCCACGCCTGGCAGCATCTCGTGTTGAGCCAGTCTCTTCGAGGCGAGCGGCTAAACGTCGCAGTGTTTCACCAGGAAATCTGCGACGAAATTCACGTTGTGCCAAAGTCACCGACCGATTATTGGTCAAATAAATAGTCAGCAATATTCCGCGTTCTGGAACAGTGTAGCGTAACATTGTTTATTAACGTGTATTTCGCATGTGTTTACTACACAAATGTCAAAACAGAACTGACATTAGGGGCCAATCGCAAAATTTATAGCATTTTCTGATAGGAGGATTACTTTTGCGCCACCTTGTATATCGAGTAGGATGGGTCAAAAAACATTTTTTTTTTGCGTAACGCTTAAGTAGTTTAAAAATTTGGAGTCCCTTCAAGTTATGCTAAGAAAAGTGAAAAAAATATTTTTTTTTCAAAAATAATAAAAATTGGGGAAAATCTGAGAATTGATAAAAATTGTTTTTAAAAAATCTGACGTGATACAGTCATTTCCACGAGTCTGCCTGCAAAAAATCAGTTCGATTGGATCACTGAAAAAGGGTTAAAAATCGGTCCAAAGGCTTTCACACAGGCCACTACGAGCTTTATACTTCAAACTTAAAAAAAAAAAAATTCTGACGTGTACATGAAAATCGACGATACACGTGTATTTTTATTTTTTCCCCTCTTTCCGAATATGTGCATTTGGTTCATAGGACAGAAAAAAATCAAAAGAAGTATTGCAAACATCTTAGCGGCATCTAAAATTTTGTTAAATACAAATTATTTCATACTTTTTAAATGTGGCCTTCATTAGAACGTTATGTCGTACGTCAGCTACAATCAAACAAACTACGATAAAAAAAAAATATTTTCAAATTGTCTCGAGGTGATCTTTAATATTTGCCCTCGACTTTGGGAACATTTTTTTTTAATTTTGGAGGCCAACCCGGTCTAATAAACTATATCCCGACTTCGAAGTAATTATGCGTATCAATATAGGGAGTGATTCATTCACGACTGTATAAATTTCCTTGGCTCATTTCAAATTTTTAATGATTCTGAAAGGTCTGTTTCTAATAAGCCCAAAGACGAAAAAATCCGACCACTGGTTCAGAACTTAGCAATTCTACCCTAGTACCCTCCGATCACTAATTCCTAAATTTTCAAACCGCTGTCATTACGCCCCCTTGCATTTTCGGGGATGGTCGTAGATAGACATATTTTCATGAAATGAGCCAAGGAATATCCTGGTGAAATTTGTCCAGTCATGAATGAACCACCGTGTAGAGCGTTTACGCTGGCTAGCCCAAGCCAGTGAAAAGGATCAGAAAGAGCCAGTGTGAAAGGTATTCGTTAGTGAAAATGAAAGTATGGTGTTACTAACTGGAGGAGAAAATGTGAAGATTGAATCGGTTGAAAAAACATGTTAGCCTCATATTCTAAGGCCCTTGAACCCTCTGGATTGTATGAGGACACCTAAGCATGTCAGTAAGATTTTATTTATTCTGCCATAAAAAAACGCCAAAACCAAAATCGCCGACTTTGGGAGTATTTAATCCTAGGTGGAAGATTGACGGCAAGAGCTTGGTGTTACTAATTGTAGGAGGAGAAAAACTAAAGATCGAGCCGGTTGAAGAAACATGTTAGGCTCAAATCGTAAGGCCCTTGACCCCACTTTATTGTTTGTGGACGCCGAAGTAAGTCCACTCCGGTTCACTTATTTAAAGGCGCTAACAATTCTATATTCAGCAGCCTGTATCTTTTGCAATTTGTAACCGATTGCAGAATTTTAACATGAAAATGGAAGCTGGCCAACTTGAGATATAAAAACAATCATGATAATAGTGGTTTCTTAACTAAAGAGCTTTGTTTGAGCAATTTGGAAAAAAAAGTCCAAAAATGTTCTATTTTTTGGTTCACTTGAATAAAGGCACTTAAACATTTTTTTATTATTTTTAAAGTAAGCCATGCTTTTTTCTAGGGAGCTTTTGATTATTACAATTTATTACATCTTAATCATTTTACGAGTCAAAATGGCAAAACAAAAATTTTAAATCTATCGGAAAAACTAAAATCGATGTTTACCATTCCGAACGATATTCTAACCGCACAATAGCTAAAAAAATTGGACGGAGCCCAACAGTTGTCGGCAATTGCATCAAGGACCCCGAGCGGTATGGCAAAAATGTTAAACGACGGGTGTCATTGTCTTTATCTACATATGAGAAAAGAAAAATCATCAGAATTGCTTCTAATTCTGCCTTATCCTTGTCAAAAAATAAGAGCTCAAGCTGGAGTAGAGTGCTCATCAGTACGTAGAGTAATTAATAGCTGTGAGTATCTCAAATACTTAAAATTACAAAAAAATCCCCCATTTAATGTTCCTCGTAAGGAAAAGCTTCTTCAACTCGCAAGAGACTACATGGTATTTGAAGTGCATCCAAGAGGTCATGTAAATGACTGGAGAACCGTTGTATTTACAGATGAGAAGAAGTTTAATTTGGATGGAGCTAATGGCTACAACTCTTATTTCCATGATCCGCGCAAAGAAAAGCGGTTTTTGAACCGACAACATCGCCGAGAGGGCGGCGTTATGGTGTGGGTGCTATTACGTACTATAGCACCATCGATCTTGGATTTCAAAGTGCAAAAATGACTGGTACAACCTATAAAACGTTATTGGAATCGGATTTTCCGAACTTCAGTGAACTATCTGGTCCCATATCTTGGGTATTGCAACAGCATAATGCCCCTATACACAACGCCAGAATAGTAAAGGAGTTCACTGCAAGCCAAAATATTAATATTCTTGAGCGGCCACCCTATTTGCCAGATCTAAACATGATTGAAAAGGTCTGGGTTTGGCTATATCGTAAGGTCTGTGACGGAGGTAGAGAATTTGATGACAAGCAGTCACTAATTCAGGCCATTAAGGATGCTTGGAATCAAATTTCGTCGGATTACATAAATTCTCTTTATCTTTCAATGAAAACCCGTATATTTGAAGTTATTAGAAACAAAGGGGGTTGTACCCATTACTAATAGTTCTTAAATAAAGTAAAATAAATTTTATAAAAAACAAGAAAAACTGTTTTTCATTAAAATTAGTTAAACTTCATTTATTCAAGTGATCCAAAAAATATAGCACATGTTTCCACTTTTTTTTTTATAAATTGCTCAAAAAAAGTTCTTTAGTTAAGAAACCACTATTGTCATGTTTTCTTCTATATTTCAAGATGTCTAGCTTCCGTTTCTATTTTAAAATTTTGAAATCGGTTGAAAATTGCAAAAGATGAATATGGAATTTTTAGTGCATTTAAATAAGTGAACCGGAGTGTATATTGTATATACTGCCATAAGAAACCGCTTTAAGAAAAATCGCGTTTATTTGTATTTGAATTTCTATGACCGATTTTTTTAGTTTTTCGTTAATGTATGCGAAATTCATACTATAAGCTTACAGGTCATCAACATTTTTCTAATTGAAAAATGGTTGGTTTTTGTTGGAAATAATAGACAATTCAGTTGAACACACACTCACTGGCATGAATAGTTTCGAACTCCGTGAAAAGTTCAGCATCAGATGCCTACCTACTGTGCCTGAATTGATACCATCGGTTAATCGTCAATCGTATACAGGTTGATTCAGGAAGTTCCGGACAAATTTCTCCAGTGTATTCCTTGGCTCATTTCATGAAGAAACGTCCACTAGGACCATGTACGGAAATTCAAGGGTGCGAAATGGCAGCGGGTTCAAAATTTTCGGATTGGTGGTCGGAGGGTAGTAGGGTAAAGTTGCTACCTTCTGAGCCAGTGGTCGGCTATTTTTGCCTTTTGGGCTTGCTGGAAAGGTCTTTAAGAGGCCTTTCAGAACAAAAATAGAAAAAAATCAAATCGCCAAGATACAGAGCTTAAAAGCGAGAAAAATGGAAAAAAATTCATATAACCTCAATTTGCTCAGCCAGATGGCAGGTAACTTATGTTTTTTTCCGATGAAAGATACCCATTGGTCTTACCTTCCCAAAATGACCTAAGCGAAGGCCAGAGGTCTTACCGTTCCAAAGCTATGACCATTTTACTGAAATGCAAAAATGTTTGTTTTTGTTTTTGGAAGCGAAATAACAGCACACATTTGTTTGTTTTTGTAAATTAAAAAAAAAAAGTCTGAAAGACCTTTCCAACAAAAACATACAAAAACATACAAGAAAAAATTTTAGGCAGAATTCCAGCAAGGATTTATTGACCCACTTAATAATTAGTTCAGATCCAGGTATAACTTCTAAACGGCATAAAATGCTGTCTTTGAAACACTCTACCCCCAATGATCTATCTAAATATATATGTATGTGACCTGGTCTACGAAAAGGGTGCTTACGTGCGAAAACTAGTTTTCTGTGAAAAAGCTGTTAAAAGTAAGCAACTCGTTTCGTCAGTTTCTCATTATCTCGTTAATTGTTCTCCGCGCCGGACGTCCAGTAAGTGTTGTTGTTGGTCCAGTACGTGTTGTTGTTGGTCGGAATATTATTATAGTTCATCGTGTAAGTTGCTAGTGTGGAACATTTAAAAAAGTAACACTGCAGAAGTGACGTTTACTGTTTCTGTTGATTATCGTCTTCGCATTTCGCATGAAGTGAAACATGAGTGTTAGTACACTTATAAGCAAGTTAGGATTTTCTGCTTTTCACCACGTGAAAAAGCATCTCATCTTCCATCCGAATCAACCAAAAAGTGAAAATTGATTTTTTAACACCTAAGCCCCCTTTCCGTAGACCAGGTCACATATATTAAATGATTCCCGTATTGAAACCGATGATGATCTTGATCCAAAAATGACTGAAGAGAGCTCGAGTAATAATTCTTCCGATGAATAGTTGTAATAAATATTATTTTTGTACCTATATTATATGAAAGTGTTATTGGAAAAAAATGGCAAAACAAATTAAAATTTTTGCAATTTCTATTAGATTAATACCTTTAATTAAATAATAAAAAAAAAAAATACACCACTTTTGCTTTAAACTGGAAAAATAAGTCAGTTCTGAAAACCGTTAAATCGTCTTTTTGTGTTGAAAATGGAATTTAGGGGCCTATTGAACCTTTTGTATGGGAGGTACCAGAAGCCGTTGTTTGATATCTCCTAAGTTACGCACAAAAGTGGCGATAGTAAAAATATTTTATCGGGCAATGTTTGGTCAAAATAAAGCTGTCCAATAGGGTGGTACAGTGCGATGGTTTTTGGAGATCTATCGAAGCATTTGTACGGGACGTACCAGAAGAAGTGGTTCGAACCAGCAAAAATTTTGCAAAAAGATGCTGATAAAATATATATTACGTCCTGCAAAGTTCTAAAAAAATTATACGTTCCTAAAGGAGGCATAAATATGCTCTTCAATCGATTTTCATTAAATTTGACGCAATAGTACAATTTTTACAGCCAAAAATTGTTTCGGTTTGTATGGGCGGTGTGCGATGGGCGTGGCCAATTTTATCGATACTTTAAAATTTTCTTAATTATATTATATTAGGGACTCGTGCTAAATTGTATTACCCTAGGACGTCTCCTTCTACTTTCGTCCCATCTATGTACTGCGAAAAAGCACTGTGCGCCGTCCTGTTGGACCCACATGTCCTCTAAGTCCATATTATCCCATTGGGGCCAAAAATATTCGGCTATCATTGAACGGTAGCGATTCGCATTCACAGTAATGCGCCGGTCTTGATCATCATGGAAGAAGTGCGGCCCAATGACGCTACCGGCCCATAAACCGCACCAAACCGTAATTTTTACGGGATGGAATGATGACTCATGGATTACGTGTGGATTGCTGTCTGACTAATAACGCATATTTTGCTTATTGACGAAGCCATTCAGTCAGAAATGAGCCTCATCGCTGAAGATTTATTTTACGATGAAAATCCGAATCATTTTCAAGTTGTTGCTCAGCCCAATTCACGAACATACGACGCTTATGGTGGTCAAGCGGCTTCAGTTCTTGCGTCAATTAGATCTTGTAAGGATGTAGGTCAAGATCTTTTCGCAAAATTCGCCACAATGACGTCACAGAGATGCCCAACGCTTGAGAACGACGTGTGAGAGACACATTTGGGCTTTCTTGAACTGAAGCCTCAGCGGCAGCAATATTCTCGACACTACGGGCACTTCTTTGTCTCAGTGGGACGGGAACATTTTGTACTGTGCCTGTGGATTCAAATTTTTCCACTAGACGCTCCTTTGTTGATCTGGTGGGACGATTTTGACGACCATAAATTGGACGTAGCGCTCTTAAAGTTGAGGCTACTGACTCCAAATTTCGGTAGCAAATTTAATAATTTCGACTCGTTGTTGGCTCGTATATCTCTCCATGATGAAATGGTAAACCTTACTGAAGAGAAATGTCAAAAGAGCGGGGAAAAATATGGCGTCGTTTACTGTCCCTATCGATTTACTTTTGTAGCGTCTCTGTTGAAAAACTCTTTATTATGCCCAAACAAAAATGCAAACAGTTTGTTGTTCTTCCAGTGGATTAGCTGTAATAGCACTCGTACTTCCAGCTGATAAATAATAGCAAACATTATTTACTGTTAATAGCAAACCTCTGTTTTTATCTTGTCGAGTGTGCTGTAACCTTTTTGATACTCAATATGCATACCATTTTGGTATTTTATTAGTTCGCAATTTATAACCTTAACTGGTTACTATTTCACAATTTGCGAAGTAAATAAATATGCCCGTTGATCTCCTGTATCCTGTAACCAAAATCGATTTCAAATCCCCATGGAATCTCTAAGCTCATTTAAACAATTCCTCAGTAACTGACCTTTTGTTCCGCTAAATATCATATTTAATTTTTACGATTTGCTTACAAATGTTAAAGGCCATAACACAGCAGTCATGTTGACTCACATTGGTTGAATTCTACTGGCTGGTGGGGGGAGGGGTAGGCATTTGGGCCTTTTCTTATTTTTGACTGTTTGCTTCATATTCCAAGGCAGTTTATGGCTCTGGCGTTTTTATGTGAAAGGTGAAACTGTTTAGTTTGTTTAACGGTTTGCGGTAAAGGGCTTAAACTTTTAATATAAATTAAGCTTTTTATAAGATTTCACTTATATTATTATTATGTTAAATAGGGGGGGGAAGGACCACGAAGCTTTACCTTTCTTATTCAAAAATTGATGTTTTACGATGTTGGACAGTGATGCTGCAGGAGTCGCTCGTTTCAAGTAGGCATTGTCAAAATTTTCATTAAATACTATTGTTGCTGTCGCTCGCTGTCTTTGTTGTTGTACTTGTTAATCTTATTGTTGTCGTGGTTGTTGTTGTTTGTGTGCGGATGGCAGCGTTGCCATTGCTGATGCTATTGTTGTCGCTATTGTAATTATTGTTGGCCCGTTGTTGCCGGCGAAAAGGTACTGCCGATTTGTTGTTTGTGTTATTGTTGTTTTTGGTTTTTAATTAATGTGCCACTAATTTGGTTTTCAAATCATTAATTTTAATTAATTCTGTGGTTTTTCATTTTGATGCTAATCACAATGAGTGGCGCTGGCACAAAAACCAGGTGGCATACGAGAAGCAGCAGAATGCCAAGGACATCCCACTCAGCCTTACGGCCCAAACAACAATTATCTCTATTTCTACTACAACAATAACTACAACAACAACTAACTTTACTTCAGTTTCTAATAACAGAAGCAGTAGCCGCAGTCGCAGCAGCAGCATCAGCATCATCATCATCATCATCATCATCAGTAACATCAAAAAGCCAACTATGCACATATATATAGATATCCTGTATCCTGTTGTTCTAACGCTCATCATTGGTGGTCGGCCTACTGAACCCATCTATCACAATATATGTGTGTGTGTGTGTAGGTGTATTCCACTGTATTTTGTTGGGAAAATGAATAGAATGAAATGGCGAGAAATCTTGAAATTTTACTATGACCGCAGGGAATATTTAAGAAGATAAAGAAAGGAAAGCAACAAAACAAACAAAAAAAACAACACAATATACTCGGGACAACATCATTATAATTCTGGGCTACTGGCACAGGTTTAGTAGTCAACAACTGTAGCAGCAACCGCAGCAGCAGTTTCAGTATGAGCGCCACCATAAGCTAAACAGCTCCTAATGTTGTGATTGTAGCTGTTGCTGGTGCCTGATGACTTGTGCTGGTAGCATTGGGTGCCACGCTCGCTAGCTGTTGATGGCTTTTAACGAGGGCGTTGCGATAAGGCAAGCAATTAATGGATATAGCACACGCTGAAAAATCTATTCTTTTTTGTTATTTAGAAAACATAATACAATTATGGCGAAAAACATTAAGGGGTTTCATTAGAGTGTCCTAACTGTTGTATGTGTCGTATGTGCTAAAGTTCTACAACAGTTGTACAACTGTAGTAGATTTTTTCCATACAAAAGTGAGGTGCGATAGTACAACTTTTCCAAATATATTTTTGCGGTGTACCAAGTGATCAGCTGACACTATTTAATCAGCTGTAGTATTCATATCATTTCAAATTGTAGCAAAACGTAGTGAAGAAGGTGGTGGCACTAACACAGCTGATCGAGTTTGTTTATATTCGCCTCACAATTACAGTAATCAAAAACTAAAAACCGGTCCACCGGTGGGGTGGTAGATATAATTTTAAGCTGAAAATGTAAGATACAAAAGTTTGGGTAAAATTTTATATTAGGAGTTCTGGGCCTCCAAAGTTAGGATATACGAGGGGCTACTATGTATTAAAAAGCGTCTAAAGGAATTTGTCTGGCAGCGTTTTTGGACAACATAAGGCAAAATAACGCGTGCTGTGAGTGAGCGGTACAAGAAGCTAAGAAGAGAGGAAAACCAACTATTTAGGCGGGAAAATGGCAGTGGGAGCAGAGAGAGAGTGACAAAACCGAAATGTGCCGGATGAATGGTGAATCCCGACAGTTTTTCCAGAGGGTATGAAGATTAAATAACGGGCCTAATAATGGGCTGCCCTCCTGCAAGGACGAGAATGCGAATCTGGTGACTGAGAAGCTGTGTGTGCTCAAAATGTGGAGAGACCACTTTTCAACACTACTCCACTCAGATTCTTCCACTGAACATCAGGAGGTAATTAAAATGGAAGATTGTGTAGATTGTACCCCCCGTAAGAATAATAAAGCCTTAAGAATAATAAAACCGCTGGTGTGGATGGCCACCCGCTGAACTTCTTAAAGCAGGTGGCGAAGGACTGCTAGCCCACATGCATCAGCTTATATGCGGTATATGGCTGGGGGAATCTATGCCCGACGATTGGAGTCTCAGTGTATTATGTCCTGTTTTCGGAAAGGGTGATCCGTGTGTCTGTTCCAACTGTATTATGTGAAAGACTAAAGCCAATTATTGAAAACCTGATTGGACCTAATCATTGTGGTTTTAGACGAGGCAAGTCCACGACTGACCAAATATTCACGCTACACCGAATCCTGGAAAAGACCCACGAAAAGCAAATCGATACATACCACCTTTTTGTCGATTACAAAGCTGCTTTCGATAGCCCCTTACGGGGAAAGCTGTACGAACCCAATAAGCACAAAGTCGGACTCGGATCCGATTCGCATCCGATTTGAGTCCGACGCGTCGGATTCCGTTTACGTTGATCCGATTCGGATCCGGTTTGAGTCCGGAACGTCGGATATCGTTTTCTCTGATCCGATTCGGATCCGGTTTGAGTCCGGAACATCGGATTTCGTTTTCTCTGATCCGATTCGGTTCCGGTTTGAGTCCGGAGCATCGGATTTCGTTTTCTCTGATGCTATTCGGAAGTGAGAACTAAGAAATACTTCCAATATGCGAAAGGCCGCGTTACCAAAAAAATTAAATATAATGACAAAGAATGAGTCTCAGAAATGCATATAAAAATAAATGCTTAAAATGTAATTTGACTATTTTATTCTGAAATGAGAGCAGAATCAATATCGAAATGATTTCGGAACCCATCGTAATGATTTAAAATCCGACCACATTTCGCTATCCGGGCCGAATTCATTTCGCTACCGGATCCAAATTCATTTTGCTATCGGGTCCGAAATCATTTCGCTATCGGGTTCGAATTCATTTCGATATTGGGTCCGAATTCATTTCGCTATCGGGTCCGAATCCATTGAGATATCGGGTCCGAATTAATTTCGCTATCGGATCCGATCTCGTTTCGAGATCGAACGCAATTCTCGTTTCGAGAACGAAAGAGGAATTTCTCCCGCTCGCTGATCCGATCACGAACCGAGAACGGATCCGTTCTCGAAATCATCTCCGAGATTGAACTTGTTATTCCGGCAAAACTGATCCGCCTCTGTAGAATGACGCTGACCAACACCAAATTAACAGTGAAGCTGGGGGAAAGCGAGGACTTAGAAAAGGCTACATAATTGTATAAGACGTCTGACCTCACGAGATTGTAAAATAGTCAATAAAAGTAAAGTAAGGCAAAATAATCAAAACAAATTAAATGGAAAGTTTCGGTAACTGGGTTTGTTATCGAAATATCGGCCGTTTAAATTTTGAAAAATGATCGAAGATAGTTTTTACATTTTCCAAAAATCCAAAAAAAAATCTGAAATGCAAATTAAAGAACAAAGTTATTTCTCTCCCTGGTCCCTGAGCCCTGCCGGACGACTCGAAATACAAAACAATCGTCCGGCAAAAAAAATCGTGGTACAAAAACCCCCCGTTATCCGGACTTTGGAGGCCCATAGCTCCTGAAATAGAGATTTCCCCCAACTTGTGTATTTAACATTTTGTGCTGAAAATCGTGTGTCCTACCCCCTTCACCATACTATTTTTGATACGACAACAAGACGTAAAATCGACCTGTTCCTTATTATTACTATTAAATGCAAATATGAGTGAAATTTTGAAAAGCAAATAATAAAAAGAATCATGAATTAACATTATTAATGTTTTTCTGTAAAAAAAAAACTTTTTATTTTTTATAAATATTAAAAAAATTGCATTTTTCGAAACAACTGATAGCCCGGATTCTGGGATATGTGGGTCCCTGAATACTCTTCTCACAGCCAGCTGATTTTGACAATTTAATTAATTAGAAGTTGCCCAACGACATCTAGTACAAAGTATATTTATATCAAGTGGAAGCATTACCACAGCTGATTTCCGTATTTTCATGGCGTTGTACCTAGCAATTGTCAAATTCATGTGTATATTGTTTTTGTACATACTTGTTTACTTTTAATTGTTGGTATACATACGTGCAGAGTTTGACACAACGTCGGTACGAAATAAAAACAAAATATCTGTTGCTTTTGCCTACAATTACAACAACGCCTAATACTTCCACTTGATATAAACACACTTTGATCTAGTGCCACCACCTTCTTCAATACGCCTCGGATTGTAGTATATGCCGTTAACACAGGGTGTTCACATATGTGCTATTGGGGGTTTTATATTTTCTTACAACCTAGAACCTTAGTACACCTTGTGAATTCCCTAATTGTGTTTCCCATTGCATATTACATATTGGAGACATAATTATTAATATGCTGTAACATATGTAGTTGTGATTCAAATATAGCTATATTCGGGATACAAAGAGAGATGTGTTTCTTTCACTGTGTATGCTCCGTCAAGAGTAAGAGAATAAAAGAGATATAGGCAGAGTTTATTCACAGTCGTTATTATAGACCAATATTAGATGTTGGAGACACAATGATTAATGTGTTATAATATATGTGGTTGTTATACAAAAATAGCTATATTTGTGAAACAACTACTGGTGTGTTTATTGCACTATGTATTCTCTGTCGAGAGGAAGAGAATAAAGGAGAAATAGGCAGAGATTATTTTCAGTCAATATTACAGTCCAATATTCCATGCTGGGGACCCAATGGTAAATATGTTGTAATATATGTGGTTGTGAACCAAATATCGTTATGTTTGTGATTCAAAGGCAGATGCGTTAATTGCACTATGTATGCTCTGTCGAGAGCAAGGAATTAAAAGAGAGATAGACAGAAATTATACACAGTCAATATTACACTCCCATATGACACGTCGGAGATGTAATGATTAATGTCATAATATATGTAGGTGTGATCCAAATCTTTTTATGTCTGCGATACAAAGCCAGATGTGTTTATTGCACTATGTATGCTCTGTTGAGAGCAAGAGAATATTCAGAGAATATGCAGAGATTATTCACAGTCGAAGTTGTTAGTGTGTAACTGTAGTAATGCATTATTCCTTTAGTCGGAATGCATGTGTAAATTGCAGATGAAGAGAGTGTTTTTTATTTTCATTGATCTATTGCGTTTAATTTTAATGCATTCAGTCGTCAATCAAGTTTAATAAAAGAAGTATCCTATGAAAAATTGTGATCAATAAAAAAGACAAAATAAATAAATACTTGGGCGGTTAAAATGATTTGTGTCGTTACTTTGCTTTTCGCTTAAAGGCACTAAAAATTCCATATTCAGCAGCCTGTATCTTTTGCAATTTGTAACCGATTGCAGAATTTTAAAATGGAAATGGAAGCTAGACGTCTTGAGATATTTAAAAAAATCATGACAATAGTGGTTTCCTAATTAAAAAACTTTTTTGAGCAATCTATAAAAAAAGTGCTAAAATGTGCCATTTTTTTGGTTCACTTGAATAAAGGAAGTTTAACTAATTTTAATGAAAAACAGTTTTTCTTGTTTTTTTTTTAAATTTGTTTTACTTTATTTGAGAACTATTAGTAAGAATTTGTTTTTAGTAACTTCAAATATACGGGTTTTCATTGAGAGATAAAGGGAATTTATGTAATCCAACGAAATTTGATTCCAAGCATCCGTAATGGCCTGAATTATTGGATGCTTGTCATCATATTCTTTACCTCCGTCGCAGACCTTACGAGAAAACCAACCCCAGATGTTTTCGATAATGTTTAGATCTGGCGAATAGGGTGGCCAGTCAAGAATATTAACATTTTGGCTTGCAATGAACTCCTTTACTACTCTGGCGTTATGTATAGGGGCATTATACTGTTGCAATATTCAAGATATGGGAGCAAATAGTTCACTAAACTTCGGAAAAGCCGGTTCCAATAACGTTTTATAGCTTGCACCAGTCATTTTTGCATTTTGAAATTCAAGAGCGATGGTACCATAGTACGTAATAGCACCCCTCACCATAACGCGGCAGAGATGTCGGTTCAAAAAACGCTTTTCTTTGCGCAGATCATAGAAATAACAGTTACAGCCATCAGGCCCATCCAAAGTAAACTTCTTCTCATCCGTAAATACAACGGTTCTCCAGTGATTTACATGACCTCTTGGCTGCACATCCCATACCATGTAGTCGCTTGCGAATTGAAGCAGCTTTTCCTTACGAGGAGCATTAAGTGGCGGCTTTTTTTGCAAGTTAAGGTATTTAAGATACTCACAGCTCTTAATTACTCTGCGTACTGATGACGTGCTCGCTTCCACTCCAGCTTGAGCTCTTAGTTTTGACAGGGTTAAGGCAGAATTAGAAGCAATTCTGATAATTTTTCTTTTCTCATACGTTGATAAAGACACTGAATCCCTTCTTTTAAAATTGTTTCCATACCCCTCGGGGTCCTTGATGTAATTGTCGACATCTGTTGACCTCCGTTTAATTTTTTAGCTATTGCGTTCCTTCAGAACGGTAAACATCGATTTTAGTTCTTTCCGATAGATTTAGAATGTTCTGTTTTGCCATTTTGGCTCGTAAAATGATTAAGATGTAATGAATTGTAATAAACAAAGTCTCCCTACAAAAAATCATCTCTTACTTGGAAAATTATGAAGTGCCTTTACTCAAGTGCATCAAAAAAAATAACACAATTTGAACTCTTTTTTATAAATTTCTCAAAAAAAGTTCTTTAGTTAAGAAACCACTAATGTTATGATTTGTTTTATATCTCAAGATGTCTAGCTTCCATTTACATTTTAAAATTCCGCAGTCGGAATCTTTAGTGCCGTTAAATAAGTGAACCGGGGTGTATTTGCAACCACTGTTTTCGTGAATTGAAGATCTGCTGCTTTTTGTTTCCTTATTGTCTGTGACATTTTTGTTTGTAGGAGTTTTAACAAATAAAGTCACATTTGAGTCACAAATACATATACTTATATTATAACTCAATGTGTTTATACTATATTTGCGACAACCTACAAACACGTTATATTTGGATCCAAACAACAAAAAAACCAACTCGTAAAAAAAAATATTTTTTGATTATAAATTTTTTATATCGGGTTTTTCAATGAGAGCGCTACAAAAGTTTTTTTAAATAAAACAAAACCGGTTACCAGTGAAATTCTTTATTCCTTTGAAAGTACGTTCGATGCCATTATGTATGGAACTCGATTTCTTTTGCATGGCCACCACGGGCACACTTGCAGAAGTCCAGACGCTGAACCAAATTTTCGACGGTTTACCAGCATAAATCGGACGATACTGCTGCAATTTCACGTTCGATATTCGTACGAAGTTCATCAATCGTCGCTGGCTTGTTGGCATAGACCATAGACTTGACGTAGCCCCACAGGAAATAATCTAACGGCATCAAATCGCGCGACCGAGGCGGCCAATCGACTGGGCCATTTCGTGAGATAACACGTTCAAAAAACTTGGTTTCCAATAAATGGATTGTGGCAATCGCTGTGTGGCTTGTGGCGCCGTCCTGTTGGAACCACATGTCCTCCAAGTCCATATTATCCAATTGGGGCCAAAAATATTCGGTTATCATTGAACGGTAGCTATTCGCATTCACAGTAATGTGCCGGTCTTGATCATCACGGAAGAAGTACGGCCCAATAACGCCGCCGGACCATAAACCGCACCAAACCGTAATATTTTCGTGTGGATTGCTGTCTGACCAATAATGCATATTTTGCTTATTGACGAAGCCATTCAGCCAGAAATGAGCCTCATCGCTGAAGATGATTTTCCGATGAAAATCTGAATCATTTTCAAGTTGTTGCTCAGACCAATTCACGAACATACGACGCTTATGGTGGTCAAGCGGCTTCATTTCTTGCGTCAATTTGATCTTTTAAGGATGTAGGCCAAGATCTTTTCGCAAAATTCGCCACAACGACGTCACAGAGATGCCAATCGCTTGAGAACGACGTGTGAGAGATACATTTGCTCCTTCTTGAACTGAAGCCTCAGCGGTAGCCTCGACACTACTGGCACTTCTTTGTCTCACTGGCACGGGAACATTTTTTACTGCGCCTGTGGATTCAAATTTTTCCACTAGACGCTCAATTGTTGATCTGGTAGGACGATTATGACGACCATAAATTAGACGTAGCGCTCTTAAAGTTGAGGCCACTCTCGACACTACGGGCTCTTCTTTGTCTCACTGGCACGGGAACATTTTGTACTGTGCCTGTGGATTCAAATTTTTCCACTAGACGCTCAATTCTTGATCTGGTAGGACGATTATGACGACCATAAATTAGACGTAGCGCTCTTAAAGTTGAGGCCACTGACTCCAAATTTCGGTAGCAAATTTTAATAATTTCGACTCGTTGTTGGCTCGTATATCTTTCAATGATGAAATGGCAAACCTTACTGAAGAGAAATGTCAAAAGAGCGGGAAAAAAAAATACAGCAGACAGTTGTCCGAGGCCTTCGGCCACGGACTGTCCCTGCAGGCTGCGTCAGAGACACGGCCATTAAGTTTAACGTAGAATACGCCATCCGATAAGACAGAAAACATATATAAAACAATAAATGATAAATAACATAAGCAAATGAATTTATTAAATTTGATAGTTACTTTTGATAATATACATAAGCTTATGGTAGGAAAAATAGGATAAATATGTTTTTAAATTAAAAGAGTAAGGATAAATGATAAATAACAGACGCAAATCAATTTGATTTATATTTTTTATAATTATATATCCATGTTAAATTCAAATTCACATTTAACATTTTGTTTCACTTAAATACATAAGTCAATATATACGAAATTTCAATATTTCATCAATCAAACCAACAGCCGAAGGTTTGTGTCCATACTAAAACAACAGCATAGTTTGTGTTCACTTTACAAACTCAAACACTCAACCAAACACCACACATATGTTTGAGTGTATGTGTTTAAACAATTTTCATTTGAGAAATTTAAATATTAGGAAGATATCAACCAATATGAAATGTATATCAAACGAAATATAACATCTTCATTTACCTACAAAAAAAAATTTTAAAAAAAAGTTATCTCGCCGTTTCCTCATAATCAATGAAATAAAGATTACAACAATAACAATCTGACATGACTCCCTATACCGTAAGGTAAGACGTATTCTACACCAAAATATGGTGTCGTTTGCTGTCTATATCGATTTACTTTTGTAGCGACTCTGTTGAAAAACCCTTTATATGACCACGCCCCTTTGTCCAATCCCTCCCATATTTGCAGCAGATCTTAGAATATGTACACCTAACCAACAAACCCAATTTTGGTCAAATACCGTGAACAGAAGCAGAAATAATGGATTTTTAATTTGTGATTTGTATGGGAGGTACCACGCCCCTTTGTCCAATCCATCCCATATTTTGACAGTTCATTTTTGACATCGCCATTAGTTTCAGCTCGATTGGATGACGGGAAAAGGGTTAAAAATCAAGCATGCATGCATACACACATTTGAAGTTAATATAAAGAATTTAAAAAAGGTAAATTTTTCAGCGGGTGGTTAATTAAATCGAAATGTCATCTGATAGCGTTCCTCTCGAAACGGTGAAATCGGTCCGTACATTGACTAAGAGAGAGTAGTGTAGAGACTCTGGATATTTCCAAGGCTTTTGTTAGAGATTTACACAGTTTATTCATATCGATAGTTAAAGCTTTTGGCTTGGATTCTATGACTTATGACAAAAAACTGAATACACGGTACTACAAAAAATGAGAATGGAATATTTTTAAATGAAATAATGTTGAAGAGATGTCAAATAAGTATTTGCTATTGTGAAATAAATTAAAATTGTGTGTGCTTTTTCCAAAAGTTTTAACAGGTGTGACCGTAAAGTCACACTGGGCGAAATTAAACAAAAATAGATCACTAGCTCGGTTTGTAATTTTTTCCGTTTTTTGGGTAAGTTTTAGGCCACTTAATGCACAAGAAGCCATCGACTGCGTAAATGAACTGCCCGATGAAGACGAGGCTGCTACAGCGCTGTACGTTATTCCACTTGAAGTTGAAAGTGGCGCAATTAGTGGTGAATATGATGCTCCTGAGGTGGGCCAACTGAAGACATCTTTTGAACTCGTAATGATTAATGGTAGACATATCAATACCCTAGATGACGCATCCTGTGAACGTAGTGAAGATGAAGATGGTGTGGATCTTAGTGATATTATCATGGCACATTCCGATAAACATTTGGTTTCAAATTTATTGGTTGATCCATCAAATAGGCCTTAGACTGAAAAAGGTGAAGCCCACCTTCTCTGCATTGCAACATCCACTAGCGAATAAGGCCACTAAAATTACTGGGTGAAAGACGCCTCAGTATGGTGGATGACTTCTGTCCAGAAGTTCAAAGCCTACCATTTTCATTCTTCTTTGATAATTTATTCACCGGTTTTCCGGTACTCCATTATTTCAGATGTCGTACTAACACTGCAACAGGAACAATAAGGAAAAATCGAATCCCAAAACGTTGCCTCCTTGCTGATAAAAAGAGTATGAAAAAGAAAGCTCGTGGCCATATAACTAGAATCCATTACAATGGAGGAGACCGAAATACTATATACCAAATGGAACGTCAACGCTGTTGTAAATATAGCATCAAGTGCATATGGTGTAAATCCTGTTGCGAATATTCAGCGGTATTCCAAAGAACAAAAGAAAAGAGTTAGTGTTCCGTAACCGTATGCTGTTAAGGAATACAACAATTTCATGTGTGGTGTAGACCGCATGGACCAGAACGTCAACATATATAGAATTGGAATTACAGGATAAAAGTGGTGGAACAGTATCGTCACTTGGTTGATTGATGTTTCTGTACATAACGCATGGCAGTTACACCGTTCAGCACATCCTGATATGTCACAGCTAGACTTTAGACGACAGACCGCCATTTATTACTGCAAACAGTTTGGACAAAAACCAAAGGCGGTTGGCCCACGCAAAAGGAATTTCACAGAAACAGCACAAGAATCTCTGCGATATGATGGTCAGGACCATTTTGTTCGTCCATGTGCAAAAAGAAGACGTTGCGGTGTAGAGGTTTGCATTTCTGTCGGCCGCTCTCAATGCTAAAAATGCGATGTTTGGGCTTTGTGTGATATGTTTTGCTACTTACCATACCAAATTGAACTAATAAATAAAACGAACATGTAAAATAAGACACTTTATTTTTCTTGTTCCTCGGACTGAAATTGTACCCAATGTGACCATATAGTCACACCCCATATCTTATGATCTGAAATAGCAAAATGAAAACAAAATTACGATTTGTAATTCCTAGGACCTGTTTAAATGGCCGATTAAATATTTCCGAAAAATTCCACTAAAAAAATTCTGGGGTGATTCGGGTTAATATCCACACACACACACACAATATAACTCTCTTACTTGGGCTGATGTAAATCGTAAATCCATCTTGGAGTTTTGAAATTGTGTACGGCTGATCTATCGATATTTCCGTAGGAAGTGTTCCTCTGAGATGCAAACGTGACCTCAAACATGAGGTTAGATTATTTAATCCTACAACAAGGTTGTCCACGAATCCACATCCGTTTGTTATCACTTGGCTACTATATCGAGAGAATTAAGTTTTCAGCAGAACAGTTGGAACAAGGAATGTTCTTCCAGCGAGTGTATATCCTAAAGAGTGTCTCAGTAAGAATGCGCTTTTTGATGTGTTAACATCTATACGCGCGACTTATGTTATTGACGGATGCAATAACCAAAAAATATATACTTTAGCTCCTCAACTGGAGCTTTTGAATAAAACACAACTGATTAACTTTAACACCAAAACTGTAATGTTCGTTTATTGAATTGAACTTGATATTGATAACTTATTTTAATATGCTTTTCCAAAGGAAGTATAGTGGCTTAATTACTGATTATGCTTATGCTTAATTACTAGGAAATCTGTCTGGTTATTGTTGTGCAACTGTTAGTATTGCTGATAATGTGGTATTGCAAATGGGTTGATTTGGAAGTGTCAACGATCGCTAAAACGATGATCGTGGTGGTTTAGTGGGAGGTTGTTGGGTTGCTGTCGTTGTTGTTGTTGCAGCGTACGATGTAACTTCTCCCCCCTTAAAGTAGAGCGACGGCCATAATGAAGTCATTGGGGCAGGAGCGAAAGATTGCAGTGTTGGTAGTGTTTGTTCCTTGTTGGGTCTTCTAAGGATGAGGATTGCGATTAGTAGTGTTGTAAGTACTAGAATGGTTATCGATGCTGAAGTAAAGTGATGCCGCACATTTGTCTTTATTGTGAAGGCTTGCAGTTTTGATTCTGTTTCGAAGTTATATTCTTTTAATTTTTGTAAGTTGAGTATTTCAAATGTTGTGTTGGTTTGGATCTTGTTAGGGGATAGAGGTGGAACATGAATTTCATCCCAGAATATCTCGTGGTCATCTTCGTAGGTGATACCGTTCAGCTCGACGTTGCAATTTTTAAAGTGCAGCAACGCGGTGTTTTGTATTACTGTTTCTTTGATGCTGCAGGTTGATTTAATTCGAGTGGTTGGAGCGTTAATGAATAGGATGAAGTTCGGTTCTGGCTGGGAGATGGATTCTATGCGTCCGACATCTTGGAGTGAACAGTGAGCTGGTTCGTTTCTCATTAGTTTTCCAATGCAGTTTGAATCCGCTGTGTTGGGTTCTGTTTTTAATTCGAGGCAAAAGTATGTGGATTCTATTTTTGGGCAAGGTGCGTTAAGGTATTGTATGTTCTTTGCGTTATAGTTTACAAAAGGTTTGGTAATTATAAGTTTAGTGTTATTAATAGGAAGAGGAATTACATGGTATAGGGAATATTTTTCTGGTGACAAGTTAGGAATACGTATATTAAAAATAACATTTGAGTTATTATAATATGCTTGCATACTTAAAAGTTCATATAATTGTTCCAAAGCCTCGACTCTGTGATCTTGTTCAATTAAGTGATCTTCAATTTCCTTCAGTTCGTTTATTGATAACAATAGTTTTGGTACAATGTTTAATCTACTTAACAATATTGCCTCAGCTACATTAGATAAATGATTATTTAATAAATCGATATTGAAATTTATTTGATTGAGATATTGGATCTCGGCAATTATATCTTCTTCCTGTTTAATTTTGTTTGCTGAGCGTTCTATAAATGTTCTCATGATCCTTTGATCCGTATTTATGTGATCAGTTATGTTCTTAAATCTACTGATTAGTTGGAAGTTAATTGTGTGTTGGGTTTGCATTGTATTTGTTAGATTGTTTGTGTTGAGTGTAAGAATTTCTATTTGTTTATTGATTTCCTGGGCGTCTTGTGCGTCCATGTTACCGGTAATGAATTTTATCGTTGATCCTAAACCGTTGATTAATCCTCTTTTATATCTTTTCATTGGAATGAGTGTTGATAGTTTGTCTTGTAATTCCTTGAGTTTTAGTTTGGTTATGTGTAATAAGTTTGTGTTTGTCGTTTGGTTTTCTAATGTGTTGAGGGTTTCGGAGATATTTGCGATATTGTGTTCATAATCGTTGAGCTTAATTATGTGAATGAGATTAGTATAGTTAGTGATAGTCCTCGACGTTCCTAGGTTTAAAGGTAGTATTGTGTGGTTATTAGGTAGGTTATGTATTTCGATGAATTGTGTGGAGCCAATTGTTAGTCTGGCGGGGAAAAAAAAGAAATACATATATTTAGGCTTAGCGCTACTAATATCATTTGTCAGAAATTGGTGTATGCCGTTTTAGTTATTACTTTATATCTTTAAATATTTAATTGTTTTCATTTATTTCTCTTTCTCAACTTGCCTTTATGCATTTTTCTTCTTTGAATAGTCAAAACAGTAACCTTATTATTTCTTGATATCGTGTGTTTAGAAAATCTAGGTGTCAACTTATTACGTCTAGCTTCTTTTCTGAATACGATATCCCCTTCATTGTAATCTTCCGCAGGTTCCCTTGTCGTATTTAAGTTGTCTAATCTTGTTCGAGTGGTATTTTCCACTCTTCCCTTAATTTCCGGGTATAATTTTCCAATGAATTCGTTTAATTTGGATAAATAATCGTGTTCATTCGTAGACTTTAAGGTTTTCAGAAATTTATATGGCCTTCCAAAAAAAAGTTCATAGGGAGTATGTTTGGTCGAGGAATGGATGGCGTTGTTATATGTTATGAGAGTTTCAGTAAGCATTTCGTCATGGTCAGTAGACAACTTGTGTTCCTTGCGTGTTGAGAGTATTATTCTATATATTTCAGTCAGAGTAGAATGGAGCCTTTCTACCGGTGCGTTACTGCTCGTCTGTTGAAAGGACGTGAAATGAAGAATAATCTCATGCTGCCTACAGAAGTCTTTGAATATATTTGCCACAAACTCCGATCCTTGGTCGCACACGATTTTCTTCGGAATGCCGTAGAGACTAATATAATTTTTAAATGCTTTCAGAATTGTTATACTAGTTCTGGCATTTAATGTGAAAGCTGAAGCGAACTTAGAGAATTTATCTATAAGTGTCAAGATTTGATTATTATTGATGGTATATATGTCTATGTGAACTATTTCTAATGGTTTTAATGGTAACTCTGGTTGTTCGTACTGCAATTTTGGGGGATTCCTATCATACTTCTGTGTTTTACACTTGTCGCAGTTATTAATGGTTTTTGTCACCTTGCTCTTCATATTCGGGAAGTATATCTCTCTTTTTAAGTGAAGAAAGCATTCGTCTATTCCTCTGTGATTCGATTTTTCATGGTAATTGCGGATTAACTGTTCCTGTTCATCCTCTAATGTAATATCCCTGAGAATCTCTTTACAACGAATGACACGGAATGATCCGCTGTGGGAAAAATATTTGGAAAAGACAGACTGTACTACTCGGAATATATCATCGTCTGAAAAAATAGCAGTGACTCTGTTAGTTGGTAGAAATTTTTTGAATATTTCCATTGTTGTCTCTTCATTGAATATTGGTCTTCTTATAGTTCTCCTTTGTCGGTTTTTAAATATTGTTTGGACTGTCATTGGTGAACCTTTATCGTTTGCTTCCAGTATCATCTGAAGGTTGAATTCGTTGAGTGGTTTTTCGGATATATGGATTCCGTCGTTCAAATTTTCATTTGCGCTGTGAGCCGTGCTTATTATCGTTCCGTCTGCATTATCATTGGCATTTAACTCTTGGTATGTGCAGTCTGGATTGTCAATTTTAATACGGCTCAGTGCATCAGCATTCGTGTTCCATTTTCCTTTTTTATATACTACTTCATAGTCGAATTCTTCGAGTCGAAGTCGCCATCTAACCAGTTTCGAGTTTGGCTCTTTGAGACTCATAATCCATGTTAGCGGTTTGTGATCCGTTATTATTTGAAATTTTCTTCCAAATAGGTATGGGCGGAAATACTTAGTGGCCCATACGATTGCTAGCAGCTCCTTTTCTATGGTAGAATATCTACTCTCAGTATCGGACAGTGTCCGACTTGCATAGCAAATAGGCTTGTCACTGCCCACTGGTCCTTGTGACAGAACTGCACCAATCGCGAAGTTACTGGCATCCGTGGTGAGGACAAACGGCTTAGTAAAATCCGGGTGTTGTAGTATTGGGTCGTTTGTCAATAGATCCTTACAGGTTCCGACTGCTTTAGTGTATTCCCCATCCAATATTATCTGCGCATCCTTTTTCAGGCATTTTGTTAATGGTCTTGTTAATTTCGCCAAGTCCCTGATGAATTTTCTGTAGTAACTTATCAGTCCCACGAAACCTTTTATTTCCTTGCGGGTTTTGGGTGTTGGATATTTTTTTATGGCTTCTATTTTCATGGGGTCCGGTTTTATTCCTTCAGTTGTTATTACGTGCCCTAGGAATGCGATCTCTTTTCTCATGAACTCGCACTTATCCATTTGTATCTTAAAGTTGGACTTGCGGAGTTTCTCAAACACTAGTTTAATGCTCTCCAGGTGTTCCTGAAGTGAGGTTGAGAATATTATTATGTCGTCGAGATATACTAAGCATTTTTTTCCAATAATATCTCGTAATACGTTATCCATGACTCTTTGGAAGGTGGCTGGCGCGTTCTTTAGCCCGAATGGCATTCTGACGTATTCGTAGTGTCCGTCTTCGACAGTAAATGCTGTCTTTTGGATATGCCTGGGGTCCATTTCAATTTGATGGAAACCGCTCGCAAGATCCAGGGTTGTGAAGTAAAGGCACTTCCCGAGCTTATCCAGAATTTCTGCTATGTTTGGTAGCGGGTACCTATCCGAGATGGTCTTCTCGTTAACTTTTCTGTAGTCTATTACAAGCCGCCATTTTTGTTGTCCGCTAGCGTCTTTCTTTTTGGGTACTACCCAAACTGGTGAACTCCATGGGGAATAGCTTTGTCTGATGATCCCTTGATCTAGCATTTTGCTGATTTGCTTCCGGACCTCCTCCTTGTGGATGTACGGGTACCTATATGATTTCGTATATGTGGGGATATCATCTGATGTCCTTATTTGGTGTTTGATTTCATTACTAAACGTGAGAGGTTCATCTTGTTTGTATATTATATCCTCGTATTGTTTACAAAGTTTTACTAGTTCTTTGCTTTCCTCCGTGTTCAGGTGGTTAATTCTGATAAGATCGCGAATGTTGAGATCCTGTTGACATTCGTCCTCGGTAAAGTTCAAATTATTCAATTCTACGAAGTCTGAAGCAGTATATTTTTCGACTTTAATTGGTTGTTCTATGAGTAGTTTCTGTTCGGTTTGAGAGTAGTTGATTAACTCTACTTTGCTATACCAATTTTCTGCATAATACAGCCCTTCCGAGAGAAAGAGATCCGGTTTGAGTTCAATTGTATTAATATAGATGTCACCGGTTTGAACGTCGACTGGAAGTTTAGCTATGATTTTCGAATTCTCAGGAATTATAATTTGTCCCGATGATAAATTAGGTTTAAGTTTGATATCATTAACCGCGTTTGTTGTTGATAGTGTTTGAGTCGTTAAATCAATTTTGGCGCCTAATAACCTTAACGCGTCTAATCCAAGGAGCCCGTCAAAATAATTGTGGAATTTAAATATTAGAAACCTCAATGAACCACTTTGGTTGAATTCTTCGAAAATTGGTAGAGTTATTTGTTCACTGATTGTGTGTTTTTTGAATGCAGTTGAGATTGTTACCTGCTCGCATTTTTGTTGTTTGTCTGGGGGTATATACTCAGGGTTGATAAAGCTTGTGGAGGCCCCTGTATCTAAGAGGAATCTGAGATCTCTACCAAAAGGAGAGGATATTGTTATATATGGTAGGGTATCTCCGTGTCTATTGAGTTCTATGTAACCGGTTGGGTCTCCGAGGCTGAGTCGGGAAAATTTTCTTCTTCCTGTATATTGGTAAGATTGTTAACGTCGTTATCGAAGTACTGATCCAGGGTGATCGTTGATTGATGATTATTTATTTCATTGAAATTAAAATTTCCAGGTTCGGAATATCTTGTCTGAGTACTTTGTTTTGGCTTAAAATTTGTTGCATTTGTTCTGTGAATTCCTGATTCGTTATGAGGCGTATTTTTAATCATTCTATTGTTAAAAGGATTTTGGTTTCCTTGATTATTGTTGCTATTGTTAGGATATTTCCCATATGAATTTTGTGGGTATGGCTGATTGCGATTTTGCGTTCTGTTTGGGTTATTGTTATAGAATTTATTTGAATTATTCCGGTAATTATTGTGATTTTGGTAAGATTGTCTTTGATAAGAAATGTTCTGTTCCTTGATACAGAACGCTAGGGCGGTGGCTAAGGAATCTGGCTGCATAGTTCTATTTCTAGATCCAAGCGGTTCCTTGAGACCACTGAGGAAGGAGTTAAGACACATATCAGCGTAAAGGTCTTTCTTTGCCCTTACTACATTTGAGTCCGGTTCATGCAGTAGGATGTTGTTGCACAGTGCGGACTGTAATTCAATTATTTTGCCGTAAAAGCTTTCCACAGTTTTATCAACCTGCATAGTATTATGCAGGTCTCTAATGAGTGACGTTTCCGTACGTTTGTCGGCATAATGTAATATAAGGTTCGTCTTAATATCATCCCAGTTCAGCGCGGTGCCGTACATATTAAGAATCTCGTTTGCCTGTCCCTCGATTTTGTTCCTGATGGCTCGTAGGAGTATTTGTCCATACGGGGTATTGTCCGTACCTCTAATATAGAGGAGGATCTCTTCAACATTGCTGATGAATTCGTTTAACAGTCTTGAATTTCCATCAAATCTCGGGAGGTCTTTTATGGCATCTGGGATTCTTAAAGAATTAAAAATGTCCAGGTGACTCGGTGGGGTGCTATTTGATTGGTCGTTGCGAATTGACATATTGCTATTATTCAATTCGAAATTGGACAAGGGTTGATTGTCGAAATTATTTTGTGTTATTTCTTCGGGGATAGAAGTTAAGCTTCTAGTTAATCTCCTCAATTGATAGGGTATAAAATGAGATTTCCGTTTTTGATTCTTAGGCATTTATGTGTCGAGAAGAGATAGTGGAGCCAGAATTCAAATAGCTTAATATGCAAATGCAGTGGGTGCACTTTCGCTTACAGGCTGCGAAGCGCTATATTTTCAAATATGTTTCAACTGAACCTCTGTACCGATAGCCGTCGATACTCTTCACCACAGGTGTGTTCAGTTGAAAAAGATAGTATTAGTATGATCCACTGATTTTAATTCCGGACTATATCACTGTACCGATAGCCGTCGATACTCCTAGTAAGGATGGAGTATAGCCGAAACAATAATATTTGCATAAAAGCCAATTTTTATCACTTGTACCGATAGGCGTCGATACGAGAATATTTACACTAAACTTTCGTTGCTTTTCTATTACTTGTACCGATAGGCGTCGATACGAGAATATTTGCACTAAACTTTCGTTGCTTTTCTATTACTTGTACCGATAGGCGTCGATACGAGAATATTTGCACTAAACTTTCGTCGCTCTTTTTATTCTGTTTTCATTATCATATTAAAAAAAAATGGCATTCACTCTTTTCCTTTTCTCCTCTTCTTTTCCCCCTTATACACTTAGTTTTTACAATAATTTTGTCACTTTTTAAGATACATACTATAACACAAATGATTTCGAACACACAATACTCTTACATGTAACACACTGCGAATATTTTGATGATCATCTCGATGTTTCTTAATCCAGGTGGTTGTCCAGCTCTTGATTTGTCCTTGGTTCCTTTGTTGTTCTTTTCCAGTGGTGAGGAATTAAAATTCTACAGCTTTTAATGCTGTCCACTGGCCCGATCGACTGCGCCACTTATGTTATTGACGGATGCAATAACCAAAAAATATATACTTTAGCTCCTCAACTGGAGCTTTTGAATAAAACACAACTGATTAACTTTAACACCAAAACTGTAATGTTCGTTTATTGAATTGAACTTGATATTGATAACTTATTTTAATATGCTTTTCCAAAGGAAGTATAGTGGCTTAATTACTGATTATGCTTATGCTTAATTACTAGGAAATCTGTCTGGTTATTGTTGTGCAACTGTTAGTATTGCTGATAATGTGGTATTGCAAATGGGTTGATTTGGAAGTGTCAACGATCGCTAAAACGATGATCGTGGTGGTTTAGTGGGAGGTTGTTGGGTTGCTGTCGTTGTTGTTGTTGCAGCGTACGATGTAACTCGCGCCTCTAGGGCAGTAAACTATAAATTTAATACATACGCAAGTGTTAGGTTTGCAAGAGTAAATCATCGTTTGTTTGTTCGTTGCTTGGCAGTCGGTATTGAAAGTGATTACTGGGCGATTTTCATATAATTTTCCCACGCGATTTTCTCCGGGAATTCATAGCCGATTTTATTAATTTTTGGATTAAAAAGCTAGTGCGGGTTTCGACGAAGAGTTTAGGCCAAAAATTAAGGCGATCCGATATCGGCGAGCCGAGATTTAAGTGTTTTAATTTGGAGTTTTAATTTGGAGTAATATTAAAAAAGTATTTTATGTTGATCTTCGGTTATATCGTACGAATATAAAAATGTATGTATGTATGTACAAGTGTCTGTTGCTTTGCATTCTTTGACTTTTGTGGGAATAAAACAAAAAGTATTGAGCAAGAAAATAATGACACATGTGCTTGCACTGGGTCTTTAAATAATTTTAAGTATTAATATTATTTAACTGTAACGTCATCATATGATTGAACGCTGTTTTTTATTTTCCAATGTAACATTTACGAATGTGTTCATAGAAATCGAACAGGTACCGTGTAGCAAAAAGGTGTTAACACATCGCCCGTGAGTTCGAACACTCATTGGATTTTTCATTTTAAAATAGAAACACATATTTTTTAAGGTAGTTGTAATTTTTTTATTGGATTAAGTATGGAAGAAAATATCCATTAAAAAAAAAATACAGCACACAGTTGTCCGAGGCCTTCGGGCACGGACTGTCCCTGCAGGCTGTGTCAGAGACACGGCCATTAAGTTTAACGTAGAATACGCCATCCGATAAGACAGAAAACATATATAACAATAAATGATAAACAATATAAGCAAATGAATTTATTGATATATATGTTTTCTGAACACCAAATCCGCAGTGAAAGTTGGTAAGGATCTTACCGAACCTTTCGAAACTAAGCGAGGCCTCAGGCAAGGCGACACCCTATCGTGCGATCTCTTTAACATCTTAATGGAGATCATTATGAGAAAAGCTGCAGTCAATATGAATAAAACCATCAGCAGCAAAAGTCACATGCTGCTCGCGTATGCTGATGATATAGATATCATTGGGCGCACAATTAGAGAAGTTACTGCGGTTTTTTCGAGAATTGAGAAGGAGTCAGCAAAAGTGGGTCTGACGGTGAATGAGGACAAGACAAAATTAATGGTTTCAACGAACAGGGCCTCCACGCGATTAGACCAAAGCGTGAACGTTGATAACCGTTATAACTTCGAGGTAGTGGACGAATTTATATACCTCGGATCTGCCGTGAACAAAAACAACAACGTCAGCCTTGAGATCAAACGGAGAATTGTGCTTGCGAATAGATGTTATTTTGGGCTAAGCAAGCACTTTAGAGATAAAGCCCTCTCTCGAGTAACAAAAGTCCAGCTGTACCAGACTCTCATTCAACCTGTCTTGCTTTATGGCGCAGAATCCTGGGTCCTATCGCAAGCAGACGAAACATCTGTAGGAGTCTTCGAGAGAAAAATACTCCGAAAAATTTATGGCCCTATAGTGCACAACGGCGAGTATCGGCGACGCATGAACCATGAGCTGTATGAGCTTTATCCTGACATTGACATAGTTAAGCGGATCAAGATAACGCGATTGCGCTGGCTAGGCCATGTCAGTAGAATGGATGAAGATGAACCAGCGCGAAGGCTTTTCGAAACCGAACTCGAAGGAAGACGAAAAATAGGAAGACCAAGACTCCGCTGGAGGGATCAGGTTGACGAATCCCTGCGTACACTTGGTATTGCCAACTGGAGAGATAAAGCAAAAGATCGAACTGGTTGGCGAAATATGTTATCTTCGTTTTGTAAGGTCCCTGACCCCCCGGGGTTGTCCGAGACCGGATAAGTAAGTAAGTAAGTAAGTTTTCTGTCTTATCGGATGGCGTATTCTATGGTAAACTTAATGGCCGTGTCTCTGACACAGCCTGCAGGGACAGCCGAAGGCCTCGGACAACTGTCTGCTGTAATTTTTATATTTACCAACGGCATTAGATTCAAGTCCGTTTAAAAAAAAAAATATTATGTTCAATTTTTTTAAACTTAATTTAATTTATGTATTTTAATTAATATTTTTATTGAAATAAGTTCTGCGAATGTTGAGAGGGCCGAGTCTTCGCATTAGCATTCGAGCGTTGTGTGAAAGCTTTACGCTTTACAATTCAAAATTAATGTTACAACAGCTTTATTGAAGCTTTCGCAAAAAAACGCTTTATTACGTTAGCTTACTGTTTGTTTCACTTTTTACTAGATACATGTTGCCAAGCAACATTAGCTTGCTGTTCGTTTCACTTTTTACTAGATACATGTTCCTAAGCAATGTTGAGCAACCAAAAACACTCAACCAAACACCACACATATGTTTGAGTGTATGTGTTTAAACAATTTTCATTTGAGAAATTAAAATACTGGAAATATATCAACCAATATGAAATGTATATCAAACGAAAGATAACATCTTCATTTACCTACAACAAAAATTTTAAAAAAATTCATCTAGCCGTTTCCTCAAATTCAATGAAATAAAGATTACAACAATAAAAACCTGACATGACTCCTCATACCGTAAGGTAAGACGTATTCTACGTCAAAAGGACTCCACTTTCTTAGGACAGGCCATTACACTTTACATGAAATATTCCTAGACCTTTTCACAGAGATGTGGTTTTATCTCACCGATGACACGTTGGATCTCAGATATGAGCTCATGAATTTTTTCTAGTTCATTCGCATTAACCCAGGATTTCACAAAACCAATCGCATAATATTAGTGGTCAGTTGACATCAGTTTTTCTGGAAATCGTTGCTGCAATGAATCGGTTGTTTCACGTGTCTTGCTGAAACCACATGTCGTCCAGATCCATGCCGTCCAGTTGAAGCCACAATAACTCATTTATCATGCTGCTGTAACGAATGGCGTCACTGCAATTTCGGTCACTTTACTTTTATTGACTATATTACAAACTCATGAGGTCAGACGTCTTACACATATTAATTAAACAAACAAATTAAACAAATTTCAACATATTCTTCCAACTGGCTCTATCCTTCGCCTTTTCTCGCCAGTTGGTAACACCAAGGATACGGAGGGTTTTATTCTGCCTGGTCTTTCCAGCGGAGTCTTGGTCGTCCTCTTTTCCTGCTTCCATCGGGTACGTTATCAAAAATCTTTCGCGCTGGCTCATCTTCATCCATTCTGATAACATGGCCTAGCCAACGCAATTGGCACACTTTGATTCGTCTAGCTATGTCCACGTCAGAATAGGACTATATAGCTCTGCGTTCCAGCGACGTCGGTACTCGCCGTTTTCCCTAACAGGCCCATATATTTTACGGACAATTTTTCTCTCGAAAAACTAACAGGTGTTTTTCATCCGCTTGCGATATGACCCAAGTTTCGGAGCCATTAGTCAAGACAGGTAAAATGAGAGTCTGATATAGCTGGTCTTTTGTCCGTCGAGAGAGGGCTTTGTTCCTAAACTGCTTGCTGAGCCCAAAATAACATCTATTTGCAAGCACAATTCTCCTATCTATCTCCAGGCTGACGTTGTTGTCTTTGTTCACGGCGGATCCAAGGTAGACAAATTCATCTACCACTTCAAAATTAAATCGGTTGTCAACGTTCAAGTGCGGACCAAGTCGAGAGGTTTCTCTAGTCGTTGACACCATCAATTTTGTCTTGCTCTCATTAACAGCAAGACCCACCTTCGCTGATTCCTTTTCGATTCTTGAAAATACTGCAGTAACCTCTCGAAGATTTCGCCCAATGATGGCTATGTCGTCAGCATACGCTAGCAACATATGGCTTTTCGAGTTAATGGTCTTGTTCGTATTTACTGCAGCCTTTCTCATTATTATCTCCATTAAGATTCCGGCCACACCTTCGAAAAAGTAAGGCCTAATCTGGCAACCTGACCAAAATCTGCACCAGACAGTTACTCGTTGTGGGGGCACTTGTTGCTCATGTATTGCAGGAGGATTTTCTGAGCCCCAAATTCGACAATTATACAATTATGTGTATTCACGAAGCCATTCAGATGGTAACCGAAAATTCTTCGAGCGGTCTCAGCATAACTTTCCAAATTTTTTTTATAAGACATAATAATTTGAAAGCGTCGTTCTTTCATAAAGCGCTCCATTTTTAATAATCGGAATAAACAATAGTGACTTCTGCCAAATTTCAGAGTTGCCACTTGCACTTACACTATTTTAACACTAAAATATAATATTTAAAAATTCCAATCTTACTGAGACACCCTTTATTACTTATAACATGAACAAATTTATGTCAGAAGTTAACAAGCACTCGTCCCTCCTTCCTTCAAAAGTCCCATAAAATGCACAGTATTTAAAGACGGTATCCACTGAACGTTGGTTTATATTCATGAAAATAAAATTTTTTAATTATCTCTCATTATGAAAGATCCTGGGCAGCAGGTTATTCTTTCTAATAAATGGTAAAATTTAAATTTAAATACATCAAAGAAAATATTTTTAATCTCAATTAAACCGGCTTTATGGGATAGATATTTTTATGTCATTAATGTTTGAATATGATTTGGGTCATATGGCCGCCACGTCTGGCGTGTTCATGACGCAATTTGGAACTCCAATTTTCACACACTTTTCGCAGCGTTTGGTGCTGCGTTTCGTCAATAAATCCTCGAATATTGATTTCGAGGAGTTCAATTGTCCCTGATTTCTCGGCGGTGACGAGATTAATAATTCGTGAATTTACAAATTATGATTTTTTTCCTGCTTCAGAGATCTAAATATTTTTCTCTTATAGATTTAGGCCTCCTAATCACGAAAATGAAGTTAAAAATTTTTTCTCTGATTAATTTCCCATATATGAATTTTGGAATCTTTTTCGCATTTTTTAGCTTATTAGGCTATAACTCGTAAGTGGTGTTACCGATTTGAACCAGAGTAGTCTCAAATTAAAGGAAATTAGCTTTTCTAACACTTCAGTTGGATAGTTTTGATACTAGAGACATTTAAAGTTTAAAAAATTAAATTTGTTGTGCAAAAATCATGATTTTAAATTGAAAAAAAAATAAAAATCGCAAAAATAGGCCCAGTTTATCACACACCAGTTTATCATATCACCTAAATTTTTCAGGCAAAAATCTAGATGCGAATCGAGAAAGTGGATTTTTAACGACATGTTCACTCTTAAAACAGAAAATGGAATAATAAATAATTACAAATATTATAAGAATGCTGCGAAAACAAGTACTTCCTCATAGCTGCATAGTTTTTTTGAGATCCTGGACAATTTTCTTGTAGTCAGGACTTTTTTTGTTGTCAAAAATATTTCTGACCACAAGCTTGAAAGAATACCATGCTGCAGCTTCGATTGGTGATAGCAAAATTGGAAAACTTTCATCGTTCAAAAGCTTTTTCACCTCAGGGCCAGCCAACACACCTTCCTTGATTTTAGCGTCCAAAAAATTTTTAAAAAGAGACCTTAAGTAAGCAGACGCTGCACGATTGTGGTCCTGTTTTTTGATAAAATTCTTTATTGCTCCCAGCTTTATATGCAAAGGGGGTAGAATAATGATATTGCTGTGTACAAGGGGTTTATAGTTCATGCTTACTTGGCCAAGAACACTGCTAACTCTCTCTACTCATACTTTGTCAGCTCAAGAAGAAACCGTTTAAATAAACCAATAAATTCAACCACCTTTTAAATTTTCGCTGAAAAATCACAGCACGTTGCTTTTGGTTACAGCCTACTCGTACCACGGAAACATTCTGTTCAATAACAATGTCGAAAACTTTAGTGCACCTTGTACTTTTCACGTTCGTAAACACTTGATGAATGAGAAAAAGTATGAATGACAACCTATTTATTTCACATTTTTCAACTGAAATACCTAAGAAACCTGTATTCACAATTATGAATGGTCTGTTAATGACGCCATATATATCTGTCTCCTACTAAAAAATTTTGGGTTCAAACATTGTGCGGCAGTTACGAGAAAATTCAATCATGAAAAATAATTTACCGCCGTTTATAACTTAACAATTTCAATTCTGAGAATCGCAAAAAAAATAACCAACGTTTTTCCAATGAATTTTGTACGTTGTATCGAAAAAAAAATTGAAATTTATCCAGAACGTTATGCAAATTCATTCGAACAAAAAATCACACTTCTTGTGCTGCTGGGGTGCTTTACGCAACACAAATGTGCGCCAAGTGGATACTGCTTTACGGTAAACCTTAGGTTAGTAAAGAAGTGACTAAAGCGCTGAAAATCGAAAAATTTACCAGGACATGTAACTCTACAATTTGTTCAACAATTTTTATAAATGAAAGCTTGTTTTGCTCGAGAAAGTTTAAACTTTATGCTTCATTTCTGAAACTAGAGCTATTTTGGCGACTAATATTTGTTATATTTATTTTTTCAATTTCAAATCGTGATTTTTGCACAAAAATTTAAATTTTTCTAAATGTTAAACTGCTGTAACGTCAAAACTATCCAACTGATTTTAATACCTTGTATTAAAAGATTTTAGAAAAGCTAATTTCCTTTAATTTGATGCCACTCCTGTTCAAATCGGTAGTAGTGTTTGGGAGTTATGCTCCAATAAACTTTGTGATCTCATAAAAAATTAGAAAAAAATTTATAAAATTCATATCTTGAAAAATAATCAGAGGAAAATTTTTTAAGATTCATTTACGTGTTTACGAGGCCAAAATCTATAGAAAACAATTATTTAGAACTCGGAAATAGAATGACTTTAAACTAGTGTTATTCGTTCACCAAAAGTTTATTTAAGGTAATTATTTGTATTATTGTACGTGCCCATTCAAGAGAAATAAGCTTTATCATTGAGCAAAATTTTGTATGGAAATCCATATCAATTTCTGTCGAATTATCGGCGCATACGATGGTCGCTTGGCTTTAATTATTTCACAACTTGAATCTTAAAAGCTCGTTAACCAAGATCCTTTCATAAAATCTTGCATAAAGTAGATGGACACATACTCATTTGCTAAGAACTGAACTGCGCCGAATTAATTGATGTGGGTCTTCTCCAATGCATTGCTGTACAGCGGCTATAGCTTGTTGGGTGCGCAATGTTTGGCATCTTAGGGGATGCACATTATAACTAAAAGGAAACGTGGTGCGAAGAGGATCCATAGTTATCCGAATTAACAGCTCTGATGGACTATTCTGACCACCATAAAAATGGACGCAGTGCACGAAGTGTTTGACGAACAGACCCATTATATTGATAGATAATTTCAACAATTTGCAGGAGTTGCTCTCGTGTAGGTCAATCCATGATAAAATGGCAAACCCAACTAAACGAAAAGCAAATATCAGCTGTTACATCGGTTGTCAAATAAAGTAGTTATACCAACACAAAGTTGTAAACCTGCAAAAAAACACACCCGTTATTTTCCAGGACTTCGGGCAAATAAATGGTTATATAAAAAAACGGTTATATAAAAAAAATAAGAAAAATAAACCCATCCATTGTTCCCAGAAATGCAAAGATCCCGTACCTTTGAGGTTATTTGTGAACGAAGACAAAGAGGTTGTTGTCCAACAATAGTCTCTGCCTGAAAATAAGTATGATGGTATTGATGTAGCGGCAGCGAACAACCAAGCAGGTCGTCGTCGCCAAAGAGTATTGAATAGTATAGAGAACTCATGGAACGAATTGTATGAATCAAAAGCAATGACGACATCTGGCGAATGATTCAAAACGTATCACACTCTTTATGTCATAACTTGGTCCATTCATAATCTAGATGTGAAAATTTGATGCCTTTTAAAACATTTATGCTTTTTGTATTGTTTTATGTAATAACATTGTCGAAAAGCTGCATTTATATTGAAATATTCTATAAAGAGAATAAGACTCGTTTATGCTCTTTTACTCAGACTCTCTACAAGAGAGCGGAAAGTAAGTGCAATAAGTTCTCTATACTATTCAATACTTTTTGTCGTCGCTCTGTTTATGACAAAACAAAAACAATTATTTTGAGTGACGTAAATATTGCTTTATTTATTTTAACAATATTACATCTAATATTAGAGCAGATGTAAGGAAACAGAAAGTGCAATAGCAAAAGAGCCTTCAGCAAAAAAAACTATTCTTTTTTTAATTTTCCAATGTAAAATTTACTAATGTGTTCATAGAAATCGAACAGGTACCGTGTAACAAAAAGGTGTTAACACATCGCCCGTGACATCGAACACTCATTGATTTTTTTGATTGCCTATAAACACGGAGCAATAAACACGAGCCGATTTTTTATTTTTTTTATCTAAAATTTTTCGCTGCGAAATGCATAAATAATATTTGTGTTTGAAAATGCAGTCCTAATCAAAATTGGGTAATTATGTGATTTTTTGGTATTTACCTATTAGGTCCTCCAGAAAGAGTTGTTTTATATGCCCTCTACATTGGTATACTGTCGAATGACCGCACGTACAGGACATTGCTTTTACATGCATGTAGTCACCGGGCGGACAGTTACTATGACAAGACCTAAATATATGGAAGTTAGTTCCTTTCATCAAAAGGACTTTTCAATTCCACAAGCTTGCATCTTGGTTTTGTTCCTGGAAATTGTTTCAATTTAAAGATAAAGACAATATCAACACACTTACTTGTCATGCTCCGATTTTGGAGGTTTTGTGTTCCGTGTAATCTTTATGATAATATCGTAGAGATTGGCTGGCATCATGCCCACTAGACCCGGTCACGAAAAATATTTCCAAAAAGTCAAAGCCAAATACTACAGATCACCTCGAGACAATTCAAAAAAAATACTTTCCTTTCAGAGCCCGTGAAAAAAAGCCAAAATCTTTTTTTATTGTATTTTTTTTTTGTTTGTGGCCCGATCGTAACATCGCAGCAAAAATATAATGGAGTAGTAATACTACCAACGAAGCACTATGTGCGGATTTACGGCATACAGGAATCCGAAATTGCATTACAGATATTATGGTGTTTGTCGGAAGAAAAAGTTTATCTCGCACTAATGCTGTTACTGTTCGTCCAAGTTCAATGTCTTCGATAGCTCGATGGTGAGATGCGCGGCTGGCAATCAAAACGCTTGAGTTCCAATCCCGGTCACGGTCGGGGAAAATTTGTTACAGAAAAATTAATATTTAATTGTTATTTAAACCCTCGCTACACAACCCCGTAATTTGTATGGTATAATTTCAGGCGAATATAATTTTATTCCGAAAATTTTGGTAACAAATGTTCATTCGTTGACTTGCCACATTGGGTAATTTTTTTTTTAAATGACTACAAATTTAATCGACACATTGCAAATCGCCTCAACATAAAAATAATAAAAACAAAGTTTGATTTGGTGAGATTTGAAGTTTGATTTGGTGAATTTCACCAGCTGACGTTTTCTAGTCGGACATGCTACCATCGTGCTGAATCGTAGCGCTAAGGAACAGAAGTTATTCTACTTAAAAGTACCAAATTGGGAGTACTACCCTCCAAGGCCAACGATATGTAAAAAGCAAAGTAAAAATTTGCAATACCTCTTACCGCGTAGTTGTGGTAGAAATCCTGATGACTGGTATACATTCCTTTTCCTGAGATGCAATACATGTTTGTACAGGTCTCGACGAGTACTACATTTTTCCAATAGATGTCGCTGACGTTCGACATCATTTCGTAAAGAAGGCCTCATTTAATGGCGTTTCTACCCCTACAATTTAAAAATATTTTTTTCTACGATTCAAGTCCTTTAGAAACCAAGAACGTTTTGCTTTGGAAGTACATAATTTTGTTCCACAACAAAAAAAAAAAAACATGAGGTGCCAGGGGATACCCGGTTGGAACGAAGTTCCATTCGCTATATATTATATACTAGTTAGTTCCAACACGCCTAAGGCGCCTGTTAAAAAATACTGTAATTTACATGGGTCTTTAAGAAAAGATACTTTTTGTAAAATGATAAACTTTTTTTAAGAACTTTTTTATTTATTGAATGTATTTTTTTTAAAAAAGTATATTTTTAGGTCCCTTTTGTAAGAATATGTATTATATTTTCCTGAAAAGGTCCTCTCTTTAATGATAGGTATTATTTTATTAAAAGCTAAAGATTTTTAAGAGAAGCTACCATTTTTAATAAGAAGTGCTTCTCTAAGAAAAAGAAGCAATTTTTTTAAGAACAGGTACTTTTTAAAGAAGTGGTACTCTTTTTAGGAAAAGGTTATTTTTAAGAATATTTACTTATTTTCAGAAAGGCTACTTATCTCAAGAAAAGGTATTATTTAATTTTAAGAAAAGGAATTTTTGTAAGAAAATTTATGTTTTTTAAGACAAGGTAAATTTTTTTTAAGAAAAGCTTTTTTTTACGAAAGAACATGTGCAATTGTAAGAGTAGGTACTTATCTCAAGAAAAGATATTTTGTTTTACAAACAAGGTACTGTTTAAAGAAAACTTTTCTAACAAAAGGTACTAACTTAAAAAATTACTTTTTTTAAGAAAATGTACTTTTTGTAATAAAATTTACTTTTTTAAGCAAAGGTACTTCTTTAAGATAAGGTATTTTTTTTATGAAAAGGTAAATTGTTTAAGAATATCAATAGGAATTTTTTTTTGAGAAAATTTACTTTTTTTTTAAGAAAATGCACTTAAGAATATTTTACTTTTTTAAACTTCTTTCATATTGGCTTTTCTAAATTTACCTTTTATTCGGTTCAAACTACAATATGTAATAAACAGGCTCCACCTAAAAACTTTTCCATTAAACAAAAAATACCCGCCGATATGTTAGTCTAAACACAAACCAAACCAAAAGTTCAAGTGTAAGAGTAAGTGTGCTGCCAAATCTAAATCCATGCTCAGGGCTGTATTTCATGGATTTACTAGTCTTGCACTTTGGCTTTTCTAAATTTACTTTTTATTCGGTTCAAAACTACAATATGTAATACACAGGCTCCACCTAGAAACTTCCCTTTAAACCAAACCAAACCAAAAGTACCCAATATAGTTGATAATAATGGGTTGTAATAAAGTAGTAAAAAAAAAAATTTTAACATTTTTTTATTTAGCCCCCATCCCGCAACGTGCGATAAGGAACTTTGGTCCAAAAGTAACGTATGACAAGATGCATTTACAGCATTAATACAAATATTTTGTTCGCATTATTGAAGCAAAATATTGCATACTTTTTGGCGATATCAAAACATTTTTCGGTAAAAATCATTGCATACTTTTTAGCGCTATCGGCAAATTGTTTAAATATTTGCCTGTGATAATTCATTTGTCCGTCGGTGGTGCAATGGTTAGTGTGCGCGGCTCTTGTACATGAGATCCTGGGTTCGAACCCGGCTCTGACCACCTTCAAATTTTCTTTCGGCGGCGGTCACCTCGCATAGTGACGGCGACACTATCGAGTATCTAGCCATGAAAAAGCTTCTCAAAATACCGTTCGGAATCGGTGTTAAACTGTAGGTCCCAATCAGTGAGTGAAAACTGGAAAGCGCACAGCTCAGTGATTGTGAGAAGTTCTCCCCAGTCCCTTTATGGGATGTAATGGGAAACTATTTATTTATTTATTTAATTCATTTGTAATCTAGTTACCATTGTAGGAGATGCCTGTCAGATGAGATCGTCATGTAAAATTATGTAGTAACAATTAAAGCTCCTGGTGGAAGAAGGTATTATTAACTCACTTTTTTTCAAAAACAATATTTTCCTTCTTTTACTTTTCCTATGGTATCTGATTTTGTTTTAGATAAGAAAAAAAATCAACATCTGATACTTAAATTATTACATTAAATTTTTAATTTTTTTCTTTTAATTTTTTTTTTAAATCAGATACCAGGAAACATTAAAAGACGGAAATATTGCTTTAGAAAAAAATGAGTTAACACCTTCTTCCATGAGTGGCTTCAGTTACAATGAAGTATCAAATAATTATTGTTTTTTGTGACACTAGAAGCGAGGGTCACCCTAACATTTCGTTTTATTTCTTATATTATAAAATTGTATTATATTACAGCAACAACAACAAACAGACTGTTTTTGTCCATTTGTCTTGGTCAGCCTGAGTGTTTTTGTTGCTACTTGTGTATGCAGTCGATAGATGTTAAAAATTACAACAACAAAAGCGTAGTTGAAGTTACTTACATCAATTATATGCCCAAGTCGCTGTACTGCAATTGTAACTGATATCTTTCTCCATTTTTGTTGGTCCATTAAAATTTTAAATTGTGAGAAGTTACCTGAAATCAAACCCTGTAACATTTATTAGTGTTCAATAATATGACCATCAAAACGACAAATAAATAATTGAAATTATAAAGTGCAAAATGTAATCTTCTATAAAAATGCCATACACGATAGTCGTCACGTTTTCGAATACCTCTGCTGGATCCGCCAGTTACCGACAGACGTTCAAGAAGCAATACGCCGTACGATCGAAAATAAAGCCTGCTTTTTCCAACCTGAAAACATACTATTGGCTATGATAACGGACCCCGAACAAACAGTACGAGGTGAAGGGTATGTTAATTTACGAGGAGCGAGGAATAATCCTCCACCCAGACTTCGTGAATTTCATGAATTATTAAATTCGGCTGTGATTCATACATTAATGTGATCGACTGGGACAAAATCACAGTAACAGATCCACCGTGTTTACAATTCAATACAGATGAAGATGAACATTACCAGCTTTCAGACAATGAAATTATATAGATACCAGTACCGGTATTCTGTAAATTTTTAATGACAAAAATCGGTAGATAAATTTAAAAAATTCAGAAATTTTGTATTAGAATTTTATGAATTTTGACAATTTAATTACCGATTGTTGTCGTTAAAAAGTTACAGAGTTTCGGTGCAGGTAAACAATGGAAGTAATAATAATAAAAAGAATATAGTACATAATTTTGCACTTGTTGTAGATTTTCCATACCTTTCGCAAAACACTGAACGTTATGTACGAGTTGTAAGTGTAACAGCGCTTGAAGTCACCGATGAAAAGCGTTTGAGCCATATTTTTTCACACCTAGAAAGTCGTGAACGATACACCGAACTTGAGACGCGCAAAGATTTGCTATAATTATCTTTACTCTTTTTTGTATTTTATTTATAATAAAACCTATGCAAGATTTCAATGGTAACTAGAGTAAAAATTAATTATCCCAGGAAAATATTCAAAAATTGTGTTGGTAGCGTAATTTGCACAAAAAAGTATGCAATAATGTTTATTAAAACCATTTTTTCGATAGCGCCAAAAAGTATGCAATAATTTGCGGTAATAATGCAAACAACTTTAAAAATATTTGTATTAATGCTACAAATACATGTTGTCATAAGTAACTTTTATGTTTTTGAATAAAACTGTATATCCCCAAAGCAAAATGTTCTTGAATTTTAAAGGGCTTTTATCTTAGAAAAAATTATGTTTAAATTTTAAGGCTAGAAACTGCTTTAAATGAGGCCTTCATTAGAAATTTATGTCTTACGGTAGCGACATCTACACGACAAATGTAGTACTCGATCGAGCCACAACCAAAAAAAGTACTGTTTTTCACGGGCTCTGAATGGAGGGCAATCTATCAAAGTGAACGCAGGCAAACAACACACAGCCTTAGCATCACATACGTGGTTGTTGTACAACAATAGTCTCTGCCTGAAAACAAGTATGATGGCATTAATGTAGCGGCAGCGAAAAAATAAGCAGGTCGTCGTCGCCAAAGAGTATTGAATAGTATAGTATAGAATAGAAACAATGATGGCTTTTGAAACATTTATGCTTTTCGTACTGTTTTTGTCGAAATGGTGCATTTATATTGAAATATTCTATAAAGAGAACAAAACTCGTCTATGCTCTTTTACTCAGACTCTCCACATGACTCTCTACGTGCAATAAGTTGTCTATACTATTCGATACTTTTTGTTGTCGCTCTGTTTATGACAATTATTTCAGTGACCTTTATTTATTTAAGAATATAACATCTAATGTTAAAGCAGATGTAAGAAAAAAGGAAGTGCAATAGCAAAAGAGCCTTTAGCACATAAACTATTCTTTTTTTGATGTGTTAACATCTATACGCGCGCCTCTAGGGCAGTAAACTATAAATTTAATACATACGCAAGTGTTAGGTTTGTAAGAGTAAATCATCGTTTGTTTGTTCGTTGCTTGGCAGTCGGTATTGAAAGTGATTATTGGGCGATTTTCATATAATTTTCCCACGCGATTTTCTCCGGAAATTCATAGCCGATTTTATTAATTTTTGAATGAAAAAGCTAGTGCGGGTTTCGACGAAGAGTTTAGGCCAAAAATTAAGGCGATCTGATATCGGCGAGCCGAGATTGAAGTGTTTTAATTTGGAGTAATATTAAAAAAGTATTTTATGTTGATCTTCGGTTATATCGTACGAATATAACAATGTATGTATGTATGTACAAGTGTCTGTTACTTTGCATTCTTTGACTTTTGTGGGAATAAAACAAAAAGTATTGAGCAAGAAAATAATGACACATGTGCTTGCACTGGGTCTTTAAATAATTTTAAGTATTAATATTATTTAACTGTAACGTCATCATATGATTGACCGCTGTTTTTTATTTTCCAATGTAACATTTACGAATGTGTGCATAGAAATCGAACAGGTACCGTGTAGCAAAAAGGTGTTAACACGTCGCCCGTGAGTTCGAACACTCATTGGATTTTTTTTCCAATGTAACATTTACTAATGTGTAAAATATGCATTTATTTGATCAATAATTTCATCGTTGGAGCTAAATCTCTTTCCACCGAGCCATTTCTTCAGGTTTGAAAATAGGAAATAGTCACTGTGGGCTAAATCCGGAGAATATGGCGGATGGGGTACCAATTCGTAGCCCAATTAATGGAATTTTACCATTGAGACTACACAAGTGTGCACCCGTGCATTATCTTTATGAAAACGAATATGGGGTCGTTTTTTTCAAATCCTCATTAAATTGGTCCAATAAATTGCCATAATATTCGCCGTTTGTTGTTTTCCCTTTTGAAGGTAATCGATGTGGAATATCCCGCGTGCATCCCAAAAAACTCTTCCCGCCATCAAACTTACCTTGGCCTTCTTCGGAGCCGGTTCACTCGGAGAAATACTGCTGCTTGGTCTCCGGAGTGTTGTAATGGATACATCTTTTATCCACAAGTTACAAAACGCCGCAAAAACTCCTTCGAATTGCGATTAAACAACTTATGGTCAATTGAGAGCAAACGCGGCACCGATCTTGCAGATAGCTTTCTTAAACCCAACTGATCATTTAAAATCGAAACCACACTGCCATATGAAATGCCTATGGCATCAACAATCTCACGCACTTTTACTTTATTTTCCGATTGTGTTTTTTTTTGTGCCCCGTGTAATCTATATTAAGATATCGAAGTGATCGCAGGTATACGTCCGCTTTTCACAAGCTAAATTCACAGTTATTGTTCCAATTAGAGGCAAATGATAAAATCAAAATTCAGACTCTGTATTTTTTTGTGTTCCATGCAATCTTTATAATGATATTGAAGAGATCTTCGGTATCGTGCTCATTTTTCACAAGCTAAATTCTTGGTTATTGTTCCAACTGTAGGCAAGTATAATACTTGCATCAACACATGTAGCATGATACGACTGTGTATTTTCTTGAGATTCTTGCAATCTTTATTGTGCTATCGAAGTAATCGCAGGCTTCTAGTCAACTTTTCACGAATTAAAACCTTGGCTATTGTTCACATTGAAGGCAAATGTATTATCAAAACACTTTATTCGCATGTTCTGATTCTATACCCTTTGGGTTACGCACAATATTTAATATAACATCGAAGGGATCGCTGTTATCAATTCCACTTTTCGCAAGGCAAGTTCTCGGCTAGCGTTTGAATTGATGGCAAAGGTAATATCAACATATTTAACTACTATGTTCCGATTGTGTATTTGTTGTGCCCCGTGTAATCCTTATTAAGATATCGAAGAGATCGCAAGTATTCGGATATTCACGGATATTTTTCCAACTGAAGGCAATGATAAAACCAAAACTTGTAATTAGCATGCTTCGATTGTGTTTTTTTTTTGTATTCCATGCAATCTTTATAATGATATTGAAGAGATCGTAGGTATCGTGCTCATGTTTCACAAGCTAAATTCTTGGTTATTGTTCCAACTGAAGACAAGTATAATATTCGTATCAAAACATCAACACAAGTAGCATGATCCCATTGTGTATTTTCTTGAAATTCTTGGAATATTTATGGTGCTATCGAAGTGATCGCAGGCTCCTAGTCAACATTTCACGAATTAAAATCTTGGCTTTTGTTCAAATTGAACGCAGAGATAATATCAACGCACTTTCTCATTGTTTATATTTTGTATTACGCACAATCTTCAATATGACATAGAAGAGATCGCACGTAACAAGCACGCTTTTCACAAGCTAAATTCTTGGCTACTGTTTCAATTGATGGCAAAGATAATATCAACAAAATTAATTACCGAAGCGTTCGCAGGCTCCAAGTCAACTTTTCACGGACTACATTCTTGGCTGTTGTTTCCAATGATGGCAAAGACTATATCAACAAGCTTAATAAATATGTTCTGATTGTGTATTTTGTAGAGTTCCATGCCGTCGTTATGATGATGTTGAAGAGATCGTACGTGTCATATCCATTTCTCATAAGCAAAATTCCTGTTTATTATTCTAGTTATTGACAAATATAATAGAATCACGTTTAGTAGCATAATCCGATTGTGCATTTTTTGAGTTTCATGCAATATTTATTGTGCTATCGAAGAGATCGCAGGTATCATGTTCATTTTCATGAAATTTCGTTTGGTATCGCACGCTGAAAAAAATGGTCTCTGTAACATATTCTCCCAAACATATTCTGCAGGAACCATGTATGTACATATTTTTAACATTCTTAAGTTTGCAAGTCCCAAATACACTAGTATTTAAATACAAACAGTAGCATGTTTACTGGCAAACATATATGCTTTTAAGTGGACACATATGCGGTCTTTATCCCAAACATCCGCATATACTTACGTGTATGCATTCGCGTGTTCCCCCAAACCTCCATATACTTACGTGAAAACATATGTGAATTTCTTCCCAAACATTGTAATATTTAGAAACGAATAATTCATTAAATTCCAAGTATTTGTATTAATTACTATAATTAATTTTATAAATATAAATCCACATTTATAAATAACGCTAATTTACAAATGTTAACTTTGGAAAAATAACAAGAACGCCACATGCCTAGATATGTTACCTAGGACCTCCTGAACACGAAAAACGCTGTAATTTTTTTTTTTCGAAGTACCGTTTTTTAGATAACGGTACTTTTGTGTTTTTCGGTGTATGCTCCCACTCAAACCCTTGTGGAGCCCAACCCAAAAGTCCGCTCTAGATATATTGCATATCGTTGGGAAGGTAATTGAATACCCTTTCCGTCGATATGTTGTAAGTTTCTATCTGATAAGAAATGGCTGAGTTATGGCACCTCAAAGTTCAAAATTTGCCTTGTTTACGTTCAAGTCGCTCATCAGTTTAATTGACATTTTTGGAATTAACGCCGAATACAGTGCGTGAGCACTGAAAATGAAAATATTGTCGTTCCACAGAATCCTTAATAAAAACTTAAATAAAACATTATGCTTAAAATGTTGGTAATTAAATAAACTATATACTAAAAGAATAAAACGTTCCAGATCTTCACTATCACGTAGAAAAAAATTAAATAAAAATGAAAAATTTTGAAAAAAAACCTAAAAATGGAAAATTTTGAACAATTAATACAACCAATTTAATTTTAAACGGCCCTTTTTGCAGTTACTTGCATTGAATGCATTACTTGTTTTTTCATGAAATGAGAATCTTCTGCTCTTTTGCTACTCCTTTTTGCCGCTCACGTTTTTGTATTCAGAAGGCTTCAACTATGCATTGGTTATCAATAGGCGTTGGTACACAAACAATATACTTATATACAAAACTAGTTCATGCAAGCCAAGCGATTATTTTGCAAATGGGCCGCCGTTCCGATTTTCTCAGTAAAGGGTCGGACAGACATAGAGATTCACGTTGTTGCCCTTTCCTCAAAATCGTTTCTCACTTTGGTACCACACATCCATATATACGAAACACATACACAAAAACCAAAGCAACATCACAAACCATTTAACCATCCGAGCCTTTGTCTATTCTTTTTTCTCTTATCAAGCGTTTCTGATATCCTCTCTCCGATGAACCATTGGCAACTGAATACATGAAACTTCATCCGCAATTTACACGCGCATTATTATGAGCCACTGACTGAGAGAACAATGCAAAAATACCGATACATACTTACAAGATAGACTCTCTCCTTGTCCATCTTTTATTCTCTTACTCTCGAGAGAACATAAACAGTGCAACAAACACAGCTGTATTTGTGTCACAAACCCATATATATTTGGGTCGCAAACACATATATTATAACTTATAAATCATTGTGTCTCAAACATGTAATATTGAATAGCAGACACAATGTATTTGCACACAAGCATATTATATTTGCGACGAGCTCCAAACACACGGTATATTTGCATCCAAACAACAACAAATGACAGATTGTTCAGGGGGTGCCTGATCTTCTGGTGTGGTTTACAGCAAAGTAATTCCCTTAGAAAAAGGAGATTCCAAAATGTTGAAATTTTCTCAATTATGATGCTGAAGAAATCGTTCATAATATAGCATTTTGCATGTAATATCGCTTGACATTACTTTATGTTCATTTATGATTTTCACAAAATAGTATCAAAAAGTTTTGGAAATGTTTTGAATTTGATTAGATAATATGGTTTGAAGAGGAGAACAACAAAATTTCCCAAATGCTATGAGACTGCATTTATTACATTAATTTCGATTTGAAAGTCAAACGAATACTGAAAACCTAATCTCATTTTTACATTATAATATAAAATGTTATGATATTGAAATATATATTTCTTTTGTATTAATCAGAACCTTTCTTCTTTCTTTACAGGTACGTATTGTATTCGAATGATAAATCAATAGGACTCGATCAAAAGGATATCGTAAGTAGTTTTTAGTCATTACTTTTCTGATTTCTGATGAATAATTGGGTTCATCTGCTTTGGAAAATGAATTTTGAGAGTCGTAACTTTTATGTCAGATGTGACTGAACACTAAATCTTAGTTTTTCTAAACAGAAGTGGTTTTTGGACAGCTCAGGTTATTTTTCTTTAAGAAATTCAAATTTTTCTGTTGTATTACTTATCAATCCGATATTTGTTATACATATAATTTTCAAATATATTTCAACTTATCCAACTCACTTGCTAGATCTCCGCCAGCAATATCCTTGTATTATCGAATTTGAAACTTTCACTAATCAGTCATTCGAATAATTAATATCAACTTTACTAATATTGTTACCAAACACAAGTTCCCCAACAACTCCTAACGATTTCACAAGCCAAGTAACAATCATTGTTATATGATTTATATCCTCACAAATGATTCGAGTCCTTTTCTAATTGCCTCGCTAACTGACACACAATTTGTAAATTGAATGTGAATCTATGGAATCATTCAATTGTAATTGCTTTACCACCACCACCACTACTAGCACCATCTTCACCATTGCCTCCGTCACCACCACTGACAATGACGTGTGGTTACAACATTAATTGGATTAATTTAGCCGATGGTTACCACAACCATCATCCATCACTGCCATATGGCAGTTGACAGCATCATTAGAAACTATAAGATTTGCATAGGTTATATTAAATACTAACTTATCATACCAGCCTCGTTATGTAGGTACAAAGAAAAACGATAAAGATTTGCCAAGGTAGCGCAGGAATGTCAGAGATAAAGACGCAAATACATCAGTAAAAGACGAACGGTAGGTAGTTGGTGGCTGTCAGCCTGGCATGGGAGACATACACAAATTTGCGCTAGGGAGACAGACAAACGGAGGCTAAAAAGCTAAAGTCATAAGATTCCCTTGTGTTTCCTGTTTGTTTTTGTTTTAACTTCTAACTGCTGCTCTTGGATTTTTTTGTATATCAAATGCGGTACTGTGGTTCGAAAAGAGATAACATTAGGAGACAAGGATGTGTCATTTATAGTTAATTATTAACTTGTTTTCCCTTACAAAAGGAGATACCATATTTCTCTAACCAGTTCCATCTTTTGCCTTTACTCTCCAGTTAGAAAAATCACGCAGTCGCAGGGGTTTGTCCATCTGATTCATCCAGCATATTCCAAACAAAAATAACACATTTCTCCAATCAGCTCAAATTTTTAACTTTGCTCTCAAGTGGGTAACGGCAGGGTTACACAGGGATTCCTTTACCTGATCGCTATAGCCGGGACTTGGTCGTCCTGTGTTTTAGAGTCCTTTGAATACGATACCTTTCGCGTTGGTTCATCCTTATGTATTCCACTGATATGGCTTAGCCAGCTTACTCGCTTTATCTAAATTCAATTAACTACAATGATGTAAGGATACAGTTCATAAAGCTCGTCTGTCGTACAACTTCGATAGTCGCCGTTGTCTATTAAAGGTCCTTATATATTCCGAAACATTTTTCTGTAGAAACCTGCTAAAGCTGTTTCGTGTGTTTGCCATATGGTCCAGGATTCTGCGCCATAAAGCCAGACACGTTGTATGAGGGTGTGTTATAAAGGATGTTCCAAGGAACTGCACGACCTAATTTAAAAATATACCGCATATCTTGGACCGAGTGGTGATATTTTTATTGCATTGTAAAATAGACACCTTACGATTAAGTATGAAACAAAATATCCTGCGCTGCTTTGCAAAATTTGACGTTATTGTGAACGATAACGAATTAATGTTCCCAGATTTTCGGCAGTACTCTCGATTACAGGAGCAATATTTTCGAGAGACTGGGTGGTACGTCGACGCATTAGAGACTTAGTGTCCATAATCGGCCCTGTTCTTTACAAATTGTTGCTCACTTTTCGAACTGTTGAGACTTTAGATGCACTTCTACGTCCGAAAATTCCTCAAAGTTGACGAGCGGCATCAGCGCAACTTTCTCTGACTTTGAAATGGGGTTTCAATCAGATAACGCGTTCTGCCTTTGTGTATCGCTCCATTTTTAATAATCTAAATCATTTTTAATAATCTAATTCCACGATTGGCAGCTGTCGAATTTCAGAGCTGCCACTTGCACAGAAAAATATGTCACATATCGATCCAAAGTGAACTACAGACTTGTCATTCATGAACATGAGCTTGGTCGATAACTTTTTATCCGACTGTTGAATTTGAAAAAATATTACGAAAATAATTTGTGAACGCGATAGTGGGGTGAACTTTGCTGGATCTTTGTTATCCGAAAGACGGCATTAGGTTAGGTTGGGAAAGAGGATGCGTAGCATCTGTGATTCGTTTTAAGACCCACTTCTAGGCGTACATTTATTCCAGTGGATAGGCCTGTTGTGCTTCCTTCGCGTTCCCAGAAGAAATAAAAATGTATTATGTTAATTTCATTCTGGGTACAAATTTCATTAGTCTTCTTCTATCCGTTACCTTAAACTCTCCAGGTTTGGCATTGTATTGCATGGGAAGTACCCATGAGTCGCACAGCTTTAGTTTAACCATCCTTATATGCCCCTCTGGTCTTATTTCCAATCTGGTCTCCTCACAGGACTTTTGCCTTTCTGCTTCCGTCTGATGCGTATCTTAGTCTTGTAGTGTGACGTCATAATCCACCCGTACATAATTTAAGTAATTATCCTTTACACATATCACCATTCACATACCCATGCCCATCACGTTAATATATACAACATCCATTAAACAGCCAACTTCACTCGCGAACAACTACATGCACTGATAGACACACAAACTCTGTCGACGATATAATATAATCATACAGCAGCGACAGAATGGTCAGTGGGCATCAGCCACCACACAAGAACAAGTGCTTCGCTGTAATTCTCATTCACATCAATACACCTCGAATATTTGATATTGAGGTTGACGGGCATCACTAGTCAGTCGCTTCCCAGCGCACAACCCGATAAGATCATAGATCTTGGGCTGTACTTCCGAAAGGAAGCAAGAGTAAACTTTTTACTTAAATACAATTACCATAGCGGCTTAGACTAACTAATCCACCAAAGAGATTTCGGTTAACTATTCCAACATATCGACTTCCGTTGACTATTCCACCATAGCGAGTTCGGTTAACTATTCCAACATATCGACTTCGGTTGACTATTCCACCATAGCGAGTTCGGTTGACTATTCCACCATATCGACTTCGGCTGACTATTCCACCATAGCGAGTTCGGTTGACTATTCCACCATATCGACTTCGGTTGACTATTCCACTAAAGCGAGTTCGGTTAACTACTCCAACATATCGACTTCGGTTGACTATTCCACCATAACGAGTTCGGTTAACTACTCCATCATATCGACTTCGGTTGACTATTCCACCATAAAGAGTTCAGTTAACTATTCCAACATATCGACTTCGGTTAACTATTCCAACATATCGACTTCGGTTGGCTATTCCACCATATCGACTTCGGTTACTATTCCACCAAAGCGAGTTCAGATAACTATTCCAACATATCGACTTCGGTTGACTATTCTCCCATATCGAGTTCGGTTGACTATTCCACCATCGTGACTGCGGTTGACTATTCAACATAGCGCCTTCTGTTGACTATTCCACCATAGCGGCAAAAGGCTGACTATTCCACCAAAGCGCCTTCGGCTGACTATTCCACGTATTCTTGTCATCAATCGATGCACATCCGATTACCGTCCATTTCTGCCCATCCGAACATACGAGGCCCGTAATAAGGAACGAATCGAATCGGTTTTGAGCCAAACGTGTACAAAACACCATAATATAAAATTAAAAAACACACCATGGTCTCGATTATCAGAACTCAAATGATCCAACCCATAGAGTGTACCCAAACCATTACGAGAAGGGTATTCTCAATCGTACCAAACCACAATACAGTTCTCAGATCGAATCAGAAGAACTGTTCTCAAACCATTCCCCGAAAGGTATTCTCAACCGTTCCCAGAATAGTGTTGTCAAACCGTTCCAAGAAGAGTGCTTTCAGACACAACCCAAAGGAGTGTTCTCAGACTATTCCGGAAGGGTATAAGCGTGTTCTCAATCCACTCTCAGAAGGGTATTCTCAGCCCTTCCCAGAAGAGTCGCCGTCAATGTATGTTGTTTCTTTAAATTAAATTATTTTGTATCAGGATCAGGCCACGACAATTTCAAAATTGAAAATACAGAAATTTAGTATTTTTCTGAATTACTCAAAATGTTATATATCTCGAAAACGACTTGAGATATATCGTTAGTGTTCTTCTTTTGTTACGCACTACACTTTGATGCACTGAACATTTAAGGACATATGTTGGACAATAGTTGTAAACATTAGATTTTCGCTTTTCATGCGTAAAGGTCGTTCCGCAAAAAATGGTGTATCTCAGAAATTACTTGAAAATACCAATTTTTTTCTGTTTCTGAAAGATAATTACATTTCCTAAATTCTCATAAATGATTGATTATTTTTCTTACTCCTGCTCTTTATTTGAAATGCGACTGTTTTCTTTAAACAACACTTCCGAAAATGTTTTAAGACTAAGCAATTTTCTAATTTTTTTTTATTTTTTTTTCCTTAATTTTCCTTAACAAACTTAAAAAATAAATTTTCATATATCTCAAGTCGTTTTCGAGATATAAAATTTTTAATAATTCAAAAAAATACTAAAATTTGGAATTTTTAAGTTTGAAATTCGAACAACAACTTCTGGAATTTTACTTATATTTTTTTGTGGAGTTTTATATATTGACATAGCCTTTCGATAGATGGACCAAAAGTCTAAATCTCCGACTACTGGATTATTTCCCAAATATGATACCAAATTTGTCAGTGGTGGAAACTTTGTATATTCTTCCTTACGCCCGAGTACCTCAAACGATATAAGTCATTGCGACGATATCGCACTGATCGCCGCTTGACTATAAGGTAATGTCCTTAGATTTGTTTGTCCACTATCATTGTTCGAACATCGCCCGTGACAGCCTTCACCTTAGCCTGAGACACAGGCATGTAATCAGGAAGGTGGAAATATCTTTCAATATATAAATCTTGAACGAAGTGTTATATTCCCGTTTTTCCATCCGTCCTTGATCCGTCGTAGTTGCTATAGTTATACCAATTTACCGTTAACGTTTTCTCAGGAATGTGGCCAAATCGGAAAAAACCCCGTCACATATTCATTACATTGTTACTCACATCTGTGGCTTAACTTACAAGTCCGTCAAAAGAATATCGGAATGTTAACAAACAGTTTGTGGTGAATATTGCAGTTTGATTGTCCAATGGTAAGTGCGTCTAAAAGTATGCTCCTAAAAGTATGCAAAGGCATAAATCGTTGAGTAATCGATTTAAGATTTCGATAAGATTTATTGTAAGGTGTGCACACGTGAAAGAAAGAAAACTGTTGTACTTATCGCAATTTATAAGGACACTTGTTTTATTATCAGGAGATAAAATAACGCTTAGAAGGACAATAAAATAATTTGTGGCAATATGTTCGTATGTTGAGGAATACTATATGAATACTACCGCCAAATCGAAATTGAGGTTGTGTTCATAAGGATCATTTCGGGCACCTAAACTGAACCAAACTGTTCATAAACTAATACAGCTCTAGTTTCCTTGATTGATATAGTTCGAATTTATCAACACACCATTTACATCCACCAAGAATTCAGTCATTTTAATTCAAACCAAAAATATATATCTTCAGTTATAGTTCGCCTGAGTTGTGTGTTATGTGTTTTTTCAGATGTTTAAGTTAGGTAGAAGTGGCTTCCACTATGGACACACTTAGTCCACCGAAAGCTATTGTGATTGTACAGGACGTCATATTCCGTCGCCATCGTTAAACCTGTAAATTGACCCAGTGTGGTTATGGGTGTTAATGCCAATAAAAGACTTACATAGCTTAGTTCCCCACGAAGCAATAATAATTCCGCAGAAATATGCTAATATCATTCAGTTTAACTTCCGGGATGTCTATTATATCCAACATGAAGTAAGATCCTGGATATTCAATCCTACTTGTGCTTAATGCGGGAACGTTGCATTTGCATTGCAAGTTCGACGCATATGAGATACTAACATGTCGTAAAATTTTATGAACGCAACAGGGTGTTGAAGTTAAATCGAATAGTTTGAATAAATATTCAGAGTACCCTGAGTATGGCCGTCGGTGGTGCAATGGTTAGTGTGCGCGGCTCTTGTACATGAGATCGTGGGTTCGATCCCTACTCAGACCACCTTACATTTCTTTCGACGACGGTCACCTCGCTTAGTGAAGGCAACACTCTCGAGTACTTAGCCATGAAAAAGCTCTCAAAATACCGTTCGGAACCGGTGTAAAACTGTAGGCTCTCCTCAATCCCTTCAAGGGATATTATGGGATACCATATATTTTTTTACCCTGAGTACACCCCCTAGGCCATGTGTAATTTTTCATACTTATGCGGAAAACTAACAAAAGAGTATCAAGTATCAACACAACCATTTCTTACGACCATTTATAACCCATACAAGTTCGAGAGAGTATGAATTTAGCATGATTAATGCCTCGACTTAGGTTAGGTAAGTTAGGATAGAAGTGGCTGCCACTATTGGCACACTTAGTCTAATGAGAGCCTTTGTGATACCACCGGGACGTGATATTCCGTCGCCATTGTTGAACCTGCAACTTGACCCGGTATGGTTATAGGGCGTTAAAGCTATATGAGACGTCATCCCGATATTCCAGGATGTGACTCAAGACGACCCTTAAATTAGCCCCAGGCAAATCAATTAGTAGTGTGCACGCATATCCTCAGTCTATCGTCCTTAATATCTATTAGATCCTGAAGTAAGATCCTAAATATTCCCTCCTACTTATAGAAAAGGCCGGGCAGAAAGCATATAAGATGCATTAGACGCCCGTTTGTTTCTCTTCATCCTCACAGCTTCTGCAGTAGGAATGAGCTGAAACTGCCAGTCTAGATGCAAGTCTGTCTATTAAACAGTGCTCAGTGATCACACCTACTAGCAAAGAGATATTTTCTCTAGGAATTAATCAAGTTCAGCGTGCAAATTAGATCATAACTTGTTCATATTTGTCTAGTGATCCTGCAAATGTGTTTGAGAGCTTCGATGCAGAATGGGGCGTACACACATGCTCCATATCCAGTGGAACAAGTAAGATAGTTGTTACTATTACCAGTGCATCTGCTCTATGGTTCTTTGCCATGTTATTAGGCCCGGGCACGCATAAAAAAATGGTTTCTCATTACATCTCATGAAGAAATTGGGGAGAGCTTCTCACAACAAGTGTGGCTGTCGGTGGTGCAATGGTAGTGTGCGCGGCTCTTGTGCATGAGGACGTGAGTCCAATCCCTATTATGACCACCTTAAATGTCTTTCGACGGCGGTCCCCTCGCGTAGTGATGGCGACACTATCGAGTATTTAGCCATGAAAACCTTCTCAAAATCGGTGTAAAACTGTAGGTCCCAATCAGTGAGTGTAAAACTAGAACGCGCACAGCTCTCTGGTTGTGAGAAGCTCTCCCTAATCCCCTCGTGGGATGTAAAGGGAAACTATTCGTTCTCACAACCAGTGAGTTGTGCGCTTTCTAGTTGTATACTCAGTGATTGGAACACCAGTTCCGAACGGTATTTTGAGACGCGTTTTCATGGCTAAATACTCGATAGTGGCACTGTCACTTTGCGAGGTAACCGCCTACGAAAGAAATTGTAGGTGGTCAGAGCAGGCATCGAACCCAGGATCTCAAGTACAAGAGCCGCGCACACTAGCCATTGCAAGACCGACGACACCCAGACAAGGTGGAAATCGATCTTGCGGGCCAGTGCAAATCGCCAAAACGAGAGATGAGGCGACCCGGGAACGCCGCCTTCAGAATATCGGTTGTGGCTCGCGCAGTGTGTGCCGTTGCTCCGTCCTGATGGAACCAGATTTCATCCAGTCCTAATTCGTCGAATTGCTGCAGAAAATACTCCGTTAACATGGCCCTATAGCGCGCACCGTCCACTGTTGTCGTTTGACCAGCGGCGTTCTCGAAAAAAAATGGCCCCATGACTCCTCCAGCGTGAACAGCGCGCCATGCAGTCACTTTGAGCGGGTGTAATGGCTCCTCGTGCATCACTCGTGGATTTTCAGTGCCCCAGAAGCGATAGTTTTGCTTGTTTACGTACCAGCTGAGGTGGAAATGAGCCTCATCGCTCATTATGATTTGGGTGGAAAAATCGTTCACGAGATTGAGGATGGCTTGGGCGTAGGTTACACGCGTTTGTCAGTCGACAGGCAGCAGCTGATGCACGGACTGGACTTTGTATGGGAGTATAATTGCGAGGCACGGCATCTGGTCGAAGTTTCCGGCGACAGCTCGACATCCTCGGCAACAGCGGAGATATTCTCGGCATAACGGGCGCTAGGGGGCCGGCCACTCCTGGCAACGTCTCGTGTGGTCCCATACTCTTCAAGGTTAGTGGCCAAAGGGCGCAGTGTTTGCGTAGTCGGTGTCGGACGGCCGGGAAATCGGCGACGGTAATCGCGCTGCGCCAACACCACAGACGAATTGTTACGCAAAAAAATAGACACGATTATTCCGCGATCTTGGCGAGTGTTTCGCTCCTTGGCTTATTTACTTGTATTCTACATCTGTCTAGTCCCCAAATGTCAAAACAGATTTGACATTGGCGGCCATTTGCAAGAATAAGATCAGCTTCCAATAGGATGGTCACTTTTGAAACACCCTGTGCAAGGCATGAATTTGCAACCTTCTGCTTCCTAGTAAACAGTACGAGCTCGGCTTTCTCTGGATTTACACCCAGTATATTCTCCGTGGCCTATTTGGAGCGTCTGTTGATTATGTTCTGGAGGACATTTCTGTATGTGGAGGGGTATTTTCCCTGCACTACAAATGGCAGATTGTCAGGATATGCTACGACTGTGCAACCCAATCTTTTCAGTTCCACCAATACACTGATCAGTGCTAAATTCCAGAGAAATAAAGATAAGACTCACCATTTGGGTGTTGTTCTATTCACATTTCGTGTTAAGATCGTGTGTCCCAGGGACGAAGTTATGCGCCTTTTGGTAAGCAATTCACAGATCAAATTTATGATCTTCTGGCAAGGCTTACAAATATTTGAGTGGATCGCGCTATAAGTATGATGTGTGATTCGGTGGTTACAATTACCTTGTCATACCGAACCCGCTATTAATTTGATTTATGCGTTATGTATCAAAAACGCAAGTGTGGCCGGAAAAAGTCATTGGAATGTACTTCTGTAAAATAGCAAAAAAAAGCCAGAGCATTTTAGCCCCATGTAAACTCCCTCCCAGTTTAATTTAAACAACAATCATGAAACCTTAAAACACTGTGCACCCACTCGATAAATATTTGAAAACCGAATGAATATCTTGTATCTGTCTGACTGATTGTATATCCGTCCGTCTGCCTGTTCTTCCGCCTCTGACTCTCTGGAATTGTGCATAGATTTGGTCCCGGTGTATGGATTTCAATCTCTTTTGTCATTCGCCGATATCTTTATTTTGTGTCTGATTATTTTGTTTCATTGCTGGTTGTTGTAAATGGGAGTGTTAGAGGCTGTTGTAGTGGTACCATTCCTTCTCCTTGCATCATTTTTAGCTTTTAGATTTTTCAATTCCTTGTGCCTGAATTATTCCTTATTTTTGTCCCATCATGCTGGTAGCGAGAAAGTCGGAATCAGATGTGTGAGCCCCGTGTTTTATTTTTTTCATTTCGCTCTCGTATTTTTGTTCATTCTCAACAGTCATGGCAACGAAATAATAAGAAATTTTAACAAGGCATCAGTGGGGAAAAGGAGAAATTTTGTATTATTTTCTTCGTTTGCTCTTTCATTAGAACAGGGACTGAGGCAAAAAGTCAGATGAATTGGAGAGGCGAAGGGTAGCGGCATGGGAATAGAGGGGTTAACACTGCAATCAAATTGTGCTTTTCTGACGAAATGACAAAGGAAAATGTACGAAGAAAAAAAATTGAAAAAATGGAAGGGAAATCTCCGGCACAAAATGAGTTTGTAGTTTTTGCAAGGATGCTGATTTTTTGTTTTGGAACGAATGAAAATACACAATTTTTGCGCTTAAATTAAGGTGATTCCAAATACTTGTTTATGGGTGATAACAAGGTGTAAACACTTCACACAACGACACTAATGATCTTAGAATTATTCGGATTTATGGAGTCTGTTCTTAAACCGGTGAATGGACAACCATAAGGAAAGAATATTGTACTTGTACGTAGGAGAGGGATTATGAAAATCTAACCCACTATATTGGTTTCAATGTATGTTATCAATCTTAGAAGTTTCAATTGACTGTCCGACTTGTGGCAATTGATGTGGCAAGCTCTTCCATTGGCTTAGTAATTGCACACTTGAATACCGCCTTAGCCCTTTCAAAATTCTTTGCTGGATAAATATTTTCGAAAAAGGTCCTGGATTAAAACTGCGTAGAAGCCCAAGTTTGGAACATTTTGTAATTTCTCCACAAAATTGATACCTCAATCTTCGGAGCCATACGCGTTGTTCTTGTAACGACTGGTTCTCAGAGCTGGGGTATACTCAGTGGTCGCCAGGAGTTCGTCACATACCAATAATATGGCAGTAATTATCCTAGTGTAGAGCTGTAAGATGGTGGTGGGATTCCGTTGGCGGCTGACAGATGATGGCGGATCGGGGAGAGTATTACCGGTTGCGGAGAACGTTGTTAGTAACGGTGCTGACTCGTGGGTGAGCGATTTACCATCTGTGATAGTGACGCATCGTCGATGGGTCATTGCAAGGGTCGTTATCGGTAGTTCGAGGCAGATTTCCGAACTTCTGCTGATGTGCTGATTTGAGTTTGGCGCAAGATCGGGCACCTCTGCCTATACCTCGGTAGATGCCCTTCACGCAGGGAATCTCTGGTTGAGAGCGGAGACTACTGTAGGGAAGACTCCACAGGCAGACAATCTCTTGGCTGGAACCAGGAGAATCAAAGGCAACCAGGGAACAGGCGGCTACCCAGCTTAAAACCCCAGAGGCTGGGAATCTCTGGCTTGGACCAGGGGAAACAAAAAGGCAACCAGATAACAAACACGTACAAAGATCAACACGCCACAGAACAGGGAAGGTCTGGCTTGAACCACCATGTAAGGTAGACACCAAGGTCGAGACCACTCAGGGCATCTCTGGCTGGGGATAGAAAATTTAAACAGGGAACGAGGGGTATCAAGTTGAAAACCACACATTCAGGGAATCTCTGGCTGGCACCAGAGGGAGAGGTGCCAACTAGAGAACAGGTACCAAAGTCGAGACTCCATAAGAGGGGAATCTCTGGCGTGCACCAAAGGAAACCAAATGCAACTAGGGATCAGGCGGGTACCCAGTTCAAGACCCCACAGAAAGGGAATTTCTGCCTTGAGCCAGCAGTAAAGGTAGGCACCAAGGTCGAGACCTCACAGGCAGGGTATCTTTGGATTCTGCCAGGGGAACAAAAGGCAACCACGAAGTTGGCGGGTACCAAGTTAAAGACTGCACAGGCAAGGAATCTCTGGCTTGAGCCAGCGGCAGAGCTAGGTAACAGGTTCGAGACACAAAAAGGCAGGGGATCTCTGGCATACACCAGGGGAAATAAAAGGCCACCAGGCAACAGGAGGGTACCGAGTTCTCGACCCCAGAGCCAAGGAATCTAGGGCTTGGATCAAGTTCAAGACCGCCAGGCAGGGAATCTCTGGCTTGCACCAGCGGGAGAGGTAAGCAATAAGGTCGAGACCCCACAGGCAGGGTATCTCAGGATTGCACCCGGGGAAACAAAAGGCAACCAGTGAACAGACAGCAACCAAGTTCAAAACCCCACAGGTAGGGACTGTCTGGCTTGATCCAGCGGGAAATTTAGGCAACAAGATTGAGAATCCACAGGCAGGAAACCCCTGGTTTTAACCAGCGGGAGAAGTCGACAACAAAGTCGAGAACCCTCAGGCTGGCAATCTCTGTCTTGCACCAGGAGAAATAAAACGAATCCAGGGAGCAGGCTGGCAGCCAGTTCAAGACCCTATAGGCAGGTAATCTCTGGCCTGAACAATGGGGCAAGGTTGGAAATAAGATCGAGGCCCTTTAGGCAGGTAGACTCTGTATTGCACAAGGGGAAACAAAAGACTATCAGGAAATAGGCGGGTACCAATTGCAAGACTCCATGGTCAGGGAATCCCTGGCTTGAACCAGCGGGAGAGGTAGGCAACAGAGCCGAGACCCCACAGGCAGGGAATCTCTGACCTGGTACAAAGGTAGTTAGTGGGAAGGAGGCTAGAGAGGGATTTCCATAATGTCTATTTTTGAACTAGGATTTCCATAATGTCTACTTCATTACTACTGATATGTTGGCTCTTCCGTAGATTAATTTATACACAGATTTACCAACTGGATCTTTGGTTTATTGACTATAGGGACATGAACTTGTTGAAGTTTAGTGTTTTAACGTCAAGATGAGAATTCTGTTGCTGAGGTGTGATAAACACCCAGCTGAAATTGATATTGTGAATGTTCAAAATATGTATATCTAAGAACATCGTGGATGTACAAAATTAAAAACGGAGGATTTCGTTCGATGTTCTCTCAATTTGTTGCAACTAAACAGCTGGCTGAAGTTCATTTCCGCATGGAAGAGGCACAAAGTGAAAAAGCAGATGAGAGGGGTAACGAATATATGTATAAATTAATCTGTGGATTCTTCAACGCCTTCACACAAAATCGCACTGAGTACTAAGCGTTAGTCATCACAGCTGTGATCGTCAGTTTACTATCACCTGATGGTCAGCTGTCGATAACTTAGTGTGATTGCTTTTGGGCCGTTAAATTGCCGCTAAATCCCACAGATGGCGCTGATTTAGTCAACAGATGGCGAATGAATAAGTGTGGTGAAAACAAGAGGGCCACTTCCAATTTGACGCATTTGTGTATAGAGCATAGAATAACACATACTATAGAAGAACTTATTCTCTCATCTGACGTTTCATTTCACACTCTCTCGGTAGGTCTGTGGAAATGTTTACATACACCAGGTGGAGTTACAAAATATGTTCACTTAACTATTTCCTGTCGTTTTGGTGTAGAACTGAAAAATTTAAATGTATTTTGCACTTTTTTGTTGACTTTTATCGTTGGTATACATTTGTATTGTATTTAACACAACTAGTTTGCCACAAAAACACGAAATTCGGGTGTAGTTCCTTTGTGGATCGCTGTATACTATTGCCACCATCTGGTATTATTGAACCCATATTTTCCACCCTCCACTGTGTAATTTCCATCGTACCTATGACGTTTAATTTATTGAGCGAATAAAACCTTCTACGTATGTGTTATTCTATGGTATAGAGTAACAGCATGAATTGAGTTGATTGGGTGTGTAAAACCCACCCCTTTTCCCTTTTAATTGACTAAATATTGTCCAATGCCAAATTTTATAAAGACTGTTTTGGTTTTGCGGGATTTATCCTGTCGAACACCCAGCCGGCTACACAACTTTAGTATGGGAGGTATCAAAAAGTGTGTGGCAAACTTATACATTTTTCATGAGACAGGGAAATTCGTTAGACTCACAACTAATTTCATTACGATCGAAAGTCCTTTACGCAATTTATCGTATTACCAACCCGATAAAGCACCAAGCTTTTTCCGGTTCGATGGTTAGGTTTAATACGTTTACGTAATGTATATTCACAAATCTAATAATTTGAAAAAAGGTTGTAGCAACCGCAAGTTCTGTTGTTTACACTGAATTGTATTTGCCACAACCGATTGGAGGTTTTCACGACTGGACTTAGTGTTCACAACTGAAATCAGGTTCAAGTCACCTAAGCTAGATTGTGATGGCCTGTAAATTCGGTTACAACTAATTCGGTTATTTATCTTGTGTGTTCAGAAGTCAATGTCACTATTGACACATTTTGATACGACGGTACCTCTAATTCCATCCCTATCGTTGATCCTGAAAATTGAGATGGTATGATTAAGTTACTTTCAAGATATATGATACCTCTTCAGGATATTCCAGGATGTGACTGACGAAGAGACGTACATTAGTTCCTGGCGATCCAGCTAGCACTCTGCAAAAAGATCCGAAGATCGTTCATCTTAACTTTCCGAAAACACGTTAGATCCAATATGAAGTAAGATCCTATATGTTTCCACTTAGTTATATAAAAAGACCGACAGTAGTATATGAGATGTTTGATGCTGTTCTCTTCTCTTCATCTCCACAGTTTTTGCAGTAATCAGAAGTTGAGATTCATCAATGATAGAGATATGTTATCTACGAATGTACAGGATGGAGCGCGGTAATTTCTTTATTTGGGAATGAAATCAAAAAATTAGGAACCAAAGAAAAATTTATTTTTTAAAGGGTTTCTCAATAAGAGCGCTACAAAAGTTTTTTGCAATAAAACAAAACCGGTTTTAGATACCAATGAAATTCTTTATTCCTGTGAAAGTACGTTCGATGCCATTATGTATGGAACTCGATTTATTTTGCATGGCCACCACGGGCACGCTTGCAGAAGTCCAGACGCTGAACCCAATTTTCGACGGACGATACTGCTGCAATTTCACGTTCGATATTCGTACGAAGTTCATCAATCGTCGCTGGCTTGTTGGCATAGACCATAGACTTGACGTAGCCCCACAGGAAATAATCTAACGGCGTCAAATCGCACGACCGAGGCGGCCAATCGACTGGGCCATTTCGTGAGATAACACGTCCACCAAACTTGGTTTCCAATAAATTGATTGTGGCATTCGCTGTGTAGCTTGTGGCGCCGTCCTGTTGGAACCAGATGTCCTCCAAGTCCATATTATCAAATTGGGGCCAAAAATATTCGGTTATCATTGAACGGTAGCGATTCGCATTCACAGTAATGTGCCGGTCTTAATCATCACGGAAGAAGTACGGCCCAATGACGCCGCCGGCCCATAAACCGCACCAAACCGTAATTTTTTCGGGATGCAATGATGACTCATGGATTACTTGTGGATTGCTGTCTGACCAATAACGCATATTTTGCTTCAGTCAGAAATGACAGTCATCGCTGAAGATGATTTTCCGATGAATTCTGCTCTTAAAGTTGAGGCCACTGACTCCAAATTTCGGTAGTAAATTTTAATAATTTCGACTCGTTGTTGGCTCGTCTATCTTTCCATGATGAAATGGCAAACCTTACTGAAGAGAAATGTCAAAAGAGCGGGAAAAAATAAGGCGTCTTTTGCTGTCCCTATCGATTTACTTTTGTAGCGTCTCTGTTGAAAACCCCGTTATTTTAATTATATTGAGAAGTAAGGGAATTTTCAAATCACATGGTTTTAAATAGTGTATCTGGCAAATGTCGACCTTCGCTATCCATACACTGCTGCATACGTTTTCATGAACTCTAACAAGCATGTCGACTGGTATTCTGCCAATTTCAGCTTCAATATTGTTAATTAGGTTGGGACGGTTGATATACACCTTCGACTTCAGGTAATCCCAAGGGAAAAAATCGCACGGGCTAAGTTTGGTGAGCGTGCCGGCCAGTTCACATCACCCCTCAAAGGGGTAAGCATGTATCCTCTAATTGCATTGCCTCAATAGCCGGTTGAAAAAAATCGTGTATCATAGTCAAGTTCCGTTCGGAGTTCACAGCTACGGCAAGACGGTTATCCTGGAAAAGTGAGGGCCAATGACGCCTACTCGTGATATGGCGCACCACATAGTGACGCGGTGCGAATGCAGAGGTCTCTGGTGAAGGTCTCTGGGGTTTGTTTCACGCCAGTACCACATACTGTGTTTGTTCACTCACCTTCTGTTACACACACGCTGCACTGCAATGATCGAGTGTGCATTTGAAAAATACACATCAACACAAAATGACCTCTCCTCACGTGTCCAATACATGATGGCAACTGAAAGGCAGACGAGTACAAATCTCCCGTCAGCCACTATAAGCCACGCACAGTCTCCACTCACTTCGACCAACAGTGCCACCACAGCCTGCAGTGCAAAAAAGCAGACTACCGCGCTCCACCCTGTATATCAAGTTTGGCGTACGATTCAGGTTATAACATTTCCATATGAGGGTGCCAATCCGTGATCCTGCATTTTGTGCTTCGAGACCATATATCATTGGCATGCAGAAACGGGCATACCCACATGCTCCATATTTAGGTGTAACAAGTAAGTTGGTCTGTTATCTCGCCAGTTCATCTGATCTATAGTTCATGGAAACGTTCCAGTGCACGGGCACCAATATCAGGTGAATATTGAACTGTGTAGCAATCTCATTTCGAGATGGGTTCGTAGTTATTGTGGAAAGTTTTCTAGATCAAAAATACAGATTGCAGACATCTTTTAGCACCCTGACAGTTAGATAAGATATTGATAACCCAGGCCCAGAAGAAGGACAGCTTCTTCGATTGCCATTACTTATTTTTCCAACATGGTCTGTAATGGTCTGGTAGCATTTGGGCAAGGAGAAAACCGAGCTCGGTAGAACAAATTCTTACCGCTACTTTCCAATCATCAGTAAAGAATTCTACGTACGTACTAAATATAACCTGGTTTGCGTCAATACCAGCCCTGTCTGACCGGGATATGAGAGGAGAAGTTACTCTCAAAGGTGGAAGTGGATGTCATTTAGTCGACTTCTCTTAATCTTCCCATGACCATATGGCCTGGTGATTCATTGCGGGAAATGTCTTAGGCGGAATGCGGACATTGCAGCCATTTTCCGTTCCAGCATATCTAGTAGTAACAGGTGGAGGATAACCCCAAAATCCAGCTAAATACAAGCACCAGTTATATGGAGTATATATAAGATTTCAAGCGCATTTCCTCAAATCGTGGGCTTTTTAACGTTTGCGGAGGTCGTCAACAAAAAGGATGGTATGATTTCTGTGTCGTCTTATATTTTCATTGCAATTTTAAATGACGACGAAGGGCAACTCCATCCAATCTTTCGTTAACATTAAGCTTTGCTAATTTCATATCAGAGAAATCATCTAAGCTAATTTAACATACTACACATGTCCGCTGGGATTCAAATGTTAAGGTAACATATACGGTTGCTGTTTATATTTCGGGTCCAGCAATGAAAAGACAATATTTATCATCCAAATATTCTCCATGAAGGTCAATACACTTTTGCATGCGCTCAAGCCAATTTTCGAGGCATTTTTTGCACTCCGTTTGGGACACCTCCAAAACATGGTTTTTGAACGCTTCAACAGAAGCTTCGGGCGTCGAAAAACGTTGTCCACGCAGTAAAAAGAAGTCATGGATTGCCAAATCTGGGCTGAGTATGTTGTGTGCTCAGATATCAAATCATCGCACGAAAATGTTCTTGGGGTAATTCCGTTTTTTGACCGAGATGCATTTTTCAACCCACTGCAAATACAACAAATAGTGCTCCTAAGTGAAAACGCTCTATGTATGTTTACACTAAAAAATTTCAAACTTTCCAATGGAAGTTCCAGGTTGCATCTGGCAAGACTGCCAGGATCTGAAATAACGGGTCCGCCAAATAACTTTTTTTTTGAAAATGCTATAAATAAAAAACTACTGAATATTTGCTCAAATTTCTTTTTTTATTTGAAAGTACAATCCTTCCGGTTAATAATGGAACCTAATTTCATTCAAATGGCTGCCTCGGCTGGCCATGTCTACACGATCGGTCCAGTTTTTAAGCACATTATCGATTGTGTGCAGCTGTATTTCACCAATGGCTTCACGAATATTGTACTTTAAAGCGTCAATTGTCTCTGGCTTGTCGGCGTAACACTTATCTTTGAGGGCACCCCACAAATAATAGTCCAACGGTGTCAAATCGCAGCTCCGAGGTTTTCCAAACGACATCAGCTCTGCGGCTGATAATGCGATTTTCAAAACCAGGGCGCAAAACAACGAGTGTAGCTTCGGCTGTGTGACACGTAGCGCCGTGCTGTTGAAACCAAATGTTGCCAATATCCTCCTCTTCAATTTCTGTGAACAAAACTTCGTTCAACATGCCCCGATAACGATCGCCATTGAGTGTAACGGCCACTCCTTGCTTATTTTCGAAGAAAAATGGCCCAATTATGCCTCTGGACCAAAATCCGCACCAAACAGTGACTCGTTTTGGGTGCATCAGCTTTTCAATGTATGCGTGCGGGTTTTCTGTGCCCCAAATGCGACAACTTTGCTTGTTTGCATACCCGCCAAGATCAAAATGAGCTTCATCTGAAAAGATGATTTTTTGGCAAAATCGGCATCTTCTGTAAGTCGATCGCAGGCCCATTTTTCACATATTTCCCAGCGTTGTTCAAGCGTATACACAACCATATTCGTTCAGCGGAAGGATAAAACTAATTATCTGTCAAATCAGACATGAGCTAAGTGTTACACTTCACGAAATAAGCACTAGTTAAAAAAAAACGTTAGATGGTGGACCCGTTATAAATAGCAATCAGACAAACTCGTATGAGAAAATTTACATATGCGAATTATTATAGATCGAAATCCCCTACGTATCAATTAACACTAAAAAGTTCAATTATTCCAATTATGTTTTAGAGAATATAAAACGTAGATGTCATTAAATGGTATTTACAAATCCAAAAGAAAAAAATGTATTATATTCACACTCAAGTTGGACGTCGTCGCAGAGCCTGCAAGAAGCGTTATGTATTTAAAATTATCCAAGATGTTGATTTTATTACATAACACTGTGTGTAATTTTTTAAGTCATGGCAAAATAAACATATACGGACACCACTACGTGATAAAAGACTAAAAAAAAAAGACCCGTGTTTCCCAATTTTTCCCAAAGTCATGCACTTTTTTTTTATGGGCCGCCAAAGATTTGGGGCCTCGGTATCATTTTCGTAAAAATGTGATCATTTTCTCAGGCTCATATCTTGCAAACCGTTCAGAATTTCGATTTACTCTCTGAGGCAAAGTTGTAGCTGTCATAAAGAACAAAAATTGCGAACATATAAAATCAAAAAAACTTCTCCTTCCAGATCAAAATCGCAAAAAACTTAAAAAATTCGATTTTTTTTACCTTTTTTCCCGTGTTCAGGTCCATAGGTAGCAAACTGTTCAAAATTCAAGGAAACAATCAACTACAAAAATTTACCTAAGATCTCAATAAACAAATTTCTAGAACATATAAACTTCCTAGAGATGATTCTTAACACTGTTTAGGTAGCACGCAAAAGTGAAAAATTTGGCGAAAATTTTTTAATTGCATTTCTTTTACCTTTTTCTCCTGTTCAGGTCCATAGGTAGCAAAATATGAAATATGCCTGGCCAGAACCATGTGCATTCTTCAGTCTATGTTGTTGTATTTGTTCATCCACACTTCCTCTTGGCCTCCACGAGTTACATTGGAATTGATTCAGAGGTGAGCGTGAATCCCAATTACAAAGAAAACAAAAGAATTTTGGGAAGCCGCCCTTATCGACGATCCCTTGCAAAATGTTGATGACCTTCAAATCACAGCAAATCTTCCATTTATTTTCGTAATATTTGATTTTTTCCATTATATCTTTCAATGTTTCATAGCTTTCTTTCATGTTGATACCCATTGCTAGCAGAATGGTAGGTTTTCGGTTCGACACATGCAACAACACTGCTTTCAAGCTTGCAACAGAACCATCAATAAATAATCTCCACTCACTAGCGATGTAGTTCATTCCCATTTTTACCACCAAAGCTTTTATATCGTTGCAGTAAGCGAACGAATTGTCATCATTTAGAGTGTAGAGCATCTGAAATTCAGCTTGTCGTTTGCGGTACGCCGTAGAGTTAACATTAGCATGTGTGAGTTTTCTTTCCTTTAAAAAAGCTGTCAAAAATATTGCAAGTCGCTGCGATAATCCCAATATGGCCACAATGAAATCCATTTCCATTTGTGTTATTAGTTGTGGTCCATCTCTTCCCTGTTGGGGCTCATAATCGGTATCAAATGGATCTTCATAAGTAACACCACTTTCTGTACTCATTGCTGTAAATTCTGTAGTACGATCTGGAGTTGGCGGCCTTGCTGATACAAAATTTTCAGGTGCAAGCACTGGTAGTGTGGCTGTTGCAGTTGCTTTATAAATTTTGTTCTTCCCAGAATGTCGATTTAGACGACATGTATAATTTACGCATGTATAGCAACTGGTTGCATCATGATCACCTGGGCGATTAATCCAGTTTACCGGCTTACAATACTTCATAGTACCTCTGCCTCCAATCAACCATGCCATGAGATTGTTATAACATTGGCGACACACTGTATTAGGTGTGTAATTTTCACCGGTCAAGTCCACTTCGTCGAAAAACAATGTATATGCTCTTTTGAATTCACTAGTTAAAAGATTCTTTTCCTTCTGAAATCTTGTAGATGTTTTTTTTCTGGTTTGATGACCGCAAACGTAGCAAATTAAATCAATATTTTCACACTGCATATTGAAATTGTCAGTTGCCAATGTTGTGTGCGAATTATACTGTAGCACTTTCACTTTTTTTACTTTCACTTTCACTTTATAACCTTTACCGCTGAGCTCTCGTTGATGTCGCGCTGTGAAATGTCTCGATGTGAGCGTCGTGTCGCTTTTATATTGTGTGCTGCGTCCCTTGTTGCGTGTGCTGAGCGTACTGCATTGCCTGTGCTGCTGCTGTCGGTGCATGATCGCGTGATACCTAAGCGCTACCTAAACGGTGTTAACCCTTGGACAAACACATGGTTCTGGCCAGGCATATTTCATTTTTTGCTACCTATGGACCTGAACAGGAGAAAAAGGTAAAAAAAATTAAATTAAAAAATTTTCGCCAAATTTTTCACTTTTGCTTGCTACCTAAACAGTGTTAAGAATCATCTCTAGGAAGTTTATATGTTCTAGAAATTTGTTTATTGAGATCTTAGGTAAATTTTTGTAGTTGATTGTTACCTTGAATTTTGAACGGTTTGCTACCTATGGACCTGAACACGGGGAAAAAGGTAAAAAAAATCGAATTTTTTTAAGTTTTTTGCGATTTTGATCTGGAAGGTGAAGTTTTTTTGATTTTATATGTTCGCAATTTTTGTTCTTTATGACAAGAGCCTCAGAGGGTAAATCGAAATTCTGAACGGTTTACAAGATATGAGCCTGAGAAAATAATCACATTTTACGAAAATGATACCGAGGCCCCAAATCTTTGGCGGCCCATAAAAAAAAAAGTGCATGACTTTGGGAAAAATTGGGAGACACGGGTCTTTTTTTTTAGTCTTTTATCACGTAGTGGTGTCCGTATATGGTTATTTTTTTTCGTGTTGCACTGTGTAATTTAGAATAATTTTTGGTCATCCATATATCCACGGAGCAGTATACAAGTTATAAAGTTCAAACTATCTAACTCCAAGTTTTAGAACATGTGGAGAAAAATATGCAATTTTTAGATTCCTTGAAAAATACTTACATATCTCTTCTAAAATCCCAACGACGAAGCTGCTTTCTGATACCCGAAACACTATTTGTTCAACAATTTTACTTTTGGAAAAGTCGCAGACACTAAAAATTTTAAGATTTTTTTAAATTTTAAATATTTTGGTTTTATTTTTACACTAAACCCATATCCGTTAGTCAAAATTGATTTAGCACTTTATATTCCCTAAAACCTTTTATTAGAGCTGCACATTAGTGTCGTTTCGGGACGTTATGACATTTTTCACGTCTGTATTCAATTCCCGTGGCAAACGCTTTAATTCACGCATTAAGAAGACCACGGTTTAAGAAGGTCACGTTTTAAGACGGCCGCGCTTTAAGAACCATCTAGTTTCTGGGAGGGTATTTTTGTTTAATATTAACGAAAATTAATATCCACCCCTAACAGCAGATGGTGGCATTTAATCAGAATACTTTTTAGACTGCCAGCTACCGCATACTTCTAGGAGTTATCTAAATAGTTCACATTTACACTATCACACATTTTTGTTAATCATTTACTTTTCCCATTAAAAATTTCCCAACATTTGACGTGACGTGTCTTTTTGTCAACTCTGCTAAATTAATTCACTTGTTCTTTATACTTCCATTGGCCAAGAAAGTTTTAATTTTACCGGAATGTACAAAGTGTATCAAGTTTCCTAATGAAAATTATGGTAGCAATGAAAACGATGATGATGGTGGTGATAATGATTATGGATATTACATAAACTCCTACCACTTGCAAAAGTTTTTGTAAAATTTAATATGTATAGCATACTTTTAGGATTATTGTAATCATTAAAATTAATGCATAGTTTAAGGCATTCATTCAATTAAGACATCAAAATGAATGAAAGAATGAATGAATTAATACAGACACAACCGAACGAAATGAATTGAAAGAATTTGCGCCTACACGAAACCTTCTTAAACTACCCACGATTATGCCTAATAACAATTTATAATTTAATTTCCATTTGAAACGAGAAATCACTATTAATCTGAAACACAATGATAATAAATCCATTTAAAATGGGCGGCCAGATGGATGGACGGACAGACTTCACAGAAATACAAATTGACTAATAACAGTAACAATAATAGGCTCGTTCGAAGACGACTATTACACAATATCACCGTTTGAATGAATAGAAACAGGATATCTACCTTCCCCTACTACTGTCATCATACACAAGCCAAATGGCAGAAAGTCACAAAGAAACGGCAACACCAACAACACAAAAGCGGCAACATCATCACCGTCACCATCAGATTTAGCTGGAATAGAATTTGAAAGTAACCAAGAAACATTCGTAGCGAAATGTCTATAGCAAACATTCTTTCAATTCGTCGTTATTAACCATAACGAACATTATTAAGGCAACTTAATGAAGATATCCGATTTTATTGGCAACAAACAACCGGCAACATTAAGCCACCACCAGTCAGCAGCCATTGCCTTGGCCTCCACTTCAGTTTCCAACTCTTCGCCGCCGCCAGCATTAACATTCGATATAGACACTGTCTATATGTGGAAACTTAGCAAATAATTTTATTATTTTCACCCACTGTACCGAGCATCACTCTTCAACTCCCCGTACATCCACAAAATCGGTTACTCCTTGCCGCGTTAAGGGGGAGAAAAAGACACAATTAGTTTTCTTCGCGTTTGGTAGCAGAAGGGCCATAATTACCGGCTCTAACCTCACACTCACCCTCCACTCACTCTATCCCCCCCTCATTTTCCCTAGCAAAACAGAAGTAACACAAATGTAAAATAAAGATATTTGAACTTTAACAAGTCATTTGAGCTCGGCAAAGATGTTACTTCGCTATTTGCTTTGGGGGGAGACACACAAGGTCTATGGATGAAATGCTGAGAGAATGAATTCTAGCTTTGGAATCCTAAGGAATTTCATACCCACAGAAAAAGAACAAGAATATAGGGTTAAGAATATCATGATGGTATTGAAATTTGAAAATAATAAATAACTTAATTACTACTCTGTCTTATAGTAGAGCAAAGTGCCAACGGTAGTGGTAGTACAAGTACATGGAGTAGTCATTAGTGGCAAAACTTTTCTAGAAATTTTATGGTCAATAAGGAAATTCTTCATCTAAACTTTTGCCATGCTATGCGAGGAAGCACTAGAAGAGCCTATGATGTTAAAAGTGAATTTAATTCAAAGGATTTGGTTTAAATATTGGTTTACACGATAAAGCTGCTTAAAGTATTTGCGAAACATTTAACATTTAAAAGTCAATACAAGACACATTATAAAATGTCCTGCTTCATAAATAGCCTACGGGTTGTAACATTAAAACCTTGACTCTACTTAACTACTTCGTCCTTAGACTTCACTTATGAAAATCCGTTGGTACGGAGGACAATTTATTAATTCGGAGAAGAGAAGTTGAAGCATTGGTACATTGCCTTATGTACCATCTGGGAATAAATATGCCTAAGCTCTTAGTCCTTTATTTATTTAAACAATGTATACAAATTTAAAATAATATTACAATCCAACGTATAAACGCTGACAAAAACGGCCTCTGTAACATATTCTCCGAAATATATTCCACAGGAACCATGTATATGTTTGGAACACACTTCAAACATATATATGTTTGAAAGTTCCACACTCAGGTGTATTTAAATGCAAACATTAGCATGTTTACTGGCAAATATTCATGATTTTATGTGGAAATCTATTCGTGCTTCATCCCAAACATCCATATACTTATGTGGAAGCATTCGCGTGTTTCCCCAAACCTCCATATACTTACGTGGAAACATATACGAATTTTCTTCCAAACATAATAATACTTACAACCGAATTATTATTTCTTTCTTTAATTATTATAATTAATTTTATAAATAATTAATACAAAAAATTAAAATATTTACACTTAACATTTACTTGCATTGAATGCATTACTTCTTTTTATTAAATGAGAATCTGCTGCTCTTTTGCATCTCCTTTCTTTGTTGTCTCTCACGTTTTTCTCTTCAGAAGGTTTCAGCTATGCGTTGGTTATCACTATGCGTTGGTGCACGAACAATGTACTTATACACAAATCTAGTTCATGCAAGAGAAGCGAGTATTAATTACTTGTGTTTTTTAGTATACTTCACAAATGGTCCGCCATTCCGATTTTTTCAGTAGAGGCTCGGACAGAAAAAAGGATTCACGTTATTGGCTTCTCCAGTTTCTTTCTTGAAAATAGTTTCTCACTTCAGTAACACACATAAATATATGCGAAACACAACCAAAGCAACATCACAAACCACTCAAGCGTCCGAGCGTTTTTATAGTCTTTTTTCCACTGATAAGCGCTTTTTATGTCCTCCGGCCGATGAACCATTGACGACTGAATACATGAAATTAAAACGCATTACCTCACCCAAAATAAGAAACACTGACTTCATCTGATAGAATAATGCAAAAATACATAAACACACTTACAAGATATACACACTCGTTGCCCCTCGTTTATTATCTTGCTCTCGAGAGAACATAAACATTGCAACAAACAATGGCTGATTTTGTATCACAAACACAGATACATTTCGTTCGCAAAAACATATGTTATAACATATTAATCATTGTATCTCAAACATGTAATATTGAATAGCAAATATAATTCGTTTGGGCACAAGTATATTATATTTGCGACAAGCTCCAAACACATGTTGTATTTGCATTCAAACAACAAAAAACGACAGACAGCGTGTAAGTAAAGGGTTCACGACGAACGTAGTGCGTCATCGAATTCTCTCCATCGATTTTTGTCTCTGGCAAGTGATTTAATTTGGTTCCATTACAGTCGATTTTGCTGATATTCCTTAACCTGGCACCTTTTCCATTTATTTGGTGATTTCCCTGGGAGATTCCCCTGCGGGTTTCAATCAAGTGCCACTCTAGAAATATCTGTTGATGGCCGCCTAAGTATATGGCCGATCTAAGTCAATTTTCTTCTACGTATATGCAACTTAATAGGGCTGATACATGTAGGTTGCCAAAGTACTTAATCAGAAATTATTCTAGACAATAGTAACTGAGAATTTGTCTCAGACAACGATTGGCAAACGTTCGCGCCTTCTTCATTGTCAGTTTCGTCAAGCTCCAAGTAGCACAACCTTATAACAGTACAGAGTTCACACTGCAATTGAATATTCGCAATTTCGTCCCTTCCAATATTCTCTCATTTCGCCAGATTTTGTGCAGGTTCAGGAATGCATATTCGATCTTACTTCTGACTTATTCGATCACCTTTATCCGCCTACAGAGTTGACTGAATTGAGAATCCCGTTCTGTTCGAGCACGCATTAGCTTTGTCTCCTTTATATTTATTCGCTATCCTACTTTTTTCGCATCTTCGGAGAATCTGTTTACCTTGGCCCCGATGTCATCAAATTTGTGGCCCATAAGACATATGAGGAGTCGCAGAAAAAGACGTGCCTTTTTGTATTATTTTACAAAATGCATAAATTTGGTTAAGTTGTATTGGAAAATATCTTATTTAGATAATTTTTCTTGTCTTCCCATAGACTAGAGTCATACCTAGAGATAAGAAAATGTTGTAACTTTATCGTACAATCGGATGAAAAGTATAATCTTGGATTTTGCAACATATTGAAATGATCACGAAGGCACGTTTTGTTCTGCAACTCCTCATATGTCATCTACGTAGTCAATATCAAGTAGTTGTTCATACGTACTCTTTTGAATGCCAACTGGTGCGTCTGCGTTAGTTGCCGCGATTGAAAATTAATGATTTCCCATTACATCCCATACAGGAATTGGGCTTCTAACAACCAGTGAGCTATTCTCTTTCTAGTTCTATACTCACTGATTGGGACCTACAGTTTTTATACCGATTCCGAACGGTATTTTGAGAAGCTTTTTCATGGCTTAATACCACACTGCAACATGAAAAAATATAACCATATACGGACACCACTAAGGGATAAAAGACCAAAAAAAAGAGTCGTGTCTCCCAGTTTTGCCCAAAGTCATGCCCTTTTTTTATGGGCCTCTAAATATTTTGGGCCAAAGGTGCCATTTCTGTAAAAAAGTGTCTATTTTGTCAGGCTCATATCTTGCAAACCGTTTAGAATTTTGATTTACTACCTGATGGAAAGTTGTATCTCTTGTCAAAAATTGTGAACATCATTGTGAACATTTTCCCCCTGTTCAGGTCCATAGGTAGCAAACCGTTCAAAATTTAAAGAAACAATCAACTATTAAAATGTACCTAAGATCTCAGTAAACAACTTTCTAGAACATATGAACTTCCTAGGAAAGATCTTATATGTTCATAATTTTTGATCCTTATGACAAGGGCTACAACTTTCCCTCAGAGAGTAAATCCAAATTCTGAACTATTTGCGACATATGAGCCTAATAAAATGATCACTTTATTGCAAGAATGACATCGAGGCCCCGAATCTTTGGGGGCCCATAAACAAAGTGCATGGTTTTGGGCAAAACTGGGAGACACGGTTTTTTTTTTTTGTGTTTTAACACGTAGTGGTGTCCGTATATGGTTATATTTCCATGACTTAAAAAATTATGCACAGTGTAATTGATTTTGTACATGCTGAAGAAAAATAACGGCCTCTCTAACATATTCTCCCAAACATATTCTGCAGGAACCATGTGAATGTTTGGAACACACTCCAAACATTCATATGTTTGCAAGTCCCAAACTTAAATAAATAAATGGTTTTCCATTACATCCCATGAAGGGACTGGGGAGAACTTCTCACAATCACTGAGCTATGCGCTTTCCAGTTTTCACTCACTGATTGGGACCTACAGTTTTACACCGATTCCGAACGGTAATTTGAGAAGCTTTTTCATGGCTAGATACTCGATAGTGTCGCCGTCACTATGCGAGGTGACCGCCGCCGAAAGAAAATTTGAAGGTCCCAAATTTACTTGTATTTAAATGCAAACAGAATCATGGTTACTGACAAACATGTATGCTTCTACATGAAAACATATACGTTCTTCAACCCACTCATCCATACACCTACGTGGAAGCATTCGCGTGTTTCTCCCAAACCCACATATACTTCCGTGGAAACATATGTGAATTTCCCCCCAAATATAATAATATTTAGAAACGAATTATTCTTCGATTTCAATATACGGTCACCTCGCCTAGTGACGGCGACACTATCAAGTATCTAGCCATGAAAAAGCTTCTCAAATTTCCGTTCGGAATCGGTGTGAAACTGTAGGTCCCAATCAGTGAGTGAAAACTGGAAAGCGCACAGCTCAGTGATTGTGAGAAGTTCTCTCCAGTCCCTTCATGGGATGTAATGGGAAACCATTTTTTTTTTTTTTTTAAATCCAGATTTATAAATAATTAATACATAAAATTAATAGATTTAAAACGGTCGTTTTTACATTAATTTGCATTGACTGCATACTTTTTTTTTCATGCAATGAGAATCTGCTGCTATTTTGCTTCTCATTTCTTTGTTGTCTCCCAAGTTTTTGTTTTTAGAAGGTTTCAGCTATGCGTTGGTACACAAACAAGATACTTGTATACAAATCAAGTTCGTGACAAGTCAAGCGTGGATTAATTACACTTATTTCACAAATGGTCCGACGTTCCGATTTTCTCAGTAAAGGCTCGGACAGACAAAGGGCTTCACGTTGTTGCCCTTTACTTTTTTTTCTCGAAATCATATCTCACTTTGGTAGCACACATACATAAATACAAAACACGTACACAAAACCCAAAGTAACATCTGCAACCCTTTAACCGTCCGACCCTTCGATTATTATTTTTCACAGATCAATCGCTTTTGATATCCTCTGTCCGATGAACCATTGACGACTGAATACATGAAACTAAAACGCATTATATCAGCCAAAATAAGGAACATTTCATCTGCAATTTACACGCAAATTCATGAATATTTATGACCCACTGACTGAGAGAAAAATGAAAAAATACTGATACACACTTCAAGATAGACTCTCTTGTGGTCCTTCTTTTATTCTCTTGCTCTCGAGAGAGCATAGACAGTGCAACAAACACAGCTGTATTTGTATCACAAACTTTAATATTTGTGGGTCGCAAACACATATATTATAACATATTAATAATTGTGTCTCAATCATGTAATACAGAATAGCAAACACAATGTGTTTAGACACAAGTATATTATATATGCGACAAGTTCCAAACACACTTTACATTTGCATCCAGACAGATTTTTCAGCGTGTACTTGTGACGGCCGCCGAAAGATATTTAAGGCGGCGAGCGCAGAGATCGAACTAACAATAGGCGCGCACATTAACCATTCCACCACCGATGGCCACTACCTCGAAATTCCGCCATTACCTCGTCCATAAGTAGATTACACTCCTGTCCAACTCCCGCAGATTCGAAGAGAGGCCCGCTTTATTTTCTATTAAAACGAACTTTATACGCTGCCGCTCTGTACAGTTCACGGAACATGGTCACTATATTTTCCTGCGAGCGTTGTGATGTCTCCCCAGTTTCCGCACGGCGTTAAATAACCATTCGGCGGGATAGTGGTAATCACTCCCTCTTTCCACTCCGCAGGAATTTTGTTGTCAAGACGATAGCAGGAATACATATCTGCCGTGCTTATCAAGAAGGACTCAAGTCCACTTTCCTAAATTTTTCAGGATAACCAGATTTCTAAATTCTGCTTGGAGCTTTATTTGTGATAAGAAACCCCTTGGTTGTCATAATGAAATTAATAACATTTATGTAGTTTTGCCCCAATTTCCAACCATAACGGAAGGTGCAAAATGTTGCTTAATATTTTAATTTTTAATACTTTGGAGTTGAGTCTTTCTTAGTAAAAAGGGTAGATATATATCCAATACATATATTTATATCCAACACTGCCAGAAATATTTCCTAAGTTTGTGTCACATTCTAGGATTCAAACACAGTTAGCCCATTAGCTTAAGTCAGTGTCTCGCATAACTGGGTTTCTGATGATCTTATTATTTTACTTTCTCTGTTTAGATATTGCGATGGCTATACCGTACACGTAGAAGTAGAAAGCCCACAGCACACTGATTGTGAGACGCCCTGCCATGTCCCTCTTTCGGGGGTAAGGGGAAAATATTTTTTAATTATTTATACTACTGGCAATAAACTACTTTTGCAAGATTATTAGAACTACAGAAACCTAAAACCGATGAAAAATTATCGTTTCCCACAAAGAAAATGTTAGGCCATTGAAATTCGATTGAGGAATTTTAAACGAGCAAACGAGCAATAATGTTTATGAGAAACGGAAAGTGTGACATAGTGGTAGCACATGCAAGTAGAAGGCGGAAGCTGACGAATGGTCCCGATTAATATCAGGGGTATGGAGTCGGAGTTCGTCTTTGGGAGTCGCAATTCGACTTTGGGAGTCGGAGTTCGACTTTAAGAGTCGGACTTCATAATAATTTGTCCGGGGTCGGATTTGGCATTGGAGTCAATTTCATTTCGCCCGACTCCAACAACGTATTAAATTAAATCTAACAAATTCATAAATAGCAATAAGCAAGTAGATGAAGGAATACAATACTTCACCGAAGATATGAATTCTTTGGTAATATTAGGGATAGGACAGTCATGCCAATTGATTGGCGTGGACCGCTCTATACTAGGTTTTGTCAGTGGTGTCAAATCATAAAAAAATGGTGCCCCATATAATACTTTCTAGTATTATACTCATTGATTGGGACCTAAAATTGTACGCCGGTTCCGAACGGTATTTTGAGAAGCTTTTTTCATGGCTAAATACTCGATAGTGTCGCCGTAACTATGCGAGGTGACCGATGCCGAAAGCAATTTAAGGTGGTCAGGACAGGAATCGAACCCAGAGGCACGCAGACTAACCATAGCATCAAAAATGGCTGCCATTTTAAAGAGTGTTTTAGATAGAAATTAATTACGAAAGGGTTAGCTGTCAAAGTAACTGTCATACTGAGCTCACTTTTTAACACTTATGATCAGTATAACCTGGCAAATCATAACGAATAGATTTACGGTTGAATAGCATTACCAATTTATACAAATTTGCTTTGAAAATCAATCATCGATTCGGGCAACTTCTAGACGACTTCGTGGTTTTTATAGTGCAAATAATCTTCCACCTCAGCAAGCCATCCTTCAAACCGTGGATAGATTCCCAACTATATCGATTCGTCGTCGGCTGCTGGAATTAGGGGTCTGTCCGTCCACTACTTGCACATTTTGGCGGAAAGGTCTTGGGGTACACCCATATAAAATCCAGCTGGTGCAGGAATTAAAGCCACGGGACCAATATATTGGTTGTTATTTCACCGCTTGGGCTCTAGAGCAGTTTAAACTGACGCGATGTTTTATAGCAAAATTGTGTTCAGAGATGAGGCTCATTTTTCGCTTAAGGGGTTCGTTAATAAACAAAATTTACCTATACACTAGGGTGTACTGAAGTCTTTATTTTTTGAGAGAGGGTCGACGCGTAATGAAGAGATGCTTACGGAAGCGTCAAACTTTTTTTTAAACGAGGTTACTTTTAGTCCCCTGTCGGACGTTGAAGTTTCGATTCTTAGTACATTTTCGAAAAAAAAAACAATTTATTTTTTTTTTAAGAAGTGTCATGATGAACATATTTACAAAAAAATATTTTTAAAAAATGTTTACAGAGCATTTTTTTTCACGACGTCATTTTGAATCTTTATCATTGTCTTCTCCAATTTGCTGTATTTTTCATAAATATTCCATCAAATAGCTAATTTTTCAAAAAATTTCATTTGATTCGCAGGTTTGTCTTTCTGTTTAGTAAAAATCACCTACAAATATACTATGTATTTTATACAGTTGATGGAATATTTATGTAGAATGCAGAAAAGTGGGGAAGACTTAATATGCACGAAAGAGATTTCAAAATGATGTCGTGAAAAAAATGTAGTATAAAAATTTTGAAAAGTTAGCGCACCATGATCAATGATTTTTGGAACGAAGTTCATTATCGCACGTTGCTGGATGGGGGCTAAATTAAAAAAATTAAACAACTTTTATATTAACACTATTATGCTAATGCCCACTACTAGCAACAATATTGTCTAATTTTGCTTTGGTTTGTGTCTAGACTAACTACGTGTCTCACATATGTTGGGAAATTTCTTGTTTAATGGGAAGTTTTCTAGGTGGAGCCTGTAACCAATATTTAGTACATATTGTACAAAAAAGCCAAAGTAAGAGAAATTAAAAAAAGAAACATTTTCTTAAATAAGTGCCTTTTCTTACAAAAGTAAATTTTTTAAAAAAAAAATAACTACTCATATTCGTACACAGTTTCTTAAAAAAAACCTTATCTTAAAGAACCTTTGCTTAAAAAATATAATTTTCTTAGAAAAGTACATTTTCTTAAAAAAATTAAATTTTTTTTAATATTCAAAAACTAAATTGTTCGAGCGTTTGGTCGTATTTTGTTTATCAATTGTTATCATTTCTATCCAAAGGGTAGCGAAATATCGAAGAATAAAATTAATAAAAAATACGACCAAACGCTCGAACAATTTAATTTTTGAATACAACACAATAGGTTGGATAAATTATTATTTTTTTTTTTCAAATAAGTATGTGTTCTTTAAAAAGTATATTTTCTTACAACAAATTGACTTTTCTTAAAAAAACTGTCTTTTCTTTAAAGAGTACCTTTTGTGAGAAACAAAATAACTTTTCCTGAGATAAGTATCTATTCTTAAAAATGTACATATTCTTGAAAAAAGGGCCAGCTCAAAAAAAATCATATTTCTTCAAAAAAAATCCTTCTCCTAAAAAAATACATTTTGTTACAAAAATTCATTTTCTTAAAAGTACCTTTACTTAAAAATAAAATAATACCCCTTCTTTTCTTGAGATAAGTAGCCTTTCTGAAAATAAGTACATTTTCTTAAAAAAAATTACCCTTACCTTAAAAGAGTACCACTTCTTAAAAAAGTACCTATTCCTAAAAAAGTACTTCTTTGTAAACAAATTCATACTCTTATAGCTTTTCCCTACAGAAAGCACTTCTTCATAAAAATAGTACTTTTTCTTAAAAAAAAAACATTATCTTTTAATAAAAGAAGTACCTTTCTTTAAAAAAGGACCTTTTCGGGAAAATATAACACATATTCTTCAAAAAAGACCTAAATATAAATTTAAAAAAAAAATACATTCTACAAAAAAAATTTGTTAAAAAAATTTATCATTTTAAAAAAAGTATCTTATCTTACAGGTGAACGTCGGTGGTGCAATAGGTAGTGTGCGCGCCTCTAGTACATGAGAGCCTGGGTTCGATCATTGCTCTGACCACCTTAAATTTATTTCGCCGGTGGTCACCTCGCATAGTGACGACGACACTATTGATTACATAGCCATGAAAAAGCTTCTGCAAATACCGCTCCGAACCGGTGTAAAAACTGTAGGTCCCAATTAGTGAGTGAAAAATTAGAAAGCATACAGCTCACTGGTTGTGAGAATGTAATGGGAAACGGTATTTTTATAATTTCCTAAAGATCCTTTTAAATTATTGAATTTTTCAACGGGGGCCTGAGGCGTATTGGAACTAACTAGTGTTGATAATATATAGCGAAAGGAACTCCGTTCCAACCGTGTGTCCCCTGACACCTCATGTGATTTTTTTTTTGTTTGAAAATATGGGTGATATTGATCCGCGAGAGATATGGTTTCAACACGGTGATGCTACGTGCCAAACGGCGACCGCAACAACCATCAATATCGAGAAATGTACCTGTCAATTGGCCTTCAAGGTCAATTGGCCTTTGTCACCTCTCGATTATTTCCTGTGAGGCTGCGTGAAGTCACTGGTTTATGCTGATAAGCCAGCAACAACTGACGCGTCTGAGGCCACAATTGTTCTTGTGATTCGTGACATACGGCCAGCAATGCTCGATAAAGTGACCCAAAACTGATTGTCCAGAATGTGCTGCTTCATCAAGAACAGCCGCGGTGACCGAAATTATTTATAAATTTTTTAATGCTAAAATCAAAAAATTTTTTGATTGAAATTTAATTTTTTGTGCTATTTTTTACAATTTTAACTTATATTGCCCTTAAACAAAACACCCTTTTTATTGTTTATAGAAAAGCCGGCTTTCGGACGTGCTAACTACATGGTGTAGGGCTGCCTCCGTCGACTTTCCCTTCATTTAGGCATGCTAGCTCTTTGACAGATCGCTATTGGGGGCACTCGTGACCCGATATGTTCATCCAAGATTCTCTCTAGAGTTTTGTGTATGAATGATGCGAGGCTTAATGGTCCCATATTGGTCAGATTTATGGTCGTTCTTCTCAGCCTTGGGGATGACTAAATCTTTCATCTTTCTCCAACTTACTGGGATTTGATTTAATCATGTATAATGCCCTGAGCGATGTGGTAACTCACCTTACTACATTCTGTAACGCTATTGGAAGTATTCCATCAGGGCCTGGCGGTTTGATTGGCGATAATCCCACATAATATTGTCAATAATAATCAATATACTTACGGTATCTTCGTCGCCCAACTCCACTGCTGATGATTTACTTCTTTATCCAGCATGTGATATTTGATATTGCTCTGGTCACTCAGTCCATCCATCCAACCTGCGTATGAGAGATGGATTTGTGTGATCCTTCCCTGGGACGTATAAGGCGCCTCAGTTGTACAAGATGTAATGGGAAATCAACTTGTTTTTTTTTCAAATTGTTTTCTGAAAACTACAGATCACACATATGACAGACACCTCATCTACGCGACATGAATGTTGCATCGGCATTACGCTGCCTCAATTGTGCGCCTTTTCCTGTCGTACCAACAGCAACATTTTAAACTTGTTACAAATACTTTTAACAATATATAACAACGTCGACAAAAAGTATCCCCCAAAACACTAAGAATAGACATTATTCCAACTTAAAACAACACATTAATCCTCAAAGTGTTGACTCCTTGAGAAAGAAACACTCCAACTGGAAATATAATAACTTCTTGTGTTCCTCTTTTGTCTCCTTTCCCAACTACAACACACATATACTTTTGTACTTTTTCCTACTTTTATGATGACGCTGAGATGCTGCTCATGGTACTTTTTGCAAGTTGTTCTCTACTTTTACTTTGGTTGCTGCTTCATATCCATCTTGAAACTGCTGTGAAATAAATAACTTTTTAGTAAAGAAGACCAACAAAAAAAAAATGCCAAAGAATCCAATACAATACGCTCTAAAGAGTTTGGGTAAGACGCACAAACACCATCCAAAAAAATAAAACCAAACGAAAATCGCAAAACTACTAAGGAAATAATACAGAATATACTACAGAACAAGTGTGAGTGTGTTACACTCGAGGAAAAATCTGGGGGATCAATAGCAAACAAGGTGCAAAATATAGAAAGAGGATTAGGTGAGAATTTAGTGGAACTTATGGTAAAGAGAGGAAAATCCTTAGGAAATGTAGACACAGTTTGGTGTAAGATATTTGGTGGAAAATATACGGCTTGCATATGTGCAAGTTATTGACTTTCACTATTTTGTTGGTTTAGCAATTGCAATATTATGTTCAAGTGCTTACACGCTGAAAAATCTGTCTTTTTTTGTTGTTTGGATGCATATATAGCATGTGTTTGGAACTTGTCGCAAATATAATATACTTGTGCCCAAACACATTGTGTTTGCTATTCAATATTACAAGTTTGAGACACAATGATTAATATGTTATAACATATGAGTTTGCTACCCATATATATCTGTGTTTGTGAGACAAAAACAGCAATGTTTGTTGCACTGGTAATGCTCTCTCGAGAGCAAGAGAATAAAAGAGGTGTGTATTTGTATTTTTGCATTATTCTCTCAGTGAGTGATTCATAAATATACCTGAAGGTACGTCGTGTCGTGTAAATTTCAGATGAAGTCAGTATTTCTTTTTTTGACTGATGTATAGAGTTTCAAATTCATGTATTCTGTCGTCAATGGTTCACCGGACATAGGGTATCAAAATCGCTTGATCAGTGAAAGAAGAATAAATTAATGCTCGGACGGTTAACTGGTTTGTGATGTTGCTTTGGTTTTTGTGTATGTGTTTCGTATATAACGGGTCCTCCAAATAACTTTTTTTTTTGAAAATGCTATAAAAAAAAACTACTGAATATTTTCTCAAATTTCTTTTTTTATTTGAAAGTACAATCCTTCCGGTTAATAATGGAAAATAATTTCATTCAAATGGCTGCATCGGCTGGCCATGCAGTAGCCTACACGATCGGTCCAATTTTTAAGCACATTATCGATTGTGTGCAGCTGTATTTCACCAATGGCTTCACGAATATTGTCCTTTAAAGCGTCAATTGTCTCTGGCTTGTCGGCGTAACACTTATCTTTGAGGGCACCCCACAAATAATAGTCCAACGGTGTCACATCGCAGCTCCGAGGTGGCCAAACGACATCAGCTCTGCGGCTGATAATGCGATCTTCAAAAACAGGGCGCAAATCATCAAGTGTAACTTCGGCTGTGTGGCACGTAGCGCCGTCGTGTTGAAACCAAATGTTGCCAATATCCTCCTCTTCAATTTTTGTGAACAAAAATTCGTTCAACATGGCCCGATAACGATCGCCATTGAGTGTAACGGCCACTCCTTGCTCATTTTCGAAGAAAAATGGCCCAATTATGCCTCTGGACCAAAATCCGCACCAAACAGTGACTCGTTTTGGGTGCATCAGCTTTTCAATGTATGCGTGCGGGTTTTCTGTGCCCCAAATGCGACAATTTTGCTTATTTACATACCTGCCAAGATCAAAATGAGCTTCATCTGAAAAGATGATTTTTTTGGCAAAATCGGAATCTTCTGTAAGACGATCGCAGGCCCACTTACCATGATTTTTAAAGTAATGTCGCAATATTTCCCAGCGTTGTTCAAGCGTATACACAACCATATTCGTTCAGCGGAAGGATAAAACTAATTATCTGTCAAATCAGACATCAGCTAAGTGTTACCTACCATTCACGAAATAAGCACTAGTTGAAGAAAAAAACGCTAGATGGCGGACCCTTTATTTATGTGTGCTACCAAAGTGAGAAATGGTTTTGTGGAAAGAAACTGGAGACGGCGACAACGTTAATCCCTTTATCTGCTCGAGCCTCTACTGAAAAAATCAGAATGGCGGACTATTTGTGAAGTATGCTAAAAAAAATTACAGCAGACAGTTGTCCGAGGCCGTCGGCCACGGACTGCCCCTGCAGGCTGTGTCAGAGACACGGCCATTAAGTTTAACGTAGAATACCCCATCCGATAAGACAGAAAACATATATAACAATAAATGATAACATTACAACCACTCGTTGCTTTCTTGTATTTCGTGTAGGTGTCATTTTGATTAGTAGTTTTTATTTTAATTTACTAAACGTCAACTGTCAGCTGCTGTCAAGCAGCATCAAGCAGCATTGTTATTTTGCTTACTTGGCAACACTTTCATTTAACATAAAAATGTATGAATTAATTTTTTCATATATTTTTTATAATTATATATCCATGTTAAATTCAAATTCACATTTAACATTTTGTTTCACTAAAATTCATAAGTAAATATACGAAATTTCAATATTTCATCAATCAAACCAACAGCCGAAGGTTTGTGTCCATACTAAAACAGCACCATAGTTTGTGTTCACTTTACAAACTCAAACAGTCAACCAAACACCACACATATGTTTGAGTGTATGAGTTTAAACAATTTTCATTTGAGAAATTTAAATATTAGGAAGATATCAACCAATATGAAATGTATATCAAACGAAAGATAACATCTTCATTTACCTACGAAAAAATTTTTAAATAAAGTACTCGCTTCTCTTGCATGAACTAGATTTGTATTTAAGTATATTGTTCGTGCACCAACGCATAGTGATAACCAACGCATAGTTGAAACCTTCTGAAGACAAAAACGTGAGAGACAACAAAGGAAGGAGAAACAACCAAGCAGCAGATTCAAAACCAAACAAATACTGGATTCAATGCAAGTAAATGTAAAAATCATTTAAATATTTTATTTGTTTGTATTAATCCGTTTGAGTTTATAGTATTCGATCTGTCAATTATTATTTATATACATAAGTAAATGTTGACAAAATTAATTATAATAAATAAAGAAAGAAAGAATAATTCGTTTCTAGCTATTATTATATTTGGAAGAAAATACGCATATGTTTACCCGTAAGTATATGGAGGTTAGGGGGAAACACACGAATGCTTCCACATAAGTAGTTATATGGATGTTCGCGGTGAAGCACGCATATGTTTCCACGTAAAAGCATACATATTTGTCAGTAAACATGCTAATGTTTGCATTTAAATACACCTGAGTTGGGGACTTGCAAACATATATATATATATATATATGGTGAAGTGTGTTGCAAACATATACAAGGTTCCTCCAAAATTAATTTTGCGAGAATATGTTACAGAGGCCGTTTTTTTTCAGCGTGTAAAGATTAATCTGGAAAGGTTGAACTGATTCAGAAGTTACAAAAATCAATACATAAATCGATAAAAACTAAATTATTACTTAACTCATATAAAGAGTTCGATGGACGACTCACCTAGACTCTTTATCCCATAGTGATACGAGATTAAGCGCTAGCCCTACATGAAGCCCAGTTTGTTTCTTCGAGATGCTGAAAATCATTTTGGCTTTCACAGTCCTCCTATGTCTGAAAACAAAAAGGATCCAATTGCTGGCATAACTCTGCAGGTTAAAACAGGACAAGTGCAGAGAAGATCCACAGGAGGCTGTTTTTCACCATAACAATTTCAACAAAAGTTATTTGTTACGAATTTTAATATCGCTGCATGCCTTCCAAGCAGACATTGTACCGTCAAAGCTACCGCAAGCCTTAAGTTCGTAGAACTGAAACAGAGCCCTCAATAAGACAGTGGCAATATAGATGGGATATCTCGCAAAATGGTACATGGATGTACAACCTAATCCCGAAGGTGGAAACATGGATCAAAAAAGTCACGGCAAGTGGACTACCACCTCACCTAGTTTTAACAGGCCATTTAGGATTTAGGGTGGTCGTCGGTGGTAGTGTGCGCGGCTCTTGTAGATGAGATCGTGGGTTCGATCCCTGCTCTGACTACTTTAAATTTCTTTCGACGGCGGTCACCTCGCTTAGTGACGACGACACTATCGAGTATTTAGCCATGAAAACCTTCTCAAAATCGGTGTAAAACTGTAGGACCCTATCAGTGAGTGTAAAACTAGAACGCGCACAGCTCACAGATTGTGAGAAGCTCTCCCTAATCCCTACATGAGATGTAACGGGAACCTGTTTATCTAGTTATTTATGGAAGATTTAGGAAGTACCTATTTAAGTATGGACATGATACCTCACCGATCTGGCCAAGTTACCCTGGTATGAAAGAAGATACAGAGCACGTCATCGTAAGGTGCCTAAGATTTGAAGATAATCCGATCAACTCAGTCAGTGAGCTAAGGCATGACATGACCCCCGAAGAAAGTTATAGAAATAATGTTGTGGTCAGAGGGGGAGTGGAAGTTGCTCCACAACTATATAACCTCCGTTATGGAAATTTTTGCGTATAAAAGAAGATTTACGAAAGGCAACTATGGGACCAGAAGTGCAAAATTAAGTAGCCTAAATGCCATACAACCCCGCGAAGTAATCCCTTAGATTCCGAGCGGAGGAGAATGGTGGGGACTTGGGAAGGCTATTTAGTTAGGATTTCAATCCCAAATCTGTCGAACACCACATACTGAAGTTGTTATTATGTTTTGGAAGATTCCGCACCCCAAGGGAAAACAGAGCCTTGACATCTTGGGCCTACATACAACATAAGTTTAATAGATGTCCTCCTATAAAATGTCGTCCAGGTTTGCATTGTGCGCGCATAGTCTGTGTTCTCATCCACATTTCATGCACTCGTACATTTAAGCAGGATATGCTTCGAACTGTTAAGTCATGCCGACATGTTTCATTTCCTAAGGAACATGGGAAACATAAGACTTATAAGATAACCCCTATAAAAAATTGGCCAGATTTGCTTTAACATGGACTCTAGTTCACGGTTCTTATATTATCACATAGGCCAATTCATGCGAACATGGTTACAATTCTCCAGGATCATACCAATAACTTCCGGTTCCTGAGGAACCCTTAAAGTAGTTCACCCTCACTAGATATAATATAAATAAAGACTTGGGCAAGTGTTTATTTCAAGAATAAGTTCCTAAGAAACCTAGGAAACATACGGCTCATAGATCTAAAGAAAAATAAATAAATGTTTTCCCATTACATCCCATGAAGGAATCGGGCTGTGCGCTTTCTAGTTTTATACTCACTGATTGGGAACTACAATTTTACACCGGTTCCGAACGATATTTCGAGAAGCTTTTCCATGGCTAAATACTCGATAGTGTCACTATGCGAGGTGACCTCCGTCGAACGAAATTTAAGGTCAGAGCAGGGATCTCAAGTACAAGAGGCGCACACACTAACCATTCACCACGGACGGCTTACAGATCTACCTCTATAAAAAGTCGGTCAGATTTGCCCTGTTCGTGGCACTCGTCCACCCTTCATATACTATAACATATGACCTTTCATTCGGAACATGCTTACAAGTCTCTAGGGTCATATGTACTAACACCTTCCAGTTCCTCAGGAACCTCCACAGTAGTTTATCCATGCTGAAATATATGGGCCTCTCTAACATATTCTGCAGGAACCATTTATATGTTTTGAACACACTTCAAACATTCATATGTTTGCAAGTCCCAAACTTACTTGTATTTAAATGTGAACGGTGTCATGTTTACTGGCAAACATGTATACTTTTACGGGGAAACATGCGTTTTTCATCCCAAACAGCCATATACTTACGTGGAAGCATTCGCCTGTTTCCCCCAAACCTACATATGCTTACGTGGAAACACATGCGTTTTTCCTCCCAAACATAATAATATTTAGAAAAGAATTATTCTTTGATTTCAATATATATGTATTATTTATTATAATTAATTTTATCAATATAAATCCACATTTATAAATAATTAATACAAACAATTAAAAGATTTAAAAGGCCCCATTTAACGTTTACTTGCACTGAATGCATTATTTGTTTTTTTTCATGAAATGGAAATCTGCTGTTCTTTTGCATCCACTTTCTTTGTTGTCTCTCACGTTTTTTGTTTTCAGAAGGTTTCAGATATGCGTTGGTTATCACTATGCGTTGGAACACAAACAATATACACGTCGTGTTCATGCAAGCCCAGCGTGGATTAATTACTTTTGTTTCTATATTGACAGACAAAAGGCCTCACGTTGTTGCCCTTTCCAGTCTGTTTCCTCAAAATCGCAAAACCAAAGTAACATCACAAACCATTTAAGCGTCTGAGCCTTTGATTATCCTTGTTTCACTGATCAAGCGCTTTTGATATCCTCTGTTTGATGAACCATTGACGTCTGAATACATGACACAAAAAAACACAATACATGAGACAAAATAAGAAGAAGAAACACTGACTCCCCATGCAATTTGCACGCACATTTAGGAATATTTACGAATCACTGACTGCGAGAATGACGCAAAAATTAGTTATACACTTACAAGATAGACTCTCTCGTTGAGCCTCTTTTATTATCTTGATCTCGAGAGAGCACAACTGTATTTGCATAACAAATACAGACATATTTGAGTCACAAACACATATATTATAAAACATTAATCATTGCGCCGCAAACATGTAATATTTAATAGCAAACACAATGTGTTTGGACACTTATATATTATATTTGCAACAAGTTCCAAACACATTTTATATTTGCATCCAAACAACAACAAAAATACAGATTTTTCAGCGTGTCCAGACAGATAGATAGATAGATATCTGATCATTCGGCTTCGAACCATCCGTGTGAAAATTCGTATATTCCTCCACACCAAGAACTTCTTTACTCTAGGAACCCTTTCCGGTATGGAGGGTGCGATTTCCGGTCGAATGTTGGCTTGTTGATCAATAGAAAAGATATCCGAGACGTCGTGACCAAAAAAAAATATGCTGGCATCTGGTAATACTGTGAATGGGTACCTAAACGACTCTTCTGAGCCATAGACAACCTGCAGTGAAAACTTGATCAATCGCCGATTTCCGTGGCACCTCGTTGAATGAGGTAACGAATTCTTGGATTAAATTAGGTATTGGTAACTTCTAAGTATTGATCTAAGTTTACTATCTGGTAAGCAGCTTGAGAACTGCGACAGCAGACCAACGGAGATAGCCCTGCATGAACTGGTGAGACTCATAGTGAGGTCATTGGCTGCTAAGTTGTACACGTTGCCTGTCTGTCTTAACACTGAGGGTGTGCACAATTATGCCATGAAATGGAATAGGGTCCCTTCCCTTAAAGCCAAATTTTCCGCCTGATACACTCCACAGTGATCAAATGGTCCAGATCGACACTAATTCCCTTTAATTTAATTGATCCATACAATACTCTCGGTTTCTTTACCCACTGTGTAGATCCAGTAAGAGCCCTGATTTGGATCCCATATACATTTGGATCCCACATCCATTTGGATCCCATAAAGGTGTAGAGGGATATCGTCGCTTTGTTCGTCCTTTCACTTATGTTGGGTCTGAAACTAGGCTTGCTGTCAAAAATAATACCCACTTTTTTACCACACTGAACAAGATTAATTTTCTACCCGTCTAAAGTGCTTAGTTACATGGAGTGGGGCTTATAACTCTGGGTAAACGACACCAGGTTGGTAGCTTACCCTACAATAAATCTGTTAGAATATTGGGAAAATATTACTTTCCTACTGCTGTCATGTCGTCCGCATAAGCTATTACTTTTCCACCTTCATTTTCGAGAGTAACCAGTATTCAGTTAAGCGAAAAGTTCCACAGAACTGGAGGCAAGACCGCTCCGTCAGGCGTGTCTCTGTTGATATTCATGGTAGATATCAAGATGCCCAATTCGACAGTGGCTCGTCCCTAGGTGAGCATTCATTTTAAATGCCAGCTCTTTAAGATTTACGCCAACTCCAAGGGGCGATAACGCCAATTCTGTATGGGGTACAGTTCTGATCTGAATATGATATTACTAAACGCACTCTCAATGTCAAGAAAGGCAAACAAAGTGTACTTATTACCATCCAATGACTCCATTTTAAGTCCTGCTAGTTGCTTGTGGAGTTGGCCCTGTAGATCTGACTTTTCACTACGCTTGATGCGCACCGGATAGTAATCCCACACCACTATTCGCCGTAAATCTCTACCTATCTATCTACCTACCTGGCGTTCCAGGGATTTCATCAGGAGCGGTAACTATCTTTCTTGCTTAAGGTGTTTGGGAGCAGTGTTTGACAATTTTCCGGCCTTGTGAATATACACTACTCTTCTGTGTCTCCATCTTTTAGGTACGTATTGAAAGAACATGCACGCGACGAATAACGTTGTCAGCTAGGGAATCAATAAATCGGTCACAGCCTGCAGTCCCGGTTGTGATAGAGGGCCAAGGATACTTGTAGCGTTTCAAGCTGCCGACGTTCTATTCAATCCTAGATTGAGTAACAATTTCCTTAGTTACTGCTGATCTATGAGAAGAATGTTCCCTTGTATCCATATCCTCGTTCAGCAAGATATAAGGTAAATGAGAGTTGAGCCAATTCCCACTGGAGGTAGTCTAGTACCCGGATACCCATTCATTCGTTCGCAGGAATCTTATCAGTGTTGCCTAACACACGTAATTTCCTTAGTCTTTAGGTCTCGAATTAATTTTCGATTGATTTACGGATCGGCTACCACGATATTATTTTATCCCTTCTGAGCACATTCTTATACCGCCTTAACTCCACTGTGTACCTATTCCAGTCCTTGAGTCTATGTAGTTTCTGGCATAAGTCTGTTATGTTCACCACATCCTCCACTCCACCAAGGAGGCTGCATCTTCCTGCTTGGATACATTAGGTGTATCATTTACACAGAGTATCCCCGAATTTGTGACCGTCGGTGTTGCAATGGTTAGTGTACGTGCCTCTTGTACATGAGATCCGGGGTTCGATCCCTGCTCTGACGGCCTTAGATTTCTTTCGGCGGCTGTCACCTCGCATAGTGACGGCGACACCAACGAGTATTTAGCTATGAAAAAGCCTCCCAAATATACTGTTCACAAACGGTCTGAAACTGTAGGTTACAATCAGTGAGTATAAAACGAGAAAGCGCGCAGCCTACTAGTTGTTAAAAGCTCTCCCCAATTCCTTCATGGAATGTAATGGGAAACCATTTATATATTTTTTATCGCCGATTTATGATCTGCCGCGAAAGTCCTTATGTAGTTCCTTTCATGGAGGGTCAGTCGTCCTCCACACATTTCTAAGAGTAGAGGGCGATATAGATTGGGTCATTTTCCAATCCAACTGGAATCAGATGTATTTATGATCAGATATCGAATTCTCCCCAGAGACATCCCAGCACCGGAATTCGCAAGGCCTTCCACAACCAAGGCATGCGGAATTCTTCTTTTGCAATGCCTTCCTAAAACAAGGCCTGCGGAATGCATGTATTTTCTTTCTCATATAACCAAGATGAAGCTTTTAAAAATGTTGAGAAATTTATTTTACGATTCTTTTAACCGCAATTTAAATGGGAAAATTTCTTACATATTTTCAAAATTCTGTTGGTATTTAATATTTTTCTGGATATTTTTAAAATTGTAGAACAAACCTACTTTCAGTTTGAAGTTGGGAGTGGTGAAACTTCCTAAGATAAAATAAATATGTAGAAGTGGATAATGATTTTGTAATAAAAAAAATGTTTTAATTCTATTTTTAAATGTTTATTTTAAATAAATCAAAGTAAATACCTTCTAAGGTCTTAATCTTTGCATGCCTTATAAAACCTTCCTTTTTGTATGCCCTCTAAGGTCTTCTTTAGGAACGCCTTGCCTCCCAATCTCACACAATGTTAAAAAGAAAGGAGGAGGTAATGTGTGGGGAAAGCTTTCCATAGTTTAATGAAGGCATCTTTGGTCATGTTTTCACGCCTTCAAGGTCATGACTTTCGGCACTGGGATTCAATTCCCTGGTCATTTCACATACATTATCCGTTGCAAGGGTGAGATCTAAATGCTCTTGCCTTGTGTTACAGACAAAAGTCGGATCATTGACATTATTGCATATACTATGGCTTGTACCCAATGGGTACTCAATTAGTAATTCATCCCTCACATTGACATCAGTACTACACCATTATCCGTAACCACAGTCATAGGGGATCCTATCATTAATGGTTTTAAACATCTGGTTTCAAAAATCTGATTTGAGCTCTGGTTCCCGTTAACAGAATCGGCCCTCAAACTTCTTTCTTGAAACCGGATCGTAACTCCGGTTATTAAAACCCGCCTCAAACCCCGTTTATTGTGAACGATATCAAATCCGATTGTTCATATCCGGTTTATGGAACAACAAATTATGGTTTAGGCAGCGTTTGAACGAAAGTCCAAAAAACTTTGTTCATCGGAGTGTTCAAGTAGCAACTGCTGCACGCGCTCTATGCGACAGAGTGCGTTAGCATGTAAACTCTTTATGTTGCGTTACCGAAAACGGTGTCGCTCTGTTTTCTCACTACAAGATTGCTGATGGCATCAGGTATTTTTCACCTGGGCAAAGGTTCGCAATTAACTGGATAAAAATTGCAATTGGATTTTGCTTTAGATTATCTTTCCAGGAACTCCTTTTTCTAGAACATTTCCCCGTGGTAAATAGTTGGATCCGTTTGAAATCAAGTTCACCCAGTGGAAGAATATCTGATTATATTATCTTATGCCCATGACAGAGAACAGAGAACCTCAGTTCATATAAAGATATAAAGACATTTCTATAAAAGTGCAATCGACACAGATTCAAATTTAAGTGAATTTATAGGATGTTAACTGTTTATTGTTATAGAGAGTCTCAAAACCAGGATCTTCGCCATTATCTTTTCCTGTCAGCTGTTCAATGGGATGCAATTGTACAATAATGATGCTGTTACTTATTACGATGATGAACCTAGACAACTTCTTGATACACCAGAAACCGATGAATATTTTCCTGAAATAAAATAGTACAATAATTGCAAATGTAATAATTTATTCGATTTTTAACCCTTTTCCCGTAATCCAATCTAAACTTCGCCGGCAAACTAATAGCGACAACAAAAATGAACTTTCAAAATATGGGCGGGATTTGACAAAGGGACGTGGTACCTCCCATAAAAATCACATATTAAAAATCCATTATTTCTGCTCCTGTTAACGGTATTTGAACAAATTTGGGAATGTTGCTTAGGTGTACATATTCTAAGATCTGGTGTACATATTCTAAGATTCTAAGATATGGATGGGATTGGACAAAGGGGCGTGTTCATATATAAAGAATTTATAGTAAAAAACTATGTTTTTACAGGCTGTTTATTTTATTTCATTTTTTAAATTTTTAATTAATAATTGTGTCCATTTTCCTGACGATGATACCGAATGGGTAGCGAAATATTGAAGAAAACATAATTTTAAATAGACCTAACGCTCGAACATTTTAATTTTAAATATAGTACAATAATAAGAAAAAACTGTTACATCTAATAAAGGGTTTTCCAATTTGAGTGATATGAATTCTTTAAAAAAAACACAAACACACTAATTGTTAAGGAAATTCAAATGTTTTTTATTTAATGTGAAGCACAATCGATGCAATTTAGTTCTGTAACGTCTTTCAAATGGCCTCCACGTCTTCTTTTGCAGGAATGAATTCGATGTACCCAATTTTCGAGCACTTTTTCCACTATATCATGTCGTATATCATGAATAGCACGTTCAATATTGACTTGTAAAGCTTGAAGAGAGTCTGGTTTATTGCTGAAGACGAATGATTTCAAATAACCCCACAAGAAATAGTCGAATGGTGTTAAGTCACAACTTCTTGGAGGCCCATTCAATGTCATAACTTCTTGAAATAATCGAATCTCCAAACGTTTCTCGCAATAATTCGTTGGTTGCAGGTGCTGTGTACCACGTAGCCCAATCTTGTTGGAACCAGATGCTGTCGAGATCACCTTCTTCAAATTTCTGTCATAAAAAGTTGGTTATCATCGATCTATACCGCTGTCCATTGACAGTAACGATGTTACCAGCTTCATTTGGAATAATTGCGGTCTTCAGTAACACTTTTCATTTTTCATTACTTTTCATTACCACGAGCGGTTCTTTGTCTTATTGGCATTTGAATATTATCTAAAGAAAATATACACTCCGGTTCACTTATTTATAGGCACTAAAAATTCCATATTCAGCAGTCTGTATCTTTTGCAATTTGTAACCCATTGCAGAATTATAAAATGCAAATGGAAGCTAGACATCTTGAGATATAAAGAGAATCATGACAATATTGATTTCTTAACTAAACAACTTTTTTTTAAGCAATTTATAAAAAAAAAATCAAAAAATGTGGTATTTTTTGGTTCACTTGAATAAAGGCACTTTAATATTTATTGTATTATTTTTAAAGTAAGCTATGATTATTTATAGGGAGCGTTTGTTTCTTACAATTTATTACATCTTAATCATTTTATGAGTCAAATGGCAATAAAGAAACTAAAAAAAATATAAAATCGATGTTTATCGTTCTGAAGGATATTCTAAGATTTTCCATAAAGTTGTCCAATAGAAAATGGCTATAAGTCCGACACGGTGCGTCCAATCGCAAAAATAATAAATTTATTACCACCGTCGAAGGCTTTAACCAATGGATGTCTTGAATACGCCATCACTTTTTGAAAAAAAATCGCTAAAACTAAAATTTATCGAATCAAAAATCGCTAAAACTCCTATATGCCAATATCTCTGAAACAGAAAATCCCATCGAAAAAATATCTCATTTTTAAATGTTTTTCATCCAATTAATATGGAAGATACAAAAAATTGTCAAAATTAGAAAATCGCTAAAATAAAAAATTCCATAAAACAGCAGACAGTTGTCCGAGGCCTTCGGCCACGGACTATCCCTGCAGGCTGTGTCAGAGACACGGCCATTAAGTTTAACGTAGAATACGCCATCCGATAAGACAGAAAACATATATAACAATAAATGATAAATAACATAAGCAATAACATCCATGTTAAATTCAAATTCACATTTAACATTTTGTTTCACTTAAATACATAAGTAAATATACGAAATTTCAATATTTCATCAATCAAAACAACAGCCGAAGGTTTGTGTCCACACTGAAACAGCAGCATAGTTTGTGTTCACGCTACAAACTCAAACACTCAACCAAACACCACACATATGTTTGAGTGTATGTGTTTAAACAATTTTCATTTGAGAAATTTAAATATTAGGAAGATATCAACCAATATGAAATGTATATCAAACGAAAGATAACATCTTCATTTACCTACAAAAAATGTTTTAAAAAAAGTTATCTCCCCGTTTCCTCATAATCAATGAAATAAAGATTACAACAATAGCAATCTGACATGACTCCCTATACCGTAAGGTAAGACGTATTCTACGCCAAAAAATTTCTATAACTCGCACAGGAAATATAATATGTTTTACCTCCATTGGCGGCTTTAGCCTATGGTGTCTAGAACACGCCATTACTTTTTAAAAAAATATCGCTAAAACTAAAATTTCTCGAATCAAAAATCGCTAAAACGCCCATATGCCAAAAGGTCGGAAGCGAAGCATCTAATCGTAAAAATATTAAACTTTTAAAGGTTTCTAAGGGTTTTCATACAGTTGCCCAATCGTTTGAAAGAATTTTTTTTTACCAAAAAACGTCAAATTAGAAAATCGCTAAAATAACAAATGGCTATAACTCGGAAATGCTACGTCCAATCCCAAAAATAATAACTTTGTCATCGGAGGCTCTAACCAAAGGATGTCTTTAATATGGCATCACCTATTTAAAAAAAATAGCTAACACATACGTATGTAAAGGGTTTTTCAACAGAGCCGCTACAAAACTAAATCGATAGGGACAGCAAACGACGCCATATTTTTTCCCGCTCTTTTGACATTTCTCTTCAGTAAGGTTTGCCATTTCAATCATGGAAAGATATACGAGCCAACAACGAGTCGAAATTATTAAAATTTACTATCGAAATTTGGAGTCAGTAGCCTCAACTTTAAGAGGCCAACTTTAAGAGGCCTCAACAATCAGCGATGATGGCTTCGTCAATAAGCAAAATATACGTTATTGGTCAGACAGCAACCCACACGTAATCCATAAGTCATCATTGCATCCCGAAAAAATTACGGTTTGTTGCGGTTTATGGGCCGGCGGCGTCATTCGGCCGTACTTCTTCCGTGATGATCAAGACCGGCACATTACTGTGAATGCGAATCGCTACCGTTCAATGATAACCGAATATTTTTGGCCCCAATTGGATAATATGGCCTTTTGTAGCGCTCTTATTGAAAAACCCGTTACCTTTTAGCGATATTTTATTACAAAAATTTTAGTTCATCGGATGTTTATATGAAAGACATCCATAGGTTAAAGCCTCCTATCGAGGTAAACAATTTATTATTTTTTCGTTTGGACGCGCCGTTCATAAGTTATAGCTATTTTTTATTTTATCGATTTTCTTATTTTGGCGATTTTTTCAAAAAATAAATCTTCCATATGTTTCCAAGTTAAGGCTATTTTTTATTCTTGCGATTTTCTTATTTTTGCGAATTTTGTAACAAAAAAATTAACCACACGAATTGAACGAATTTATAAAACACCCTTAGAATTGCGGAAAATTAGTTTATTTTTCGACTGATCGCTCCGTTTTCGAAATATAGACATAATGGCGTTTTAGCGATTTTTTATTCGAAAAATTTCAGTTTTACCGATTTTTGATTTAAAACAAGTGATGCCGTCATAAAGACATTCATTAGTTACAGCCTCTAATAGAGGTAAAACATTAGCATTTGGCGGTTTAAAAAAAAGCCCATACAATTTGAACCACTTTATGGAAATCCCTTAGAAACCTTAAATTTTGTGATTCAACGCTCCGTTTCCAAGATATAGGCACTTTTTATAATTTATTCATATTTACGATCAAAAATGGGGATGGGTCACCCAGGGAACCCTTGGATATAAATAATAATAATTTTGTTTATATTTAAAAATAAAATAAAAAATTTTAAAAAAGAATTATTTTTTTTAAGTTTTTTTTCTATAAAATTCATAATGATTTTTAAATTATTAATAATTAAATGAATATTTTTTAATCCCTCAAATAGCCACAATTAATTGATTAAATTTATTTGTAATTTCTTTCATTGGATTTTTAATTTTTAATATCATAAATTATTATTCATATTTTCCTAAATTATTATTCATATTTTCCATTACTTCAGCGGTTGTTTGAAATCCAAACTGTTGTTTGAAATCCAAACATAGGGTGATGCACATCTGTGGCAAGATCTGAAACAGCTATACAGGTTGCCAGGAATCATGAGGATGCATTTGCAAACTATGTTATTTAAAAAAAAAAAAAAAACTATATTTCTATAGAGATATAGAATGGTCTTGACCTAGAATGATAAAATTAAAAAGTACAAATTCATAATGGGATATTGCGTCAACAAATGGCTGTGACAGCTATTCAATTCAAGTAATTAGATGAGCGTACCAATATATTATTTGGTACACCCGAATTAGTTTTTACATTTTTCGTTGATCCAACAAATAGAATAAGGATACCACTGTGCAACAGTGGGTTTCGGGCCTCAACCAAACCAAAAAATTGTGAAAGTACTTTGACGTGATATCCCACATCCTGCTCGGTTTTGCCTCTATACGTAACAACTTTTTTTACACGCCGAAGAACATCTTTGAGGTGGTTCACGGCCCTATTTCAGATTACACTTCAATAAATCCTAAACAGCTTGAAATATTGCTTTACAACCTTTGACAATATTGTAGCTATTTTCCCATTTCACAATGCCCTCTAATGAATTTTTAAAGAAAACTACACTGTTAATCGACTATTTCACGAAACGTCTCGAAAAATTGCATATATTTTATATGTTTTGACATTTCTCGCCTATCGGTAAATAAATTTCGGTAGCTGTTTTCAAAAGAATTGTTGCTTATAAATTTCTTGATAACTTTTCTAAATATACTAATTAACAAAATTATATTTAGAGCTCCATAATTGGTTTAGAATTGCTGAGTTTAACCATATTCTTTTAATATTCACCTATATATATCCAATATTAAACAAATTACAAATTGATATCTTCTACAAAGTTATAGTGCTTAATATACTTAATATGTAATATTGACAAATACACTAATGAACAAAAATGTAATTTTGAGTTCCAACTGATTGTAACAATTCGGAAATTTAAAATTTTTAAAATTTTCGCTTATAATTTCTATACTATGAACACAGAAATGTAGAAAGTTATCAAAAAATTTATAAGCTACAATTGTTTTAAATACAGATACCGCAATTTATTTACCGTTAGGCAAGAAATGTCAAAACATATAAAATATGTGCAATTTTTCTTGACGTTTCGTGAAATAATCGATTAACAGTGTACTTTTCCTTAGAAATATATTAGAAGGAATTGTGACATGGGAATCTAGCTACAATATTGTCAAGGGTTGTAATGCAATATTTCAAGCTGTTTAGGATTTATTGAAGTACAATCTGAAACAGGGCCCTGAGCCACCTCCAAAATTTTCTTCGGCCTGTAAAAAAAATTGTTACGTATAGCGGCAAAACCGAGCAGGGTCTTGTGATGCCACATCCAAGTTCTTTCATAATTTTTTGGTTTGGTTGAGGCCCGAAACAAATTTCTTTCATTTCTGTCACAGTGTAATTCGATAAGAATTTGATATCTACAACTATAACTCGATTGTTTTCAACTAAATATTTCAGTTCTTCCAACCAGATCTGAATTACAAATCAATTGATATGCCCAACATTTGGTGATACGGAACACAATTATTGGTAATCACAACTGAATAATGTGATAGTACAAGGAACCGCCAAAATTTTAGTTGGCTGTATATATAGTTGTGACATCGAACCTCTTCTCTGTGTATACCAACAATACAAGAGTCCAAAAGAGTATAAGAACAAAATAAAGGGTTTTTCAACAGAGACGCTACAAAAGTAAATCGATAGGGACAGCAAACCACGCCATATTTTTCCTGCTCTTTTGACATTTCTCTTCAGTAAGGTTTGCCATTTCATCATGGAAAGATATACGAGCCAACAACGAGTCGAAATTATTAAAATTTACTACCGAAATTTGGAGTCAGTGGCCTCAACTTTAATAGCGCTACGTCCAATTTATGGTCGTCATAATCGTCCTACCAGATCAACAATTAAGCGTCTAGTGGACAAATTTGAATCCACAGGCACAGTACAAAATGTTCCCGTGCCAGTGAGACAAAGAAGTGCCCGTAGTGTCGAGAATATTGCTGCCGCTGAGGCTTCAGTTCAAGAAAGCCCAAATGTGTCTCTCACACGTCGTTCTCAAGCGTTGGGCATCTCTATGACGTCGTTGTGGCGAATTTTACGAAAAGGTCTTGGCCTACATCATTACAAGATCAAATTGACGCAAGAACTGAAGCCGCTTTACCACCATAAGCGTCGTATGTTCGTGAATTGGGCTGAGCAACAACTGGAAAATGATTCGGATTTTCATCGGAAAATCATCTTCAGCGATGAGGCTCATTTCTGGCTGAATAGCTTCGTCAATAAGCAAAATATGCGTTACTGGTCAGGCATCAATCCACACGTAATCCATGAGTCATCATTGCATCCCGAAAAAATTACGGTTTGGTGCGGTTTATGATCCGGCGGCGTCATTAGGCCGTACTTCTTCCGTGATAATCAAGACCGGCACATTACTGTGAATGTGAATCGCTACCGTTCAATGATAACCGAATATTTTTGGCTCCAATTGGATAATATGGACTTGGAGGACATGTGGTTCCAACAGGACAGCGCCACAAGCCACACGTGTTATCTCACGAAATGGCCCAGTCGATTGGCCGCCTCGGTTGTGCGATTTGACGCCGTTAGATTATTTCCTGTGGGGCTACGTCAAGTCTATGGTCTATGCTAACAAACCAGCGACGATTGATGAACTTCGTACGAATATCGAACGTGAAATTGCAGCAGTATCGGCCGATTTATGCTTGAAAACCGTCGAAAATTGGGTTCAGGGTCTGGACTTCTGCAAGCGTGCCCGTGGTGGCCATGCAAAAGAAATCGAGTTCCATACATAATGACATCGAACCTACTTTCACAGGAATAAAGAATTTCATTGGTATCAAAAACCGGTTTTGTTTTATTTAAAAAAACTTTTGTAGCGCTCTCACTGAAAAACCCGTTACATATGATTTTGAAAAGTGAAGCGAAAAATGACATGGAAAAAATGTAATCACCTCTTTGAACGCCTATACCTGATAGATAAATCCACCATGATCAATATGTATAACATTTACCTCCCGTTGTTCTGAACAATTTAGGTCCAATTTTGATTTCAATCGAAAATACAAATCTATCCGTCAAATTTAGACATATACACATATACGTAGTCTTCCATTAAATTAAGAACTTACCCTGTCCAAGCCATTTTGCAAATTTCTGTTTTTGTATCTAAGATAACTTTTTGTTGCCATTGCTTGAAATTGAACATGTGGCAACATTGTCGCTGCTCAAGTTGGAATGTAAGTTGGAAATTGAAATGACGTTTAATATCGTTTAGCTGCCCCGTACATATTAAGCTACGATACAATTAACTTTAGCGGGGTAAAAAACACACTGAATGTAAAAACAATAAAAATGGGGCCTTTTTTGGAAGTTTCGTTTTTAGAAGTGTCTAACTTTTGTTTGCGGCCGTCGGTGGTGCAATGGTTAGTGTGCGCGGCTCTTGTACATGAGATCCTGGGTTCGAACCCGGCTCTGACCACCTTCAAAAAAAAAATTTCTTTCGGCGGCGGTCACCTAGCATAGTGACGGCGACACTATCGAGTAATCTAGCCATGAAAAAGATTCTAAAATTACCGTTCGGAATCGGTGTAAAACTGTAGGTCCCAATCAGTGAGTGAAAACTGGAAAGCGCCACAGCTCAGTGATTGTGAGAAGTTCTCCCCAGTCCCTTCATGGGATGTAATGGGAAACCATTTATTTATTTTTTTTTAACTTTTGTTTGAAGTATTATATTTGTTCCAATCTTTCCACAATTTTAGTTAAAATTTTATAGGCAATCCCATAATATATATGATTAGACAATCGGGCTAACAATGACATCGAACCGTTAAATATACGGAACCAACCTCGCCAAAAAATATAAATTTTTTTTCTTATAACTTAAATAACTCTGAAACTACTCGAGATAGCCCGCCCACATACGTAGGTATATTTTTTGTAGGTATTTATCACTATGAAAAATATCTTGGCAATCAGCTCAAGATTGTACCTGAGGCAGTCAATTGAAAATTTGGGGGTGTAGCCCAATAGCTCCCATACTCATTAGGTATTCAAAATTTCATCTCCACATTCCACATCATCTGGAAAATGCCTCTTCTCTTATCATGGGAAATTTTATCATGATATCTTATTCCGTTCAAACCTTACAGAATTAATTCCACAAAAATCGATTTGGAACGACTGTGCCCCGTCCAAGGGAATGTTAGGTGGGCTGAGAAAGGATCGAACCACTTACTCGTGTACAAGAGCCGCGTACACCCACATTGTATCATCGAAATCCACAAATATAGTTAGCAATTTATTCAAATAACCCCATCATCATGTTAATCCTCATGAATGGCATGTGTTCCGCTTAAACTAGAAACTTGTTCAATGTTTAAAAATTGCCAATATAAATTTATTTTTGAAAAATTGGAATTTAATACAGCCCAGTTGGAAATTTTGCCTTGTAGACATTGTCAGTAGTATTTCCTTAGGACTGTGTCAGTAGGTTATGACAATTTATATAAGACGTCTTCGTGACTTGTCAGTAGTTTTGACTTAGGTGACATAAATTGTGAAGGGGCTGACAATCTATGTAAGACCGTCCTATTGATTCGTCAGAACTTTGTCATGGATGAGTCTTATTAAGACCAATGCTGAATGTCGATTGAGGATGTCTTCATCATTTGTTAACTGCGAGTCATGTGTGTGGATTTTAAAATTTTTCAAAAACTTCAGACTGTTTTTTTTTTATTTATTTTTTTTTATTTATTTGTACGTTTTCAGAATTTATATCCAAGTCGGTGGTGCAATGGTTAGTGTGCGCGGCTCTTGTACATGAGATCCTGGGTTCGAACCCTGCTCTGACCACCTTAAAATTTCTTTCGGCGGCGGTCACCTCGCATAGTGACGGCGACACTATCGAGTATATAGCCATGAAAAAGCTTCTCAAAATACCGTTCGGAATCGGTGTAAAACTGTAGGTCCCAATCATTGAGTGAAAACTGGAAAGCGCACAGCTCAGTGTTTGTGAGAAGTTCTCCCCGGTCCCTTCATGGGATGCAATGGGAAACCATTTATTTTATTTATTTAAAATTTGTTAGAAGAATATTGTTTTTTTTTTATCAAGCCAACACTCATGGGATGCCCCCTATAAATGCAGTGCATTGTGTTGGAGAAGGAAAATTGAGCTAGTGGACGATGGAAAGAGGGAGTAGTGTCTGTTGACATTTGCCTTGAATCGTTGTATGTCACAATTGCCACAATTGGTGGGAAATACACTAGCTGGAAGTTTATTCCACATACGGACTGTACGGCTGAAGAACGAATCCTCTCTATAGTATTTAGTTCGGTCAACCGGCCACTCGATGAAAAACAGATGAGAGTTCCTGGAAAGGAACACATACCGTGGAAATATCGATAGAACAGCGACACGTAACCCACACTTAGACGATGCTCAAGGGAGGTAATAAAGTTGGATACCCTACTGTCCCCTATCAACACCGTCGCTCTCCTCTGGACACGGTCGAGAAGCTCCAAAGAGCACCTGCACCTGCCATATATGGGAGTTGTATTCCACCTTTGGCCTGGTGTAGGTGGTATAGATATTGAGAAGATCAGATGGAGTGAAGTATTTCTTGCTCCTTTTTAAAAAGCCTAGACGCTTGATTGCATCTTTCGACACTTCAAATACATGTTTTGCCCAAGGGACATCACGCCCAGAATATCAAGAGCGTCTGATTCATCAACATCCACACCGTCCATAGACAATGACGATATATCTGGGTCAGCAATCCGCTTATGCGACAACAAACAACATTGGGTATTACCCGCATTAAAATCTACTCTATTCATTCGATCCCACTCAACAATGGACACCAGATCCCGGCCGAGTGTTTCATTCATCGTCCGGTGTTTGACTTCAATCTCTTGAAGACTTGGCCTACGGTCGAATGAATAAAAACGACAGAGATTAGTGTCAACCGCAAAGGAGTAGATTGGATTCAAAGTCTGACCCAGGAGATCGTCAATAAAAATAAGTCAAAGCGAAGAAGAGAGAACGCAGGCCTGTAGTACACCTACAGTCAATTTATGCTCATCGGATGAAACCACATCTACAACAACTCCTATAGTGCGATCTCTGAGATAACTCGATATAAATCGAGTGAAGTTATCGCCGACACCAAAAGCAGCGAGCTTTGAAAAGAGTGCATCGTGACATACTCTGTCAAAGGCCTTGTAAATATCAATATCAAGAGCCACTACCTTACTCTCACCAAGCCGTGGATGAATCGACTCCACTGTTCCGAAAGGAACGCCATAAGGTCTCCAGTAGATCTCATTCTACGGAAGCCATACTGCCAATCATTAAGAAAGACATTGGACTCAAGATAATTCACAAGATGGTGGTCAACCATGCTCTCTATAAAACTAATTTTCCGAGCATTATAATGCACGTCCCACTGTTTATCATCTAATCTTTCAGATTTTATTTAATATCGTGCAACAGAACAGATTACATTCCTTGAAGGAATTGGGGAGAGCTTCTCACAGCCAGTGAGCTGTGCGCTTTCAAGTTGTATACTCACTGATTGGGACCTACAGGTTTTACACCGATTCCGAACGGTATTTTGAGAAGATATTTCATGGCTGTATACTCGATAGTGTCGCCGTCACTATGCGAGGTGACCGCCGCCGAAAGAAATTTAAGGTGGTCTGAGCAGGGATCGAACCCAGGCTCTCATGTACAAGAGGCGCGCACACTAAGTGTTGCACCACATATGTACATATGCATAAATGCCAATAAATATGTACCTACAAGATGATCCGAAACACCATATTTAACTACGTCTTGAGTAACTGACCCACTGATGAATGTTTACTCAAGACGTCTTGTGTACATGTCGTAAAGTGATCACCACTATCGACAAACTGTGGAAAATTCCTGCTGACTTTTGAACAAATGTATGAAAATGTCAGAAGGTGTGTATGGGAGCGGTCGGAAAGTCAGCAGTAACTCTGATAGATATCAGTTCTTTGTCATTGATGATGTCTATAGGAAATTTCCAACTTCTCGAATGTTGAACTTACAATTTATATGACTCTTGAAATCCGAAGCGGTTCATACATATGTCGGTAAGGATATGAAAGTCGAAAAATATCCAACACTGGAACTACAACTATAAGAATTCAGCAACTATCGAAATTCAAAATGTATCGCCGTCTTCGAAATATTTAGACTCCATCCACACTTTTGTACACTCTATAGATTATATTCATTTTCAGACAAATTTCTCTGAGTGTCTTTACACGTGTGATGGCACTTCCTAGAAAAAAACACACACACACACACACATGATGACATTCAAGGTAAAGGATTGAGTTTTTTTTTTCATCCCGTGCAAAGTTTTAAGAGATGGGAAACTCGATGGGGAAAAAAACTTCCAGGAAATACAAGTGAGAAATTTGTCTTACACATGCATACGGAGCCAGTGTTATCCTTTCTGTTATTGCTGTTGGTCTTACTACTATCGTTGTTGTGCTGTTTGTGTTTGTTGCTGCTATAGTTGTTATTAACAACAAAGAAAGGAAACGGAAACCCTTGAGACAAGAAAGTAATATTATTATCCTTTCTGCAGAAAGCACAAGAGAGGGCGAGAGAGAGAGAGTGAGACAGCGAAGCAAAAAGGACCGAAATTTGTTCATCATTTCGAATGCTCGTTTTGGAGTTATTGTTGTTGTTGCAACACTTGTTGTTTTTTAATAAAGAACACAAAGAAAAACTAGTTAAAAATATTTTGCCACTTTTCGGGTTACTCCTTGGACCCCATCTTCTTTGCAAACAAAAAATGAGGAAAGGGATGATTAAAGAAATCCAAACGAACAAGAAACAAAAAAAAAAGCTATTTAGGAAAAATGTCAAAACACACAGTGGTCATATTTAAGAGTAAAAGTATTGGGTATTCTCCTCCCACTTTGGCGAGCTCTCTCTCTCTTTAAGTTTTTCCTAAGGGAAATCTTGTTCGCTCTGCCGTGCAGGACAACGAATGTACAATAAACCATTTAACTTCAGCAATGGACTAAATGATTCTCTGGGAACCAAACATATGGTAGGACAATTTAAAGGACTTTGGCTGATGGCCAAAGTATATTTGCGAGAGAGTTAGGGAGAGCATAGTGATGACATGGTGATGTGAAGACCAAAGTCCATAACCTAAGTAGGTTACTTGATGCAGCTGCATGTTATACTTCATCACATTCGTAGTAGTAGTAGTAATAGTAGTAGAGTACATCCTGTTACTCCTTTTTGTGTCATCTAAAGCAGCATCTTAAGCATACTAATCATCATCATCGTCATCGTCGTTGTCTCGTCGTCGTCAACGTCATTGTCATCATCATCATTGTTGGCATCATCGTGTGTCTTAGTTTTTGTTTAATTAAATAACACTGATGTTGCCTTTGCCGTGGGACAAAAGATTAAAGTCTTTACAACTATTTAAGACATTGTTATGGCTTAAGTGGCCATAACGGAGTACAAGAGCACTTTGCTGATGTTGCTGTTGTTGTTTTGCTGCTCTTGAGGTTGATGTTGCTATTATCCTTGTTGTTGACGTTGTGGCTGTTGTTGTGGCCATTGTTGCTGTTGCTTTCCCTGTTGCTGATGATTTTCTTATTGTTGTTGCTGCTGTTGCTGTTGTTGAATGCTATAACAATGCACAACAACAAGTATACAAATATTTAATACAAACCCATTGTCGCAATTTAAGTTAACAACAATTGTGTGAAGATCAAAATTATGAAAATTAAAATAAAAAAACAAAACAGATGAAAAAGGAATGAAAATTAGATTGATGAGAGGCTGTTAAAACGGAGAATTTAATATTGAAGATTTATATGAGTTGAGGATTAAAATTAAATGGTTTTGTATTTAAATGATTCAAGTTTTAATTAATAGCAGCTGCAAGAACAGAAAAGAAAGAAATGTTTCAAATACGTCATATTCAGGACCTAGAATATAGAAGCCGATTAATGTTGAAGGTGGTATAAGCTGGCATCGTCAATGTACTTCACTCACACTCGCCACGAGCCTTAAAATGAAGTGTAGAACAATGCATCTACTCGTGAGTTGTGAGATGTAGAAACAACACCAAATCGAAACCACGATCGGTAAAGAACACGACGAAACAAGCACGCATCCCCGTGCGAGCTGCCAGCTTTTGTTTATATTTCCGGTCGCTCATTTTCATCTCAAACTAGTCAATAAAGCGGCTCGAAAGTAAGCCGAGACCAGCTTGGCTACCACACGAGTGACAGCAACATCTGCTTTGTAGAGGCGAAAGATAAAAAGGCTCTAATTTATGGCTTTCAATTGAAATTATCACACAGTACATATTGGCAACTACGAAAAGCATTTACTCATCATAATATGTACCCACACGTACAAAATATGTACCTACACGCACTTAATATGTACTACAAAGTTCATCTGTTCCGTAAAGTACATAAACTGTACCAGAATCCACATAAAAACATTGGTTTCCCATTATAGCCCATGAAGGGTTTGGAGAGATGTTTACACTCACATATTGGAATCTTAGGTTTTACACCGGATCCGGACGGTATTTTTTATAAGTTTATTTACAGCTAAAAACTCGATAGCGTCGTCCCTAAGCGAGGTGACCTCCGTCTTAAGAAATGTAAAGTGTTCTCTGCAAATATCGAACCCACGTACTCATGGAAAAGAACCGCGCTTACCGTTGACTCTCTTATTTAACACTTCGTTGAAGTTCGGTCATTTTCCTGCACAGTGGAAGAGCTCTTATATAATCCCTCTCCACAAATCTGGTAGTTTAGTAAATGTTGCAAATTATAGGGGAATTGCAAAATTGAGTGTCATTCCTAAACTTTTTGAGAAGTTAGTCACAGAGGTAATTTCTCATCAGGCTACCTCTATTTTAGATCCATGTCAACATGTCTTTCGGAAGGGTCGTTCCACCGTGACTAATTTGCTTCGGTTTTCCTCTTCCATTATTGACGGCTTTATTAATGGAGAACAAACTGATGTGATTTTTACCGATTTTAGTAAGGCTTTTGATAAAGTTAACCACAATTTGATATTATATAAACTCGGGTCAATGGGTTTTAATTGTAAGATGCTGAATTGGATTAGTTCTTATTTAATAAACAGAGAACAGATGGTATCATTTGCTCGATCATTCTCAAGATCTATTTTTGTGTTATCTGGGGTGCCTCAGGGCAGTCATCTTGGGCCGGTTCTATTCTTGTTATTCATTAACGACTTACCCGCCTCCATAATGCACTCTAAATTGTTAATGTACGCTGATGACGTGAAGATCTATTTTTCTTACAAGGATCCTTGTCAATATACTTTACTTCAGAGGGATTTGTCTACTTTCCAGACGTGGTGCGAAACCAATTTGATGGAGCTTAATTTTGCGAAATGTAAGCATATGCTGTTCTCTAGGTCACCATTCTTTTCGACAAAATACTTTGTAGGTGGCAATGTTCTTGAATCGGTGGATTCATTTTTTCATCTTGGTGTTCTCTTGGACAGAAAATTGAATTTCAACTCCCACATAATTACGATGGTAAATAAGGCTTATGGCGTTCTGAACTTTACTAAACGTTGGGCAAAGGAATTTTCAGATCCCTACGTTACGAAAAATCTTTTTACTTCACTAGTCCGCCCTACTCTCGAATATGGATTTGTTGTTTGGGAACCCCAGTACAATTTGTATGTTAATATGATTGAATCGGTCCAGAAACAGTTTCTCATATTTTGTCTAAGAAACCTCCAATGCAACCCGAACCATAATCTTCCTTCGTATAGCAGTAGACTAGCATTGATCAGATTGCCGACTCTTAGTAGTAGACGTACCATGATAAACTCTATTACAGTTTTGAAGATAATTGATGGATGTATATGTTCTGAATTTCTGTTATCTAAGATTTACATAAATGTCCCATTGAGACCCACGAGGTACTATAAACTCATTCACATCGAGTTTCAGCGTTCGAATTATGCGTCCTTTGATCCAGTTAGGAGAATGTGTCGTGACTTTAATGAGCTATATCAGTTTATTGATTTCACTGGTAGTTGGGAAACAACAAAGTCTAGGATAATTTGTCATTTGAACCGATTGCATTAGTGCTATATATTCCTTGACATATGTAAATTTACTTTATTCTTACTATCTGGTCTGATTTATAATTTGGTTTTCGTTTTGCTCGTAATTATTATATATTAGCAAGTCTGTTATGTTAATATCTCGTGATGTGCTTTTATACTTATTTATGTTAGTGTAATACCAACTGGTGATGCATTTCTGTAGTTGGTTGCAACGTGTGAACTTTTGATCCTTGCTCTCCCGTTATAGACCGGTCTATAATGTGTACGCTGTCCTCACGTTATGGGGACGTGGCCCTCTCGGTCGGTAGGGGCGGGTAAAAGTGGCGGCGATAGGTTCGCTCGATTAAAAAATTGCCTCGATGTGAGCGTCGTGTCGCTTTTATATTGTGGGCTGCGTCCCTTGTTGCGTGTGCTGAGCTTACTGCATTGCCTGTGCTGCTGCTGTCGGTGCATGATCGCGTGATACCTAAGCGCTACCTAAACGCTGTTAACCCTTGGACAAACACATGGTTCTGGCCAGGCATATTTAATTTTTTGCTACCTATGGACCTGAACAGGAGAAAAAGGTAAAAAAAATTAAATTAAAAAATTTTCGGCAAATTTTTCACATTTGCGTGCTACCTAAACAGTGTTAAGAATCATCTCTACGAAGTTTATATGTTCTTGAAATTTGTTTATTGAGATCTTAGGTAAATTTTTGTAGTTGATTGTTTCCTTGAATTTTGAACGGTTTGCTACCTATGGACCTGAACACGGGAAAAAAGGTAAAAAAAATCTAATTTTTTTAAGTTTTTTGCGATTTTGATCTGGAAGGTGAAGTTTTTTTGATTTTATATGTTCGCAATTTTTGTTCTTTATGACAAGAGCTACAACTTTGCCTCAGAGAGTAAATCGAAAATCTGAACGGTTTGCAAGATATGAGCCTGAGAAAATGATCACATTTTTACGAAAATGATACCGAGGCCCCAAATCTTTGGCGGCCCATAAAAAAAAAGTGCATGACTTTGGGAAAAATTGGGAGACACGGGTCTTTTTTTTTTTAGTCTTTTATCACGTAGTGGTGTCCGTATATGGTTATTTTTTTTCGTGTTGCACTGTATTACCCAACAAATAAAAAAAAATATATTTGTTTTAATTTAATTTTTCAAATTTTCTGTCACATATTCATCACAATTCGTAAGAGAAGTTATATCTAAAAGACTAATCATTTCTAAACTATAATTAGTTTCTAACTCTATTCGTGACTTCACATCCCGCAGGGAACAAATATGTGGATCGGAAGATGCTGCCAACATGTTGAAGGGGTCCTTATTTTTCCTCACCCTTGATGCTTTGAACGTGTTCTGCAATCTTATATAAAATTTGATAAGAGACTCCTGTGCTTCTTCACAAAGCTCTCCAATTGGCAGAGTTTGGTATTCAATCATATATTTGCCATGCGCCAATATTGTATGGACTGTCGGGGTTAACTTCTTCAGTGGATACATTTCCGTTAAAATTTATGCAGTTTTCGATGCATATTATCCATATTTTGCAAAATTAACGTTAATTTAAAATAATCAAGATCGTCCCCAACCTTTTCAAGATTTAATTAACAATTCCAGTGATTCCAATTAATGTCTCATAATTTTCAAAAAATCTCCTAGAAGTGTTTCCATCATTTGAGTTTCCGTGTCCGTACTTGGGTCCCCAACCTTTTCAAGATTTAATTAACAATTCCAGTGATTCCAATTAATGTCTCATAATTTTCAAAAAATCTCCTAGAAGTGTTTCCATCATTTGAGTTTCCGTGTCCGTACTTGGGACAGTCTACTTTTAGTCCAACTTGTTTAAAAAAAGCATCCTGTATATGCTTCTCTCTGATCTTATACTTATCCTTAATTGTAGTACTTTCGTCGATGTTTTCATCTTGTTATGGTAGAGTATACGCCAATTTTAGCAACAACTCCATACACCTTATCCATTTGTGCAATGGTGACAGTCCATGTTCGCAATTCTCCTCGTTTGTTGAATCGTTTAAATTACCCAAGTTCTTCTGACTCGTTTTTCAAATCGTGCACGATAATGTTGATTCATGCACTCACAGAAAAATTCGGTTGAGACAGCCGAATTAGCCGTAACCAAATTTAGAGGTTGTCACAACCTCATTAGAGGTTGACACAACCTCATTAGAGGTTAGCACAACCTCATTAGAGGTTGACACAAACTCGTTAGAGGTTGACACAACCACATTAGAGGTTGACCCAACCTCATTAGGGGTTGTCGCAACCTCATTAGGGGTTATCGCAACCTCGTTAGAGGTTGACACAACCTGAGTAGAGGTTGACACAACCTCATTAGGGGTTGTCGCAACCTCATTAGGGGTTATCGCAACCTCATTAGAGGTTCACACAACCTCATTAGAGGTTGTCTCACCTCATTAGAGGTTGTCGCAACCTAATTAGAGGTTGTCACAACCGAATTTAGATAGTGTCAGAAATGAATTTCGGATTTATTTTATTATTAACTAATGATTTATTATCCAGTATTCTTATGAAAAACATTAGAGAGCGAGAAAATAAAGTTATTTACACAGGATAATCTTTCGAATAACACATTTATTTTACATGTTACTACCGACCTTTTTTGAAGTCCCGAACATCATGGGTCACCGCACCAATTGTAGCGTGTTGTATCTATTGATTTAGGTCCTAAACCGTTTCCTACACAGATTTTTGCATCATTATTGCAGACCGAACTTGGAAAGCTTCAAAACTCTTAATATCGACTAGGACATTCTCTAAAAAATAGGACGATTTAACACAAAAACCACAATTACAATATTTTTACTTACCTTTTTCATAATTTTAAAAGTCAAATTTTAAATACATAGAATTATGTTGTGGTAACCGAATTGAAAATGAAATTCGGTTGTACCTACAGAATTCATGAGAAATTCAGTTACAGCAACCGAATTGACGCCGAATTCGGTCCTTGCAACCGACTTAAGGATTAATTCGATTATTGCGACCGAATTGATACCATTTTCGGTAGTTACAACCCAATTTGGTACAAATTTCGGTTGTTGCATCCGAATTAATTTCAAATTCGGTTGTACCAACCGAAATTTTAGAATATGTAGTTGGATGAACAAATATAATTGAAGATTTAGTTGTCACAACCGAATCAATTATGAAACGAGGTTGCTTCAACAGAATTTCGGTTGTGGGGACTAAATTCGGTCGTAACAACCTCAATTCGGTTGTGCCAACCTCAATTCGGTGTTAACGGCCGAATTTACGGTTGCTACAAACTCTTTTCAAACAATTAGATCTCTGAGTGTGGTCAGGTGGAACTGGTAACTAAATTCAATATATTTTCCTTCTCCAACTTACAGCTTTGTGGGCTTAAGCTTCCTTATTTGTTCTTCAGTGTCCTTCACCGTGATCCTTATGAGTTCGGCCGATTCCCTTGCAAACTCAAACATTGTTGGTCAGCAATAATGCACTGATGACGGCCGTGGATTTTTCTACTGTAGGAAAACATCAGACTTTAGCCGCAAAGGAACAACATATGCCATAAATAAATTTTCGTCCGATATTGTAGCCTCATCGGAAGACATCCTTTGCTTCTAAACGCTTTGTCCGGATGATCTATTGCAGCTCCATTTACTGATCAATGTCAGTTTCTTAGGAAGAATTTTCACCTCATTTTCTAGAAGACCCTCCAACAGCCGTTTTGCTGTATGGCCCATAAGATTCAGCAAATTGGCTCTCACAGAGACTTCCGTAAACTCCGTATACAATGGTCGTGAATTTATTTTGGTTTAGGAAATATGCTTGTATCCGGGTAAAATGTCAGCCCCGTGTCGGATTAAAGATGCCCGTAGTACCTCATATTTCTCTTTGGAAAGTTCTAAGTTCACAAACAAAACCAAGGCGCATTCGGGACCATACTTTTTAATGTGTACGTTTGGGAGCGTGGGAATGCTTTCATTGAACATTTTTAGTGGCAGTGAGCTTGCATCAGGAACACAATTTGTTATCTGCGAACTAACTTCTTCATTATCCTTTGTATAATTAATAGACAGCGCTTCCGATAAATGCTTCGTGGTCAAGTCATTGGTGGCATCGGCAAGTTTCCTCTTTCTTGTGAAAACTAAACACTCCTTCATACTTTTTTTCGCCATCCTTGGGCTCCTCCGATTGATGTGGTCGGTTTACCTTCTGCCAATGTATCCAGCCGTCGGTGGTGCAATGGTAGTGTGCGCGGCTTTGCATGAGAACGTGGATTCGATCCCTACTTTGCCACCTTAAATTTCTTTTGACGGCGGTCACCTCGCATAGTGACGGTGACACTATCGAGTATTTAGCCATGAAAATGTTTCTGAAAATACCGTCCGGGACCGGTGTAAAACTGTAGGACCCAATCACTGAGTGTAAAACTAAAACGCGCACAGCTCACTGGTTTGTGCGAAGCTCTCCCTAAACCCTTCATGGGATGCAACGGAAAACCATCTATTTATTTATTAATTTTTAATGTATCCGGGATGGTGTCGTCATTAAGCAAGTCCTCGCTTTTGTAGTTGAATTTCCCAATGGTTCGATTGGATTTTGTCCATTTTACCTTAATATTTTTGAATATATCAGATAAGGATTATGTTTTTTACTTGCGCTTCCCTCAACATTTCCGTATAAGTTATCGAGTTCTTCTACAGCAGCTTCCGCGAAAAACGTGACTTTCTAAACAGATCAAATAATTTTAAATTATTCAGCGCCATGTTTTCAGTACTTGTTGCGCCAAATTTCAGTCATAGACTACGCCAGCGTTTATGCCTGTTTTGCAAAATATAGTCCAATCTATTACCTGATAGGCACCTTTTGGATTAAGGGTAGCATGAGAAAAAAATTTCTCGTTACCTGCATATATACGGATTTTAATTATGCTATTTTGAAATTAGACATGTGTCCGAATAAGATTTGTGCCTACATGTAGGGACCATAACTCAATATTGTTCAGTGAATGGATGCTTGAGTATTTGTACGCTTGAGTAATTTTTAAGAAATTTTGGAACGCAGTTCCTTATCGCACATTGCGGGATGGGGGCTAAATGAAAAAAATTAAACAACTTTTTTTTAACACTATTATGCTACAACCCAGCATTATCAACTATATGGGGTAATTTTGCTTTGGTTTGTGTCTAGACTAACATATGTTGCGAAATTTATTGTTTAATGGGAAGTTTTCTAGGTGGAGCCTGTAACCAATATTTAGTATATATTGTAGTTTTGAACCCAATAAAAATTAAATTTAGAAAAGCCAAAGTGAAAGAACTTTAAAATAAGAACATTTTCTTAAATAAGTGCCCTTTCGTAAAAAAAGTAAATTTTCTCAAAAAAAAAATACCCATTTATTTTCTTAAACAAAGTACTTTCTCTTAAAAAAAATACGTTATCTTAAAGCAGTACCTTTGCTTAAAAAAAGTAAATTTTCTCAAAAAAGTACCTCTTCGTAAAAAAAAAGTAATTTTTTTTAATAAGTACCTTTTCTAAAAAACAACATTCTCTAACAACAAATTGCCTTTTCTAAAAAAACAAAATTTTCATTAAAGAGTACCTTTTTTGTGAAACATAGCAAATTTTCTTGACATTAGTACCTACTCTTAAAAATATACTTATTCTTGAAAAAATTACAAATTCTAAAAAAAATCCTATTACTTGAAAAAAACCATTTTCTTCAAAAAAATTACTTCTCTTAAAAAAAATATTTGTTCCTACAAAAATGCCTTTTCTGAAAAGTACCTTTTCTTAAAATTTAAATAATACCTTTTCTTTTATTTTCTTGAGATAAGTAGCCTTTCTGAAAATAAGAACATTTTCTTAAAAAGTACATGTTCATAAAAAAATATATCTTTGTAATAAAAATTAAGTAATAAAAATACTCTTATGGCTTTTTGTTACAGAAAGTAATTGTTCTTAAAAATAGTACCTCTTCTTAAAACAACATTAGCTTTTAATAAAGGAAGTACCTCTCTTCAAAAATTATCTTTTCGGGAAAATATACTACATGGACCTAGCATATACTTTTTTTAAAATATACATTCTATAAAAAACAGTGTTTCTTAATAATAGTTCATAATTTTTCAAAAAGTATCTTTTCTTAAAGATCCATGTAAATTATCGTATTTTTCAACAGGCGCCTTTGGCGTGTTGGAGCTAACTAGTAGGGTTTTTCAATAAGAGCGCTACAAAAGTTTTTTTTTAAATAAAACAAAATCGGTTTTAGATACCAATGAAATTCTTTATTCCTGTGAAAGTACTTTCGATGCCATTATGTATGGAACTCGATTTCTTTTGCATGGCCACCACGGGCACGCTTGCAGAAGTCCAGACTGATGGAATTTCACGTTCGATATTCGTACGCAGTTCATCAATCGTCGCTGGCTTGTTGGCATAGACCATAGACTTGACGTAGCCCCACAGGAAATAATCTACCGGCGTCAAATCGCACGACCGAGGCGGCCAATCGACTGGGCCATTTCGTGAGATAACACGTTCACCAAATTTTGGTTTCCAATAAATTGATTGTGGCATTCGCTGTGTGGCTTGTGGCGCCGTCCTGTTGGAACCACATGTCCTCCAAGTCCATATTAACCAATTGGAGCCAAAAATATTCGGTTATCATTGAACGGTAGCGATTCGCATTCACAGTAATGTGCCGGTCTTGATCATCACGGAAGAAGTACGGCCCCATGACGCCGCCGGCCCATAAACCGCACCAAACCGTAATTTTTTCGGGATGCAATGATGACTCATGGATTACGTGTGGATTGCTGTCTGACCAATAACGCACATTTAGGTTATTGACGAAATGAGCCTCATCGCTGAAGATGATTTTCCGATGAAAATCCGAATCATTGTGAAGTTGTTGCTCAGCCCAATTCACGAACATACGTCGCTTATGGTGGTCAAGCGGCTTCAGTTCTTGCGTCAATTTGATCTTGTAAGAATGTAGGCCAAGACCTTTTCGCAAAATTCGCCACAACAACGTCACAGAGATGCCCAACGCTTGAGAACGACGTGTGAGAGACACACTTGGGTTTTCTTGAACTGAAGCCTCAGCAGCAGCAATATTCTCGACACTACGTGCACTTCTTTGTCTCACTGGCAGGGGAACAACATTTTGTACTGTTTTGTACTGTTTGATTCAAATTTTTCCACTAACCGCTCAATTGTTGATCTGGTAGGACGATTATGACGACCATAAATTGGACGTAGCGCTCTTAAAGTTGAGGGCACTGACTCCAAATTTCGGTAGTAAATTTTAATAATTTCGACTCGTTGTTGGCTCGTATATCTTTCCATTATGAAATGGCAAACCTTACTGAAGAGAAATGTCAAAAGAGCGGGAGAAAATATGGCGTCGTTTGCTGTCCCTATCGATTTACTTTTGTAGCGTCTCTGTTGAAAAACCCTTGCATATTTAGTATACGAGTATAGCGAAAGGAACTTCGTTCCAAACGGGTGTCGCCTGAAATCTCACGTAATTTTTAATTAAAATAATTTCAATGAGTAGCTTGTTGTGCATCCAGTGTCTGTAACAGAATAGTTGGGGGCAGATTTAAGCAACAGATTTTAAGTGCAATTTTCAAACTATTAGAACAAACTAGTTGTCGGTCAAAACATTACAGAATGAAAAATATAGATCATTTACGTTAAAAATCGATACCATAGCAATGGGTTTCCACGGACATATATCTTGAATATGCAACGGATGCACACCATATAATTTCTGTAACCATGTCTTTTTTAACTTGTTTACCTCTAGAAAACAAAGTGGCGTTTAGAGGCAGATAAAACCTTCTGAATTTTGTAAAGGAATAATCAAAGAACATATTTTCAAAATATGGCAAATATAGAAAAATACAGATTTATTATTTTCCGTCAAAATTGAAAATTTGTGAACAAATTAATAGTTTTTAAATAGTGATTTACCTGGAGAAACACGAAGCAAATAGTTAAATTTAATAAATACATCAATCAATAGAAACAAAAAAAAGCGATTCGTTACCTAGTTTTCGTGACATTTTACCTGAAATCGGACCAAATTACCTAAAAATGTTGTGTTTTTTGAAAACCGAAAATCGGTCAAATTTGAACGGTTATATCTACTACACTAAAAATCTGATATTATTAGGGTTAGCATATTTGTAATCATTGAAAAATTTCCTATAAGATGGGTTTATTCGAAAGATGAAAATTTAGATTTTTGCAACCTCGTTTGCTCTACAGTGCGCCGGTCAACGGAGTGCATAATTGCATTACACAAATTACATCAAAAATCTGTGTATAATGTACAGGACGTACACCCAATGTACAAACTGTATATATTTAGTTCCAAAATAGTTCATCAAATCTACCATAAACGCACCAAATAGTAATTAAAATGCACCTTAAAGTAAATAAACTGAATCGAAATGTGTACCAAAAAGTGTACTAAAAAACAAACCCTTAAAAAATAGTTTTGGACTATAAATTCTTTATATATGACCACGCCCCTTTGTCCAATCCCCCCCATATTTGCAGCAGATCTTAAAATATATACATACACCTAACCAATATACCCAAATTGTTCAAATACCGTTAACAGGAGCAGAAATAATGGACTTTTAATTTGTGATTTGTGTGGGAGGTACCACGCCCTTTTGCCCAATCCCGCCCATATTTTGATAGGTAATTTTTGTCAGCGCCATTAGTTTGCCTGCGAAGTTTCAGCTCGATTGGATCACCGGCAAAGGGTTAAAAATAAATCCAAAATTTTTTCGGCATACATTCATGCATACAGACACGAGAAGTTAATATAAAGAATTTAAAAATACATAAACTTAACTAAAAACTACATCAAATGAACCAAAAACTGTAGGAAAATGTACGTATAGTGGACCATAAACTGCATATGGGCATTTCCAAAGAAAATGCAACCCTATGTCACATCACGTTACCCTCGTTGATTGTTTATATTTTAGGACCATGTAATACCCATATAGTGTAGTGAAATATGTACAAAAAGTGCATCAATAAAGTGTACCAAGATGTACCCAATATGTAATAAAAGTAAATAATGTGGGCACAAAAACTACTGAAAAAAGTACATAAGGTCCAGCAATAAGTACATAACACTGTGGAAGTCGAAAAATGAGACATGGGGGTAGAAGACGGTTTTACCCTACTTAAGGAACAAGGAATCAAACTGCATCATTAGTTTTTTGAGTTACAATTACGGTTCCATACAAAATATATGTAGGCTTTCCAGATGTACTATCTGCAACAGTACGCGTACTTTCTGTTATACTGTTTCTAACCCATAAAAAAGCAGGCGAGAGTCCTGTTTTTCAACCACTGTACTTTTTGTTTTATAATGTGTTTCTCTGGTCCAAACCCCAATTAAACAAGGTCGTTTTTATCCAAATATTTTTTTCAGTGTAGAAAATAGTAAAATTTAGAGCAATTGATAATTAAGTGTATTTTGATATTGAAAATGAAGATAAGTAAATAAACGTAGTTATACATAGAAAGGCTTTCATTTATTTGGCGAAAGAATTTGCCAACTTTGTGAACGGAAAACTCAAAGAAAGTCGAAAAATTATTTTTAGCCGATAATCCCCAAAAACCTGGTTTAGCCCTAAAGCTAAGTTCCCAAAGGTTAAAGATCAAAACGTATGGCACAACTTTGTTAAAGAAAGTTTAACGGTACAATCAACCAAATAGAAGTTAGTGGCTGTCAAAAAGAGTCAAAATCGAAAAATTAAAAGAAAATCCCGTAATTGCACCTCAAAAAACATTGATGCAGTTAGATTCCTCCTACCCGAATTAGGGTAAAAACTTCATCTTCATTTTTTCTGCGAATATGCTTGCCAAAAACTAGCACAGTGTAGTATGTGAAAAAATTACATAAAATCGTGTTCAAAGTATACCACACAGTACATAAATTAAAATGAACCAAAAAGTACAAAACGAGTATCAAAATATTATACAAGGGGTCCCAAAAATGTACCAAAAAGTACATAAAATATAACAAAAAGTACAAAAAAAGTATACACTTTGTATAACAACCGTACAGAAGTGCCAACAGTACCTAATATGTTTCAAAAAGGTTATTAAGAGTCTTTAAAATAGTTACTAATAAGTTCAATAATAATATTATTGTTCGAAAATTACTTTTTGACACGTAAGCACCCTTTTCGTAGTCCAGGTCACATATACTATAAGAAAATATTGCTTACAGGCTCCACCTAGAAAACTTCCTCTAAACAAGAAATTTCCCAACATATGTTAGTCTAGACACAAACCAAAGAAAAAGTACCCAATATAGTTGATAATACTGGGTTGTAGCATAATAGCGTTAAAAATAGTTGTTTAATTTTTTTTTCGTTTAGCCCCCCATCCCGCAACGTGCGATAGGGAACTTCGTTCCAATGAAATCATATCAAAGCCTTGAAAAAATGCACTACAACGACGCTAATCATAAAAATGGCATAATTGGTACTTTTTTTGGTACACATAATGTACTTTTAGTAAACATTAGGTAATTTTTGTTAGTGTGCGCGGCTCTTGTAGATGACAACATTGACGTTCTATAAACTATTCGATGTTAGGTTTCCCAAAAGAATAGAGTGGGATAGAGGAGAACCACTGATAGGTTTCGACACCAAAGAATTTACGGACGGGACCAAAATGGAATGTGGAACCGGGTCGAGTGTCTTCTCCGAAGAGGCAAGCCTTAATTTATCATTCAAAGTCCCAGGGTTTTCCAAGTGGAGGTACCGGCCATCAAGGAAGCCTGCGCCGAACTTAAACTACAATGGAGAACAGAGCGCATTGGCATATTTGCAGATAGCCAAGCGGCTCTCCTATCACTTAAATCGAACATGCATCGTTAGTGCATGTACTGAAAAACTTGTCGAGCTAGATCGACTGGCCAGTGTGGTTCTTACTTGGATAGCAGGCCACTAGGGTCTCCTAGGGAACGAAAGGGCAGACGAACTAGCCAGGGCAGGATCCTCTTCCACCGAACTCCATATGGTCTCAGTCGAAACGCCTATAGGGTCGGTCAAAAGATGTATTTTCCTGCATTACGTTGAACGAGTAAAGGCCAGATGGGACAGAACAAAAACGTGCTGCATATCCATAAACACATGGCCAGAATATAACATTCATTTGACTAACTCCCTGATTAGCCAAAATCAGGGGAAACACATCCATGATAATTACCATGCTGACCGGGCATTGGCCAATTAAAAGATTTAAATGATTTCTACATTTACTCGCAGTGAATGCTTTATTTGTTTGGTTTTGAATCTGCTGCTCTGTTGTTTCTCCTTTCTTTGTTGTCTCTCACGTTTTTGTCTTCAGAAGGTTTCAAATATGCGTTGGTTATCACTAAGCGTTGGTACACAAATAATATACTTATATACAAATCTAGTACATGCAAGAGAAGAGAGTATTAATTACTTGTGTTTTTTTTATTATATTTCATTTTATTATATTTCCGCCATTCTAATTTTTTCAGTAGAGGCTCGGGCAGAAAAGAGGATTCACTTTTTTCCCTTTCCAGTTTCTTTACTCAAAACCGTTTCTCACTTTGGTAGCACACATAAATATATGCGAAACACATACACAAAAACCAAAGCAACATCACAAACCGGCGTTTGTTCTGAGCGTTTGTTTATTCTTCTTTCACTAATCAAGCGATTTTTATATCCTCTCTCCGATTAACCATTGACGACTGAGTACATGAAATTTAAACGCAATACATCACGCACATTCAGGAATATTTATCAATCACTCACTGGGAGAATAATGCAAAAATACAGATTCACACTTACAAGATAGACTCCCTCTTTGCCCTCTTATATTCTCTTGCTCTCGAGAGAGCATAAACAGTGCAGCAAACACGGCTGTATTTGTATCACAAACACAGATATATTTGGTGCGCAAACACATATGTTATAACATATTAATCATTCTGTCTCAAACATGTAATATTGAATAGCCAACACAACATGTTTGAATACAAGTATATTACATTTGCGACAAGCTCCAAACACATGTTATATTTGCATCCAAAAAACAAAAAACGACAGATTTTTCAGCGTGTACTTTGTGGTATATTTTTGTACATTTTGTGAACCGTTTGGAAAAATTTTTAGTAAATTTTGTGCAATGTTTGTAAGCTTTTTTGATGCTTTTTCAAGCACTCTTTTAAGGCGAGTGCGTATAGTGAGTTGTTTTTTACAGAAATGAACCCAATCATGAGTTGATTTTCTGCTAGTTTTTCGAACCTGTTCAACAGCGTGTTCGTTTAAAATTTAAATTTTGAAAGTACACACAACTTGTACATTTTAAAAATATCACCGCTTTTTACTTCTAATTTAAATGTAATTATTCCGTCTTCATTTTGTATCTTCTACCCACAATTTGTTATCCTCCAATCGTCTAGAATTTCCATAATTTATTTCAATGGGCTCTCTCTACTCCAAACAACGAAAACCGAACAATTTGTTCTGTCATTTGTTCCAATTGTTGTGTTTCTCATGTTAATGTGTCATTTTCATGATCCTTAGGGATTTTCTGTCCTGTTTTCATTTTTCACAGATAAAAAAAAAACAAATCGCGGCAGAATCTTATGGGTAAATATTTGAAAGAAATACAAATTTCCATTTTTCAAATTTCGTCAAAAATTGTACGATAAATGAGAGAACAGGAAGTGGGGGGTAACACATTTGATTGTTGTGCTTAATTTTTCAATGTACACACACACACACACACATTTTATGCCATAATAATGGGATTGTTTTACTAACCCTGTAATGGGATGTTATTTACACATTTTACCTTTTAATACAATAATAAAAATTACACAAGTATTCTTCACACACGCACACTTGTAAACAAAGACATTAACACATAGAAATTAAAACACACACACATAACCTAACACCTCATCCTTGTGTGCGCGTGTGGCTATGTGTGTGTTTGTGTGTAGAATAATCCGGCAACAACACTAAGAAAACTCCAATTGTCTAATACACACACTTAAGTCTTACCAACACCAACGACAATAATAATCTCACGCGCACATACAATCACATGCCCAACACATCCTTACATACACATATACTAATATATCTATTTAAACGGTAGCCATGTGTGTGTGTGTCTGCCTTTTATACTTGGTCCAAAGTGAGAGATTTGGGTTTCTCTGGCTTCTTAGGCATTTTACTTTAATGCCGGTATGAGTTGAAAAGAGTGCTAAGGATTTCCTCGGAGTCGAGGTGTTCCATTTGAAATCACTCAACCGCACACAACACACACAAAGTCAAAGGCGCAAATAATTGTTATTGTAATCAATTCCATATATAAAAAGGAATTTACTAACACTCACACACAGAACGATTCACACGTAAGGATATGGTTCAAAATCAAAATCTTAGAGAACCTCACGTCCTCACATCCTTATTTACATGCCCACCACATGCATGCTTTCCAATAGTCCTGGTAACACGTACGATGAAAGGGGTCGCACCTTAAGGTTTTGGATTTTATGGTTTAAAATCGTGTAAATTGTTGCCGACGAGGTAGGAACAAACTCACCGCCAGCATTCTAGCAATTGAAGTTGGTGGTTATTACAATTGAAATTATAGTTTGTTCTGTCTGTCTTAGTCTGCGCATCAATGAAAATAAAGTGCACGATTAGATGCAGTAAATTTGGTTTAAGGAAACAGTGGAGCAAACAAAAGAAAATCCAATGAGCTGTCAAAGGGCACCCGGTTGAAACGAAATTCTCTTCGCTGTATATTCTGTACTAGTTAGTTCCAACACACCCGTTGAAAAATACTATAATTAAATAGATCTTTAAGACAATATACTTTTTTTAAAATGTTAAACTTTTTTAAAAAAAAATTTTATAAATTGTATTTCTTTTTTTTTAAAGAATATTTGTAGGTCTTTTTTCTAAGAATATGTATCATATTTTGCCGAAAACGAAATTTTTAAAGAGAGGTACTTCTTTTGTTAAAAGCTAAGGTTTTTTTTAAAAAAATGTACTATTTTTTAGAAGAAGTAATTTCTGTAAGAAAAAGCAGGTACTATTTAAAGAAGTGGTACTCTTTCTACGAAAAGGTTATTTTTTTTAAGAAAATGTACTTATTTTCAGAATGGCTACCTATCGCAAGCAAAGAAAATGTATTATTTTATTTTTAAGAAAAGGTACTTTTAAGAAAAGTAATTTTTGTAAGAAAAGTTATTTTTTAAAGAGAAGGTATTTGTTTCAAGAAAAGAGTTTTATTTTTAAATGGGAATTTTTTTACCATTGACCTTTTTTCAGGAATAGGTACATTTTTAAGTGTAGGTACTTATCTCAAGAAAAGTTATTTTGTTTCACAAAAAATCTACTCATTAAAGAAAAGGTAGTTTTTTAGGAAATAACAATTTGTTGTAAGGAAATTTACTTTTTTTATGAAACGGTACTATTTTTCAGAAGAAGTATTTTCTGTAAGAAAAAGCCATAATAGTAGGAATTTTGTTTACAAAGAAGTACTTTTTTAAGAACTTTTTATGTGTTGGTTGTTTTATGTGCCACCAACACATGGTACTTTTTAAAGAAGTGGTGCTCTTTTTAGGAAAAGGTTATTTTTTTAGAAAACGTACTTATTTTCCAAAAGGCTTCGTATCTCACGCAAAGAAAAGAGAAGGTATTATTTTATTTTTAAGAAAATATACTTTTAAGAAAAGCAGTTTTTGTAAGAAAATGTATATTTTTAAAGAGAAGGTATTTGTTTCAAGAAAAGAGTTTTTTTTTAAGAAATGGGAATTATTTTAGAATTAGCCCTTTTTTCAGGAATAGGTATATTTTAAAGAGTAGGTACTTATCTCAAGAAAAGTTATTTTGTTTCACAAAAAAGGTACTATTCAAAGAAAATTTAGTTTTTTAAGAAAATACAAATTTTTGTAAAATGTACTTTTGTAAGAAAAGGTACTTATTTAAAAAAAAATATTTTTTCAAGAAAAGGTGCTCACTTTAAAAAAATTTTCTTTTTTAAAAAAAAAGTACTTATGTAAAAAAAGTCATTTCTTTAAGATAAGGTACTTCTTTAAGATAAGGTATTTGTTGAAGAAAATATGCCTTTTTTAAGAAAAGGCACTTATTTAAGAAACTGGTCTTTTTTTAAACTTCTTTCACTTTGGCTTTTCTAAATTTACTTTTTATTGGGTTCTAAACTGAAATATATACTAAATATTGGTTACAGACTCCACCTAGAAAACATCCCATTATACATAAAATTTCCCAACATATGTTAGTCTAGACACAAACCAAAGCAAAAGTACCCAACATAACTAGTTGATAATACTGGGTTGTAGCATAATAGTATTAAAAAAGATTGTTTAATATTTTCCAAACAGGAAAAACCGAAAAATGGAGACCGAAAAAAATAATTCATGGAAAAAAAATAACTGTCAATTAATCAGCCTAAAGCACACAAGCTTACATAGAATCTGTCATACGCATACCAATACACATAAAACAACCAACACATATTAACTGGCTCCGCAGATGTGCAATCACTCACTGCACAAGACAAGTTGGGCTATTGCTCAGACTACTGGTGGTGGTCAGCAGGTGACGGATGGCAGGACGTTTAGCAGGTACGTAAATATGTAGTTTAGCTGCGAAAAATATTAATTTCCTAGCCAAGAGCAGTAGTGTCGTAGAGGGGTACAATAAAAGGTTTATATTCTGTGACGATAAATTGATGCCGCCCTTAACTAGGTATCAAACCACTGCTGATATTCTCAATAGAGGTTTAATATGGAGAGTGACTCCTCCGTAGTTTCCCAAGTCAACTTAAAAAAACCACCCTGTATTTCCTTTTATAATTGAGCTCCAGGTCATAGCTTGTTTGTCACACTTTGTTCTCTCGAATTATTCAATATTTCGTCCAACGTCGGTGGATATTTTCAGGAATTCTGAAACAATATACACATATATACTAGGTAAACATACGTTAAATATAAGAACATGTTCCATACGCATTAAACTTACGAAAAAATTCCGCCGCGGCGCAGTTATCAGAATCGTACTCGTACATTTTTCCACAACCGTCCAATGACTACCCTATAGCCTTCAAAGAGATTATCAAAATAAGCTTCGAAGTTCATTCGTTGTGGTGTTCCCGCATCCACAATGCAAAGTACCCTATGCATCAGTCCCCTGTTGCAGTTGACCCCACAAGCAACGATACGTACACCATCCAAATCAGTGTTCCGCCGAAGTGCTACATTCATGTCTGACTTATATCCAAACACTCTCGTCCTCGGCTTATCCGCCACACTTGTTATCTCCATTTCCATTGCATTGTATCCGACATGCAAGATGTGAATTTTCCATCTTATCCATTTTCAACATCGTATTGGTGAAGAGACTGTGTGTTATTAGTTTCGCGTACAATTCTATGAGAGGTGAAGTCTTAGCATCTTAACATGTCCAGTCCACCGGATAACTTCGATACGTCTGTGACTGAGTCGTAGATTCTGGGGTCCGTAGCCCCCGCACCACTGTCACGGTTCCCACATTCGTCCCTTAACCGGATTACGGGAAGCCAAACCGTGTCAGTATGCCTCGGTTCCTCTTCATGTTGGCCGGGTGAAATTCCCTGCCACTTAATTTTAGGATTCCGTTGGTAAAAATCCAAACCGCATCAAATATCATCGTCCCCGGGTGAATATAATAGAAATCAACTTTACTTTTTTTAATCAAAGGTACTTCTTTAAGATAAGGTATTTTTTAAGAAAAGGTACTTTATATAAGAATATGAATACGTATTTTTTTTTTGATTAGGTTCAAATCAAAAATGGTGACCTTCTTTTGACCGATATCATCTTCGAAAAGTAATGAAAAAAGTACGTGAAGTTATGATGTGTCCTTTTAAAGAAATAGCGAATTCTGTTGATGGAAATAATACATTTTGAAAACACATTTCCCATTTTGTACACGTTTAAAAAAACGGCCCTTTCAACATTGTGTAGTAACCATGTATATGTTTGCGACATCCACAATTAACTTGCAAACATTGTTGTCGTGCATTGAAGATCTGCTGTTTTTTGGCTTCTTTGTCGTCTGTTACGTTTTTGTTTTCAGCCGTTTTAAAAAAAAACTTTTTTGGATCATTAAACATATATTACAACGTATGAATCACTGTGTCTCTAACATGTAATATTGAATATTAAACACAGTGTGTTTGGACACAAATATACTACATTTGCGACAAACCACAAACACGTTGTATTTGCATCCAAATAACAACAAAAAGACCGATTTTTTAGAGTGTAGAACCTGTCGAAAACCCCGTACATGGTTGTAGTAAATCACCCGTTGATGAGAATGAATGAAGGAACTGATAAGAATATCGTACGTCAACTGAAGACAATGACGTTGCACGTATGGCGAAGCTGCAGTCTGCTGCAACGCTTGCTGTGACGATCTAAAGGGATGAGACCTGAATTGATTGAGATGAAAAAAAAAACGTCAGTACAATTTGCGCGAGAGTGAGAAACACGACACGTACAGGAGAATTGAGGAAGTTTTTACAGAAAATTAAAAGCCAAACCAACGGCCACAATACAGGGCTCGTCTCCTGTAAGGACAAGTATGGAAATCATGTAACAGATTTGTAGAACGTCTTAAGGATATCGAGGATATGGAGAAAACATTTCTCACAAATTACTTCTGCCAGAAGATTCCCTCGAATACAATGAAATAGATTGAATTGGAGAAGAAGGCATTCCCCATATCAAGACGAGGCCGGTACAGCAATTTCTTGGACTAAAACTAACAAAGCAAATAGAAATGAACTTTACTTTTTTTAATCAAAGGCACTTCTTTAAGATAAGGTATTTTTTAAGAAAATGTACTTTATATAAGAATAGGTATTTTTTTTTTGAGAAGGCTTTTCTAAATTTGCTTTTTATTAGGTTCAAAACTACAATATATACTAAATATTGGTTACAGGCTCCACCTAGAAAACTTCCGATTAAACAAGAAATTTTCCAACATATGTTAGTCTAGACACAAACCAAAGCCAAAGTACCCAATATAGTTGATACTACTGGGTTGTAGCATAATTGTGTTAAAACAAAAGTTGTTTAACTTTTTTTTAAATTTAGCCCCCATCAATCAACGTACGATAAGGAACTTCGTTCCAACAAACATAAGAAATTTCCGGGTTAAAAACAATGGAAGTATGTAAGTACAGGGTGGGCCAAATAATACCCACCAACGTAAAATAAGTATAATTCTTGCAATAATATTTTCTCTTATTAATTTTTTTTATACACCCTGGTTCACTTATTTGAAGGCACTAAAAATTCCATATTCAACAGCCTGTATTTTTTGCAATTTGTAACCGATTGCAGAATTTTGAAATGGAAATGGATGTTAGATATATTGAGATATAAAAAAATCACGACAATAGTGGGTCCTTAACTAAAGAACTTTTTTTGAGCAATTTGTAGAAAAAGTCGAAAATGTGCCATTTTTCTGGTTCACTTGAATAAAGGCACTTTAACTAATTTTAATGAAAAACTGTTTTTCTTGTTTTTTGTTTAATTTATTTTACTTTATTTAAGAACTATTATTAATGGGTACAACCCCCTTTGTTTTTAATAACTTCAAATATACGGGTTTTCATTCAGAGATAAAGAGAATTTATATAACCCAACGAAATTTGATTCCAAGCATCCTTAATGGCCTGCATTAGTGACTGCTTGTCATCAAATTGTCAAACCTCCTTCATAGACCTTACGAGATAACCAACCCCAGACATTTTCGATAATGTTTACATCTAGCGAATAGGGTGGCCAGTCAAGAATATTAACATTTTGGTTTGCAATGAACTCTTTTACTACTCTGGCGTTATGTATAGGGGCATTATCCTGTTGAAATATCTAAGATATGGGACCAAATAGTTCACTGAACTTCGGAAAAGCCGTTTCCAAGATTCATTTACTTACGTGTTACATTTTTTTAAGTTTTACATACCAAACCAATCTCATATGAAAATTTATGTAAGTTTAAGCACCGAGAAATCGGGTTAGAGCTCGTTTGGCGCAAATAACTACACGCAGAGAAAAGATTAGTTGAAATTCCATGATAAAGTCTATATTTTGATTAGAATTTTCTAATTATCATACATCAGAATAATTTGTCGATGTTATTGATAAACTAAAAATACGTCTGACTAAATAGAAGTTGTTACTACAGAAATTAAGTTGTATTAACCAATTTGAGTATTTCTAAACCTTCATTCATCTGAAATTGAAGATAAAAACACCGTTTCCCATTACATTCCAATAAGGGAGTGGAGAGAGCTTCTCACAACCACTGTGAGCTTTCCCATTTTGCAGTCACTGTTTGGGACCTACAGTTTTACATCGGTTCCGAACGGAATTTTGAGAAAATTTGTCATGGCTATGTACCACGTAGCGAGGTGGCCGTCGTTGAAGGAAATTTAAGGTGGATCGAACAGGGATATGCACAAGAGCCGCGCACCACCGACGAGCGCAAATGGAAGACACAACTCATAAAAAGTACAATATTAGAATCGGGTTCAAATATTAGTCACTGTAACCAAAATTTAGTTTCTGTTCCAAAAACACTTGTTACAAAATTATGTACTCGATTTTTCAAGAGGCTTTCAACGAGAAACAATATTTGAATGCTATACGAGGACTTTTCAGAAAAACTCTTACTTTAAAGAGAAAGTGAGAAATAGATTTGCACAAACAGCAATAAAATATATAACTACAAGGTGGGGCAAAAGTAATCACCCCATATTGTTTTGCTGTTTTTTTTTTTTTGTTTTTTTTAATGAAAAATTTTGGTTCTGGTTGTGAAAATTGTTCATCTAATCCATTGGAATTTATTGCATCAAGTTAAGAAAATGATAATAGGCAAGGGGCCGCCGCCAGAGTTGATGACCATACATACATACTCATTTTATGGCATTTTCCATCACTCTTGCCAGAACTTCAGGCGACAGGTTCTCGCATTCTTGGCGAATATTTTCCTTAAGGGCTTCAAGAATCTGAGGCTTGTTGATGTAAACCCGCGACTTCTAAAAATTCCATAAAAGAAGTATGGAACGGTTAAATCGGGTGATCTGGCCGGCCAGCGCAAATCACCATAACGAGAGATTAAGCGACCCGGAAATGTTTCCTTAAGAATATCGGTTGTGGCTCGAGTAGTGTACGCCGTTGCACACATGTTCTCCAGTCCCAATTCATCCAACTGAGGAAGAAAACATTCGGTAATCATGGTTCTGTAGTGCGCGCCAACCACAGTCGTCGTTTAGCCCACGACGTTCTCAAAAAAATGAGCCGATTACCCCCCAAGCTTAAACAGCACATCACGCAGTAACTTTGAGCGGGTGTAATTGTTCTTCATGGGTGATACACGGATTTCCGGTGTCCCAGATACGATTAGTTTGTTTATTCATGTAACCGCTAAAATGCGCGCTGAAAAATCTGTCTCATTTGTTGCTTTGATGCAAATATCACGTGTCTGTAGCCTGTCGCAAATATACTATACTTGTACCCAAACACATTGTGATTGCTGTTCAATATAACATGTTTGAGACACATTGATTAATATGTCGAAATACATGTTTTTTAGACCTAAATGCGACTTTTTTTTGTTGAAAACCATTAAAAACAAATACGAGACATACAACAAAGAAACAAAAACATAGCAGATCTTCAATTCATGAAAACAGTGCTTGCAAACATATACATGTTTCATACAATATATTGCTGGGGCCGATATTTTCCGCGTGTGGAAATGAGCCTCATCGCTCATGATAAGTTCCGGTGAAAAATCGTCCACCTCTTCGATGAGATTCATGATGACTTGAGCGTTGGCTACGCGAGTTTGGCGGTCAACAGCTAACAGCTGATGCACTGTCTGCATTTTGTAAGGAAACATCTTCAAATCGTTCACAAAAATTCTGCGTAGAGACCGCCGGCTAATGCCCAATTGCGTGGCATGTCGTCTGGTCGATGTTCCGTGCTCTTCTTCGACATCTTGTACAACAGCAGCGATATTTGCAGCAGAACGGCTGCTCCGTGGCTGGCCAGCCTTGGGTAGATCTCGTGTTATCCCAGCGTCTTTAAGGCGAGTGGCCAGTTGATGTCGGACGGCCAGGAAATCTTTGCGATGAAATTCACGCAGCGGCAATGCAACCGAAACAATGGAAACAATTATTCCACGTTCTTGCGGAGTAAACCGATGCGTGGCATGTCGTCTGGTCGATGTTCCGTGCTCTTCTTCGACATATTGTACAACAGCAGCGATATTCGCAGCAGAATGGCTGCTCCGTGGCCGGCCAGCCTTGGGTAGATCTCGTGTTATCCCAGCATCTTTAAGGCGAGTGGCCAGTTGGTGTCGGACGGCCAGGAAATCTTTGCGATGAAATTCACGCAGCGGCAACACAACCGAAACAATGGAAACAATTATTCCACGTTCTTGCGGAGTAAACCGATGCGTTTGTTGACTTTACAAATGTCAAAACCGAATTAACATTTGGAGCCAGTTGCAAAAGTTATAGGGTTTTCCAACAGGGTAATTTCTTTTTCTCCACCTTGTATTCTCCACCGAAAAATATGGCAAGTATACCTGTTCACATTTTACGCCGTATAGACCCAGAAATTGTTATGCTTTCGACAAAAGCAATGGTTGGCATATATTTTCCATACGAAATCAAAAGAAGGTCATTAAAGTCCATGAACATTTTACTGCATCGACAAGACGAACTGCCCGGTTGATATATCCAGTTGATAGTTTCTGAATCGCATGTATTTTCACATTTTACAAGTATTACCATAAATTGAGCTGAAGTGAAATTTTTAAACCCAATCGTTAAATCTGACGCCACCATTTGACCATTGAAAAAACATATGCAAAAAATTGTGGACACTTGTCTGAAGGAACTATTATTGTGGATGACACAAATTAATTTAAACATACATATGAAAAAATTAATACAACTCTGTGATAGAGATTCAAAACTAACCTTAAAGCACTGCAACAATGCGAGAACGCATGAGGAAAAGAAGAACATGGTGGAAAAAAGCTGTCTGTTCTTGTTGTTGGAATTATAAGCCTTTCAGTGTATGTTGATACTTAGGGTTGTTCGATCGATACTAATTCGCACGTTTGAATTGCATAATTGAGTTTGTATATCTACGATTGATGATCAACCGATGCTATCAATTCAGGCACAGTAGTTAGGCATCTGATGATGAACTTGTCACGGAGTTCGAAACTATTCATGCCAGTGAGTGTGTGTTCAACTGAATTGTCTATTATTTACCACAAAAACCAACCATTTTTCAATTAGAAAAATGTTCATGACCTGTAAAACTCGGTCATAAAAATTCAAATTCAAATATACATATGATATTTTTAAATTATAACTGTTTGTATGTGGTTAAAAACAGAGTTCGTATTTACTCCCCGCAGACACTTTTACCCATATGATATGGGGAAAATAATGGGTAACCATCCACGGCGATGGGAAATTACCCTGTATGTTAACTATTAAACATGAGGAATGGGTAAGCGGCCTTTACCCATGTCTCACGGCGATGGGTAATAGGTTACCTAGGGGGTAACCCATCCCCATTTTTGATCGAAAATGTGAAAAATTTAGAAAAATTACTATATCTCGGAAACGCAGCGTCCCATCGAAAAAATTACTCACTTTTGGGTGTTTGTAAGAGTTGTTCTTATAATGGTCCAAATCGTATGGTAGTATTTTTTTAAAAGATCGCCAAAATTAGAAATCGCTAATATAACAAAAAGGCTTTAACTCGGAAAGGTTGCGTAGAATTGCAAAAATAATAATTTTTTTAGCTCCATAGGAGTCTTTAATCTATGGCTGTCTTAAATACGGCATTACCTTGTTTAAAAAAACAATCGGTAAAACTTAAATTTCTCGAACCAAAAATCGCTAAAACGCCCATATGCCAATATCTCGGAAACGGAGCGTCCAATCGAAAAAAAATATCTAACTTTTAAAGGTTTCTAAGCGTTTTTCATAAAGTTGTCCAATCGAATGGAAATTTTTTTTTAAAAATATCGCCAAAATAAGAAAATCGCAAAAAAAAATGCCTATTACTTGGAAACGGTGCGCCCAATCGCAAAAATAATAACTTTGATACCTCCATAGGAGGCTTTAGCCAATGGATGACTTTAATACGGCATCACTTATTTAAAAACAAAAAAAATTCTTCCACACGAATTGGACCACTTTATGAAACACCATTTGAAATCCGGAAAATTTGCTTATGTTTCAATTGAACGGTCCGTGTCTGTAATATAGACATTTTTGCATCCTTACTTGGTATGACATTTTTTAGATTTTCAAATTAAAACTATCAAACTTTAATGTTACAAAAAATCAAAAATTGTTTTTTATAAAATTTGATGCACCAGCATAGCATGGGACATCTAGTGACAACAGATGAGTCTATAGTCCTTTTATGACGAATTCGATACAAACTTAGGAGTCACAAAAACAATATGCCGGTAAATAGGTTGGAATGTTGGAAGAATTTTAAGAATTTTTACACCTTAGCACTTCACCGTGCCCCACTAATGCTGCCACATAATCAAAATCATACCCCTACCCCCGCCAAAAAACGAATAAAATCAATAAAAATCATACAGCATAGACTGGTTAAACGACGTGTGAGCATCGTGTCGTGTTGTCTTTCTTAAATAGGAAAAACCCCTAAAACAACGAACACCTTTTGCTAACTCTCACGTACCTGACATAGACGCAGTCACAAACACACCCATTGCTATAATCACGTTCACTTACACTCACCCACGCACGGATGCACGTACACAGACACGTGAATAAACGCAATGAAAACTAAAATAAGAGTTTGAATAACTAAGAAAAGTAAAAACAAAAAAAAAACACAAAATAGTAAAAGAAAAAAATATATTTTCCTTAGAAAAAGCACACACAAACCCAACTTTAATTTAATCTTGTTGTTCACACACACACACTTTTATACCCTTCCACATATACATATCCTGTGAAAACTAAGAGAACCTATACAAGCGCACGTAGACAGGGCCAGACGCACACGTATTTCCACTCACACTCATTCAATCAAACTTGTTGTATAACAGCAACCATGGGGAATTCGTAATGCATTCACATGTAGAGGCCTGTTAGAAGGCCTTCTGTAGGATAAAATAAAGACAAATTTCTGCAGAATTACTGAGGTGAAATGTTACTAATTTCACAAAATATCCTTGAAGGATCTTGCAAGATTGGCGTGCGGACTAATGCTATAATGAAAAGTGACATATGATTTTTTCTGTTTTTTGATAAGCACAACCTGTCAGGTGAATAACAAGGTATCTTAATTGCCTTCATTGACATACGAATTTGTTTGGGCAGTGAGTCCTTTGAAGGCCGCGTACCGGAAATAAGGATTAAAGATATTTCATTTGTTTCGCATCATTTGCTAAACTAAATTTAAGATGTAATGATTTTCAACGCCCTGGCATAATTTCAAAATAAAATTCAAAACAAAAATGAGACAGATGAAAATATAATTCAAAATATAATTCAAAAAAATGGAAAAAATAATCGGAAAAAATCTAGTTTAGGAACAACTATCAACAATTTTCGTTTTTTTCACCTGATAGAGCATTTACCAGGGAAAAAAATTAAAAAAACTTGTCGTTCGTTCCAACTTCTTGAGATATGGGCTTGCAAAGCTTGAATGTATAATCGACCATATCTCTGAAACCACTTGTGCCACCTAGTTGAAGTTTATGTCAAAAGAAAGGTATTTTAGAGCTCTACGAATGTTGGTAAAAATGTTTTGCGTATTACTAACCCATTGTGGAATATTAAAAAACAACGTTTTTATAACCTCACTTTTTTGTTTAAAATGCGTATTTTTCAAAAATTACTCGTAGTGCTGGTACATTTTCTTTACCCACTGTCAATAGAGAAGATTCCGGACTTGCTTTTAAGAAATGATACGACTCATTAACCCTTCAAATACCGGTGATATTAAAGTGAAAAGAATGTATCACTTAAGTTATAATAAAGTCTTTGTTATAAAGCTTTCTGCGTGGCCGGTCTTCGGCCGGTCTTAGAGTTTTTCTCCTCTGGTGTAGGTCCACCACTTGCTTCGCGGCTTCGTCATAGTATTTTTGTGTTTTGGAGCGAAATAATTTCCATACTTTTGTGTAAACGCCTTGATAGTATGTTGGAAGTTACATATATAAAAAAAAAATTGACTTTAAATATCTCCGGTCTTGGAAGGGTTAATGATCCGTATTATACCTCGAGAGGAAGAGAGGAATCTCCTCTACTACCTGTATCGGGAAAATGTAGCGACGCTATGGTTAATTTTTGAAAAATATGAATTTTAAAGCAAAAAGTGAGGTTATAAAAACGTTTGTTTAAATATTTCACAATGGGTTAATAACAACTAAAATATTTTCGCCAGCATTTGTAGAGCTTAAAAACACCTTTCAAATGCCATTAATTTCAATTAGGTCGGGTAAGTATTTTCAGAGATATGGACTATTATAAGACCAACATTGAAAGCCCATATATCAAGAAGATGGGCCAAGCGACAGAAATAGGAGGTACAATGTTTGAGATCAGCCCCAAATGTTGCATTTATGTTAAAATTGCAATTCCATTCGAAGAATTGCTTCTAAACAAGATGTATGCCTAAACTTCAAGTAAAATTTCAAATTGAGTTGAGAAATCTGAAACCAAAAATTAGATATTCCATTAAAATTTAATTCCAAATTAGGAAATTTAATTTAAATTAAGAAATTCAATATCAATTTGGAAATGACTGGTTCTTTAGTTTTCATTTATATTTTAAATAGAAAAATTTCGAATCGAATACAAATTCTCTTTGCAAATTAAAAAAATAAAAAGAAGGATTTTCAACTGCAAATTGAAAGAGTAACAATTTCAAATGAATTCTATATTTTCGATTCTATATTATTTTTATTTCTAAAATAAGAAACTTCTAAATGCAGTTCTATTTAAAATTGAAAAATTCGAAAAGCAATTTAGTACTTTCGTTCTAAATACATAAACTTCCAAATGACATTTTGAGTTATTCATTACAAACTTCAAAACTTCCAAACGTGATTCAAAATTTGATTATTAAATGTAGATAATTCAAAATGTCATTCCATTTAAAATTAAGAAAATTTTAAATTAAATTTATAATTATCTGTTCCAAATCCACACAATGCGTTTCACACAATTTAAGTTAAAATTATGTTTTAAAATTAAATTTAAAACTTTAATTGAGAATTCAAAACTTCCAAGTTAAATTTCAAATTTTTCATTACAAACTTCCAAAAAAAATCAAATGAGATTAAAAATTTGATTTAGAAATTTAGAAAATTCAAAATGCAATTTCGTTTAAGATTAATAAATATTCTTAGTCAAATACAGAATTTCTCTTTCATATCATTCAATCAACTTAAATACAAAAACTATCTGATTAATTTTGGGAAATATTAACTGGAATTCAACATTCTATAAATGACTAAATTTGTATCCATGTTAAAATTGAATTTAAAACTTCAATTTAAAATTGAAAGACTTCCAAACGGAATTTTGAATTTTTCATTCCAAACATGATTCAAAATTTGATTATGGAATAGATAAGATAAAGTTGGAAATTTTCATAACAAACTTCCAAAAAAAAATTCAACCGAGATTGAAAATTTGATTGAGAAATTTAAAAAATTCAAAATGCAATTTCGTTTAAAATAAATAAATTATTTCAATACACAATTTCTGTTTCAAAAGAATCTGTTTCAAAAGAGTATTTTCAATAACCTTTCAGGTAGTGAGATCAGACAGGGCTTTTCCTTGCAATTAAAAAAAAAATGTGGACTGTCGAAACCGGGTCTTGAACTCAATCACGTTGTCGGACGGTATTTTCAATGGAATATATTAATAATACTAATATTAATAATAATAATATTCAACAATATTTTCAAGCAATTGATTTTTTTTAATTGAAAATGAGATATCAAACTCTGAAAAATTTCAAAGATTTTGCAGAATTTTTATTTGAGCCGTTCACATTAAAATTTATATAAATTCTATTTCAAATGAATTATATTTCAAATTAAAAGCAAACCCCAATTAGAACGAAAATTTTCATTTTTAAATTGAGGCAATTTCTAAAGAATTTATATTGAAATTTTGAAGAAAAAATCCTACAAAAACGTTAACAATTTTCATCTCAAATTCAGTTTCTTCTCAAACTGGGAAAAGTTCCAAAACGAATTGAGAATTTCAATATTGAAGTGAAAAATTCAAAATATAAAAAAATATTCTACATCAAACTTAAAAATTCAGTTGCAATAAAGAATACCACACACTAAGAAAAATGTATTTACTTCCAAATGATATCTCCGATAAACAAACTATGTTTGGGGAGTGTAATTGCGGCAAACAAACATTTGTTGAATCAAGCTAATATTTCCGTCTTAATTAATAGAAACAATCGTTTACGAGAACCGACAGTCATTAACAAGAAACGATATATGGCAACTTTAAACATACAAAAAAAAACAAAGGGGTTTCACTGTCAATGTCTGACAAGTTGATAATACAAGCTTGCAAGGTGAGAAAAATGGTTATAAGTGGAAAATGGTCGGTTTTGTTGGCATAACAGACAATTCAGGAAACGACACTATATGGCATGACTAGCTTCAAACCCGGTGATAAGTTTATCATCAAATTGGTATCATTGGTAGATAGATCATGAATTGTATATATCCAAACATTTATATGAAATTTGCAAATGTGAAGTTGTAGCGATCAAAGATCTCAACGCGCTGCAAAATCTGTCTTGTTTTATTGTGGTTGGATGTAAAGATAACATGTGTTTGGAGTTTGTCACAAATAAAGAATACTTGTGTGCACAATCACATCTTGTTTGCTTTTCATTATTACATGTTGCAAACGCAATGATAAATATTTTATAATATATGTGTTTGTGATATAAATATAGCTCTGGTTGTGATACAAATACAACTGTGTTTGTTGCACTATTATCTCAGTGTGCACAAACTTGGATGCGGATACGTTTCGACTCAGTAATGGGTCCGTAAATTTATAGAAGAGCGAATCAATGAAAATGGGACTTGGCAATTCCGCTACGAAAACGTTGTGTGTCCGTAAAAACAAACAAAAAAAGTCAATCAGTGAAATTGCGATTTGGCGGAACCGTTTCGAACCCATTACGAGTCCGAAAAAACATAACAAGCAAACAAGGTTTCCGGTTTCGAGATCGTAAAACCATTAAAACCGATTCAGTGAAACTGCGATTCCATACATTTGAAATTGGAAACATCTCGTGACGAAACCAAACTCGTAGTTTGGTCAATGGCCAAAATTTAAATTAAACGAAAATTTAATACACTTTAATACCACCATGTAAAATTAAACTATAGCAAATAAATACATGATGATATTTTATAATATTCTTCTACCTTCCTTTTCGATGAACTAGAGTTTGAGTATGCGCCTAAATTTGATCATAAATTATATGAAGATTGATTTATCGGGAAATCGACTGTTTTAAATCGAAATCGATTTGACATCATAATGATGTTATTTTTGCAATATAATTAATTAATTTTTATTTTTCCATTGTTTAGTAATATGAAGGTAAAAATAAAACTTTTCCAATATTAATAATTTAAGCAAAAATATTACCAAAATGATTGTACCAATTCAGAAATTTATTTTTTTTTAAAATTTTCGCTTTAAATTTCTATACTATTAACACACGAATGTAATAATGTTCTCCAAAGTTGTACACCTTAATGCTTTCGACAAAATTGTCAAATATATCAACGTCGTAAAATGTCGTACAAAATTTCAAAAATTTTAAATTTCTGATTTGGTACAATCACACAGTGGGCGATTGGGCCTCGTTAGCGGCATTTAATTAATAACTTCTAAACGAAAAAAGATATCTTCAGACGGGTTTTTTTCACAGCTCAGAAAAAGTCATAGAATTTTTTAAAAAAAAAAAAATTTTGTTTAAATTTATTTTTTTAATTTTTAAAATTTTTATTAATTTTTTTTTAATTTCAAAATTTTTTTTTTAACTTCAATAAACAAATTTCATAAATCAAAATTATCTTCGGAATCTTCGGAATCAGAATCAGGCATATCTAGATGCTTCATTAAAAGCAAGCTCTTAACATCATCGTCCATAATAATATTTTTTGCAGACGAAATTGAAGACCCATTTGACAATGAAGATATCAAAGGGTCAGACGAAACTAATAAAGCATTTATGATATCTTCCATTGTATTTTTCCTGGAATTTTTTCTTGTATTGCTCTCGCGTATGTTTCGATAGTCCTTGTTCCTGGCTTCAAGAGCTTCTTTGGACATCATACCAATCGGAAGGGAAAAATGGTTTATTATATCTGCTCCATGAATTAAAATTCTGTGAACAGACGATGGCATGTAAAACCAGGAGTATGCTTTAACTGCGTCTGAATTTATGTCGTATCCACAAGCCAATGTTCGTAAGACTACGCTAAATCGATATATTAAATCATAGCTCACTCCTGTTATACGAGCAGCCAAATTTGGTTGTTGGAAAAACCTCCTTGCAGTGTTTCCGTTGTTCGTGCTGCCAGTACCAGCCAGCGGTATATCCACCAACAAATGCATTTCTTCCCTTAGCTTCTGCTGAATACTTCGTTTATTTTGTTCAACGACATCCTTGTCAGCACCACGAGCTTGCCACTTTTGTATTGGTATTCTATATGCAATGTGCAAAACACACTCGAAAAACCTAATCCATGCGTGGAGACTTGATAAGCCATATTCAAATAGGTTTCCCTTAATAGGAAAGCTTTTCACCAAATTTAGATCGTTCATATTTTTGGGAGTCGCGCTACAGATTCCGCATGTTTGCGAAGCCGATTCCGATATGACACTGAACGTTTTGCCATCAAGCATGGTCATATGAAATTGGTGATCAATTCTTAAGGTACTCACAAATGTTGGAAAAATATTTAATATTTGGCTGTTAATGTTTTGAATTTCTCTGCGAGACAAGTCTGCCGATTCTTTCTCGCAAAGTAATTTAATGGGTCGACAATATCGGGTACAAGAAGGCCGATTGTTTTTCCATAAAACTGTCGGTCCTTTCTGCACTATCAATGGTACCATACAAATTGAAAATAAATATTGATCTATCATGTCTCCATCGAAGTCATTAAATTTTTGCCTGTAAGTAGAATGGCCGCTGCTGCCATCACAACCCCATTTGTAGGTAGCAGTTAATTGGGTGTTATTATTATTTTCAATATGGTTTTGAAAACTTTCTGGGTGTGCTTCAATAATCCTAGCAATCGTATGGTCTACTAAGCTTTGTAATGGTACTTCAGCGAAATGATCAGTGACCGTGATGACACTAGGATAGCATTTTTTTTTCGCACAACGCAGTTTGTCGTAGCATGGATATATATCGGCGTTTTGCCCTTTAGCGGCTCTCTTTGACAAATTCCATGTGTACTTGGTATGTCCAACATCTACAAATAGCGCCAGTGCTTTTTCATCAGAAAATTTTGTCGGTAGTTTTCAAAATCTTACCGCTAAACTCTTCGTCGGCGTTTAGCATTGACACCACCTGTGAAGCACTACGTTTTCCACCTTTATACAAGCTGCAGCTTGCAGCTACCAACAATGCTTCTGATGGCACATCTTCAGTAAGGCCTGACAATTTCTTAACTTGCGTTTTTTTGCAACACTCCGAAATATCTTTTTGTGGACGTCCAATAATTTCGGATGATGTTTTTTTTAATCAATACTAACGGCGTATCTAGCCATTCCTGGTTTTTGTTTTCAAAAAAAACCTTATTTCTTCTACAGTTTTTCCACTTTTCTACAAGCTTACTAGTAAAATTTCGCAGCTTTTTGACAATCTCGTACTGCTCCTCCTGAGTATATTTAAGGTTTTTGAGAACAGTACCAAATACAAAGTCTTCCATGGTGAGAAACTTCTTGGTTGGAATCGCTTCTTCATGCCATACTATAAAACGTACCAGTTTTGCTACCGACATTGTTCCTAAAAAGTGCCATGATTTAAAGGTTAGCAGGTAATAGCAGTTCATATTACACATTTTGGACGTACAATGACTCATACTTCCAGCTAAAAAAAGAGTTAGACCTAATCCGTGCGAATCTTGTAATTTCTACTCCACGAACGACAGGTGCACGCTAGTGCGGGCTAGTTGTTAATACACTTAATTACCACTACGTTTTATGAACAACACATTTATAGACCGGTCACAAACACTGATTTTTTATGTAATACATACCTTGAAGTTAATAAAAAGCCACACTTTTAATAAAACAAGTAAAAATTGTAAATTTCCAAGGAGCTCGAAATCAATGCGCACAACAAAGAAAAAATATTGTAAAGCACTTGCTAAAACATATTTTGTGTTTGACAGCTCACAGCTGATGATCAGCTGATCGTAGAGCTTATAAAAAACCGCCAAAAATCTAATCAAAGCATCTGTTATCGATTTGTGAAAAAAAATTAACGCTTTTTCAAATTTGAAAATTTGAATTAAATGCCGCTAGCGAGGCCCAATCGCCCACTGTGAATCAGTTGGAACTCAAAATGACATTTTTGTACATTAGTGTATAATTAAGTATATTAAGCACTATAACTTTGTAGAAGATATCAGTTTGTAATTTGTTTAATATGGAATACATAGAGGTGAATATTTAAAAAATATGGCTAAACGCAGAATTTGTACACCAATTATGGAGCTCTAAATATAATTTTTGTTCATTAGTGAATTTAGGAAAGTTATCAAGAAGTATATAAGCTATAATTCTTTTGAAGACAGCTATCACAGTTTTTTTACCGTTAAGCAAGAAATGTCAAAACATATAAAATATGTGGAATTTTTCATGAGGTTTCGGGAAATAATCGTTTAACATTGTACTTTTCCTTAGACATATATTAGAGGAAATTGCGAAATGGGAAAATAGCTACAATAATGTATACGGTTGTAATACAATAGTGCAAGCTGTTTCGGATTTATTGAAGTAAAATCTGAAATAGGACCCTGATCCACATCCAAAATTTTCATCGGCCTGCAAAAAAAATTGTTACGTATAGGGGCAAAACCGAGTGGGGTTTTGTGATACCACGTCCAAGTACTTTCACACTTTTTTGGTTTAGTTGAGGCCCGTAACAAATTCCTTTCATTTGTGTCACAGTGTTATCAAATCGAATTCGATTTTTACTTGATCGATTTTCATCACATACCGGAATAATCACAAAATTACTGTTCCACTATTGGTCTAAGTGTTACATACAAACACACACGTGTACGTGTCAACTGAATATATTATTTAAAATATATGTGATAAATTAAATAAATAAATTTCAGATCTTAGATGGTACTAAAGGGTGTCCCAATAAAAGTGCAACATTTTTGGAATTTGTTTCCTATGAAAGTTGGAGCTATGAAATTAGACAGCTGGCAGCTACGATTGCTTCGATTTTTAAAAATGGACACGTTATAATTTCAAAAATCCATTATACAAATACGGAAAATGATGCTGAGACCACTCATAAGCTCCTGGGATTTTCGATCGTAGAATGTATCAACAATACCAAGAGTGGGCCAAAAATTTTAAGAAACTGGGTCGATTATGGACAGTATGTACCCTGTGCATTGACATACTGACCGGTTTCTCGAAAACATTACTTCTGTAAATGAGAGTATCGCCCAAAAGCCCTGGAACGTCAATTCCACTTCGTTCCTAACATAACATTTCGCGAAGCAAAAATCTTCGCCTGTTACCAGAGCCCCGGAAGACATTTGCCGGATATTTTATTCCATACTTAATCGGAATAAGTCTACTACTTTACAATAGTATAAAAACATCACCACTCAGTCAAAATCTTTGCGTTTCACTTTTAAATTAAAACGTGCACTTTAATTGGGACACCCTATATTACTGTTAGTACTACTATTTTAACATCAGCTGGAAATTGTTTTTTATTCCATATCTAAACCAAACGACCCAACACATTAGATTTGTCTTGTGTACTCGTTTACTGCCGACCCCACTTTGGCATTGCATTTGATTTGTTATGCTGATAGTGTTACTCTTGTTGACTGCAGCATTTCTCACGATGATCTCAATTAATATGTTGAAGAGATCGCATTACAGTGTCCCTGCTAGAGGTTTCGCCTCATACTAAATGGTTCAGTGAGATCTTTACCAATCTTTACTGGGGATTATAACGAATCTATTCGGAAGAACCATCACTAATGCATTCGTCTAACCAGATTTTGCATATGAGCTGATGCATTCACCTTTCCAGCTCATAGCCGCCAGCTTTAAACAGCCTAGCCATCAGCACCTACGGCTTGGTTTTGTTCTCAAGCCGGGAAATTTCACTTTTAACTTCGCTTTGGCTAGGAGGGCGGCAGTCTGCGACATCGTCCTGTATGTGTACAACACCCTCTTTTTTATTGAAATCTCCTGGGACAAGTAAAACAGAGAAGTGACTTCTCCATATTCCCAATATACTCTGCACATCTGACACAAGATTCTATAAAATATTATCTGTACAAAATAGTAGCCCTGATCGATTTCCGTTGGTTAGGCTTTGTACTTTTCGGTAGAATTTATGGGTCTCATTCTTCCTCTTGTGCAATTCAATATGGTCACTCTCGCGGTTTCACCACCACCGTTTTTTCTTCTTAAACAAGCGGGTTTCCTCTGTCATCTTCTTCTTGTACCACCCTACCTGAGTGAGCTTTTCTGCATAGGCCGTGGCTATCTCTGGTAGTTGCAGCTTTCCTATCGCCATCTTTCTATATGTCTTGTTACCTACGACTAAATTCTAATACAAATTCCATTTGAATTTGAGAAAATTCCATTTGAATTTTAGAATTTCAATTCGAAATAGAGAAAATTCTATATCGTAATTTCCCTTCCTGGAGTTTTTTTGTCGGTCTGTTTTTAAAACTTACAATTTTCTAAATTTATTCAAGCTCAAGGCCTTTTTTTGTGGTCGACTTTTTTGAAAATAATATTAATCTAATAAACAGGCTTTGTATTAAAAGGTCTAGAGCTTGAATAAATTTAGAAAATTGTAAGAAAAATCTAAATAATATTCTGAACATCTATTCAAAATGTAGAAGTTACCAAAAAAAAAAAAAATTTCTTGCAAACTTTTAAAATTTATAATGAATTAAAGAATTTAACTTCAAAATATTTAAAAATTATTTCTAATTGAGACAACTGAAAATGGTCTCGAGAATTTCAATTTGTTATTTTTAATATATGAAAATTCCAAACCAATTTGAGAAAAGTTTAAATTTTAATCATTCCAAATAATTTTTCATTTCCAATTGAGAAAAGTTCCAAAATTAATTGCAAGTTTTAATTCAATATTGCATATAAAATTACAAATTTTCTATACCAAATATTATTACAATGGAGAATTTTTATTTCAAATTGAACAAATTTTAAAACAAATTTCTGCTGAAATTGAGAACGTTCAAAATTCAGAAATTTCCAAACGAAAAATAAATTTGTTTTAATACTGTAAAACATTAATCAAATTAAAAGTTTTATTTTAAAAATTGTGTTTCTGTAATTGCGTTTATCTTCCTGGCGATGCTACCCAACGGGCAACGAAATATCGAACAATAAAATTATTTAAAAAAACGATCAAACGCTCGAACCTTTTAATTTTGAATATAATATGACAAGTCGGATAAATAATAACTTTTTCAATTATAATTAACATTTAAAATTTATTTCTAATTGAGAAAACTGCAATTTCAATTCGAAACTTAAGTTTGTAATTTAAGAATTTACATCATATACTTCAAAATAAGAAAATTCCAAATCAAATTGAGAGTTAATATTTCAAAATGAGTAAAAATATTTCAAATTTGAAATTGACCAAATTTTAATACAAAATCTCACTTTAAATCGTTAAAATTCAATTTGGAATTATAAATTTCAATGTGAATTCTAAATAAAATGCAGAACTGTCATTCAAAATTCAGAAATATTCAGAACGAAACATAAAACATGTATAATGTAGAAAACATGTTTCTGCAAATTTTTTCTTGTGTGTTTTGTTTGCAATACATTTCGAACACTTGCATTATAGTGAATTCTCAATTCAAATGAGATTTCGTTTGCATTTAGTTTGATAAAGTTTTCAATAGCATCATTCCAAACAACCGCTGATGAAGATATGTGGCTAGACCTGAAATAGCTATACGGTTTGCCAGGAATCATAGGGAACATTTACAAAACTCCTTTTGTAAAAAAACTATATCTCTATTAATCGAGATATAGAATGGCCTCGAGCTTCAAAAATAAATTTAAAAAGTACCAATAAAAAGGCCGAATAAATAAAAATCATCCCTGATGAATTTCTTTTAAAATTGTAAAATTTAAAACGAATTAAAAGTGTTCTTTTTAAAGTTTCTAATTATAACAAAACTCTCAAAATTTTTTGCAAATACAATTGAAAATTAAAATCTGGAATTTAAGAATTTACATCACACGTTTCAATATAAGGAAATTTCAAATCAATTTGAGAGTTAACATTTCAAATTGAGAAAATTCTAAGGTACATTCCAATGGAAATTGAGAAAATTCCACACGAAATTGTAATTTTAACTTCAAATTTAGAAAATTCCAAATAAAATATAAAATTTCCGATCAAAATTCAGAAAATTCGACTGAACATTTCAAATGATTTTGAGAATTTCAGTTTGTAATCAAAGAATATTCCGATCATGAACAACAAATTTACCCTTTAATTTGGGTCATTTCCAAAGCCATGTGAGAATTCTTATTGCTGGTTCAAATCAAGTTGGGAAATCCAGGTTTTATTTGAGAATATTTTGTATGAAAACAATAATTTATAATTTAAAAAGCTAAAATTTCAAATCTAAATGAGCATTTCTTTTTAAATTTCAGACAATTGAAATTAAAAATGATATTTTGAATTACAAACTAAGAAAATTTAAAATAAAATGAAGAATTTCGTTTTAAATTGAGAAAACTTCAAACGAGTTTTGTACTTTATATTCATTTAAGAAAGAAATAAATTCAATTAAAAAAATTAATTTGACATTGAGGCAATTCCAAATCAAAATAAGAGACTTCATTAGATATTCAGAGAATACCAAATTATTGTAAAAAAAACTTGAAGCTGAATACATTCCAAAGGATATTGACGAATTGAATAAATTCGAAAAGACTTTGGAAAAATTGAATTAGAATAAATCAAATATTTAGATAATTCTGAAAAATCCATTTTAATGAGAAATTAATTAATTGCATTTTAAATGAAAAAAAATTTTAAATTTTAAAAAAATTCAAATATAATTCAGAAAATATCAATTGAAATTTGGAAATTCCAATTCAAATTATGAAAACATCAAACAAAATTCAGAATTTCTAATTAAAATTTAGAAAATACCAATTGAAATTAACACGTTCTATTTGAAAATCAGAAAATTCCAATTGAAATTCAGTAAAAATCATTTGAAATGCAGTAAACTCAAGATGAAATTCAGAACATAGTTATCAATTGTAATTAAGGAACAAATTTTTTTAAATTCAGGAAATATTAACTAAAATTCGGAAAACATCAATTGAAATGCTGAAAATATCAAATGAAATTGAGAAAATGGAAACAAAAATTCAGAAACATTTCAATTGAAGTTTCATCTCTTTAAATACCTTTGTATGAATTTCAATTGATATTTTCTGAATAGCATGTGATGTTTTTTGAATTCCAATTGAAATTTTCTGAATTTTAATTGACGGTTTCTGAATTTCAGTTCAAAATTTCTGAATTTCATTTAATGTGTACAGAATTTCAATTGATATTTTCTCATTTATTATTGATATTTTATGATTTTCAAATGGAAATTCTGTATTTTCATTGATATTTTATGAATTTGAATTATAATTTTAATTGACAAGTACTGAATTTCACTTCCCAATTTCTGAATTTCATTTAGTGTGTTCAGAATTTCAACTGATATTTTCTCAACTGCAGTTGATGGTTCTGGAATTTCAATTGAAATTTTCTGAATTTTAATTGATATTTTATGATTTTCAAATGGAAATTCTGAATTTTATTTTACGAATTTTAATTATAAATTCTAAACTAAATGGATATTTTCTGAACTTGATTTAATATTTTCTGAATTTTAATAGACGGTTTCTGAATTTGAGTTGCCAATTTCTGAATTTTATTTGATGTTTTGAGAATTTGAATTGATATTTTCTGAACTTCAATTGATAGTTTTGGAATTTCAATTGATATTTTCTGAAGTTTAATTGATATTTTATGATTTTCAAATGGAAATTCTGAATTTAAATTGATATTTTATAAATTTGTATTATAAATTCTTAAATTAAATGGATATTTTCTGAATTTGAATTGATATTTTCTGAATTTCAATTGATATTTTATGATTTTCAAATATAAATTCTGAATTTCAATTGATATTTTATGAATTGGAATTATAAATTCTTGAATTAAATGGATGTTTTTTGAAGTCCAAGTGAAATTTTCTGAATTTTAATTGACGGTTTCTGAATTTCAGTTCCCAATTTCTGAAATTTATTTGATGGTTTCAGAATTTAAATTGATATTTTCTGAACTTCAATTGATAGTTTTGGAATTACAATTGATATTTTCCGAAGTTTAATTGATATTTTATGATTTTCAAATGGAAATTCTGAATTTAAATTGATATTTTATAAATTTGTATTATAAATTCTTAAATTAAATGGATATTTTCTGAATTTGAATTGATTTTTTCTGAATTTTAATTGCAGGTTTCAGAATTTCAGTTCCCAATGTCTGAATTTTATTTGACGTTTCCAGAATCTCAATTGATATTATCTGAACTTCAATTGATGTTTTTTTTTTTTAATTATTAATTTTCTTCATTTTAATTAATATTTTATGATTTTCAAATGGAAATTCTGAATGTTAATTGATATTTTATAAATTTGAATTAAATTCTTAAATTAAATTAATGTTTTCTGAATTTGAACTGATATTTTCTGAATTTTTATTGATAGTTGCTGAATTTCAGTTCCCAATTTCTGAATTTCATTTAATGTGTTCAGAATTTCAATTGATATTTTCTGAAATACAATTGGATAACTTGTAGTTCACAGCTGTGGGAATATTAATTTGAAATTTTTTCAATTCAAAATACAAACTTATGAATTCGTTTGATTTATTTGATTTTCAGAACTTCAGTTAACATTTTCTGAACTTCAATTGATGGTTTTGGAATTTCAATTGATATTTTCTGAATTTTAATTGATATTTTATGATTTTCAAATACAAATTCTGAAGTTTAATTCATATTTTATGAATTGGAATTATAAATTCTTAAATTAAATGGATGTTTTTTGAAGTCCAAGTGCAATTTTCTGAATTTTAATTGATGGTTTCTGAATTTCAGCTCCCAATTTCTGAATTTCATTTAATGTGTTCAGAATTTCAATTGATATTTTCTGAAATACAATTGGATAACTTGTAGTTCACAGCTGTGGGAATATTAATTTGAAATTTTTTCAATTCAAAATACAAACTTATGAATTCGTTTCACATTTTCCCAATTTATAATAACTATAAACTTGTAAATTCATTTTGAATTCACTCAGTTTCAATTTATATTTTCGCATTATTTATTAATTATGCAGTTTCGATGTCGATTTGAAAACTGAATTCTCAATTTTATTGGAAATTTCCTTAGTTTCCCTTGGACCGCCTAGAATAGGCCTTCTTTTCTTTACTGCCTGGTTGGTTCGTTATCGGGCTTCTCCATTCTTCTCTTAAGTTTTCTTTTATGTTTTGACGTGTGTGTGTGTTGGAACTTACAAAAGCCTCCAGAGAAACGGATTGCAAGACTACAGAAGATGATGCCAAAGGAGCTCAGTAGAATGAGTTTGCAAAGTGTATTACAAATATTGGCCTTTAATGCCTTTGAGAATCGGCATGGTACCACGCAACAACACCATTGACTGTGTCCCAACTCCCGGCACCTTGGCCACCAGTGTAGTAGTCACTAGTAGTAGACTCGCATTCCACACCTTCGACATTTTTGGGTGTTTGGTTAACATTTGTATAACAAGACGAAAGAAAACACCAAATATAAATAAACAAACTCCAAGTTTTTCACGTTTCTTTTTATGCTGCTTTGTTACTGCTACACTTCTCTTTCCAGTGGCTTGACGATGTCAGTGGAATGGGTTGGCAGTTTAATGGTGCAACCATAAAGTACAACTTCCCCAAACTATTGTAATACGCTAGTATGAACAAATAACTACAAAGTGTCAAAAGACTAGTAAAGGCAACGAAATAACCGTATACGACCAAGACGCAGGAGCAGAATCCTTCGAAGTAGGAGTGTAAGAAGTTTTCCCTTTAGCCTTAGAAGAAGTTTTCCATTTGCTGCCATGTAATTTTCTACTTTTCGGGTCAAAATAATAGAAAAGTATGAAGAACAGATTATTGTCTCTCCTCATCCTCTTTCCACTCCCACTCCTGCACCCACATACGTTGTTGTTATAGAGCAAATGCTATATTTACTAAAGGCACAATAATTTGTTTACTTCGTTTGCAAAAGAAAGTTTTCGGGTTGGCGGAGTGGGAGGAAATAACGCCTACAGCTGCAGTCTCAGTTGGCCAAAGTTTTTGTTTTAAAACAGATTCTATAACAAGTTGTAAACATAGTTTAAGATGGACTCCGCTTAAGTTGTTGCGAGTCCTGGAACCATTGAAGAAAGAACGAAATCGAACTGCCAAAATGTGAATTAAAATAAATATAAGGTCTGGCCTACAAGGATTCAAATATAAACTGCACTTCCCTGTGATACGTGCAGTAACAAAGTAGGTCTAAAACAGTCTATCCTAGAGATTACACACAAGGAATTATTAGATGATAAAGATGATGAGGTCAAAGAAACATTTTACGAGCGCCTGGAGGAAGTATGTGAACGCTGCCCTAACCACGACCTTAAGCTTATTCTAGGCGATTTTAATACCAAATTAGGAAAGGAAAGTGTCTTTCGACCAACCATCGGCAATCACCGTCTACACGATACCACTTCCGATAATGGAATAAGACTGATAGACTTCGCCGCTGCAAAGAACATGGTAGTTAGTAGCACACGATTCCAGCATAAGGACATTCATAAGGCGACCTGGATATCTCCTGATCAACGGATGAAGAACTAGATTGATCACTTGGTAATAGATGGCAGGCACTCTTCTAGTGTAATGGATGTACGTGTGATTCGCGGTGCCAATATCGACTCGGATCATTACCTGATGGCTGCGAAAGTTCGCACGAGATTGAGCAGGGCGAAAAACGTACGGAGCCGAACACAGGAAAAGCTGGATATTGACAAGCTACAAATACCGGAGATATCAATGTCCTATCAACAGAAACTCTCTCTCCTGCTGGAGCAGAATACCCCCCCTCTCGAAGACCCAGATGCGCAGTGGAAGCACATCTCCCATTCTTTGGAAATCGCTGCAATGACTGAACTTGGCTATCAAAAACCGCAGAAGGATAAGCCATGGTACGACGAAGAATGTCACATTAAAACTGATGAAAAAGACGCTGCACGTATGTCAACGAAACAGTCAGTGACAACGCGTGCTGCGAGTGAGCGGTACAAGAGGCTGAGAAGGGAGGAAAACCAACTATTTAGGCGAAAAAAATGGCAGTGGGAGCAGAGAGAGAGAGTGAAAGAACCGAAATGTGCAGGATGAATGGTGAATCGCGAAAATTTTTCCAGCGAGTAAGAAGATTGAATAATGGGCCTAATAATGGGCTGCCCTCCTGCAAGGACGAGAATGGGAATCTGGTGACTGAGAAGCAGTGTGTGCTCAAAATGTGGAGAGACCACTTTTCAGCACTACTCCACTCAATTCTTCCTCTGAAGATCAGGAGGTAATGATAGTGGAAGATAGTTCAGATTGTTCTGAACGTGGACATAGCTAGACGAATCAAAGTCTGCCAATTGCGTTGGCTAGGCCATGTTATCAGAATGGATGAAGATGAGCCAGCGCGAAAGATATTTGATAACGTACCCGATAGAAGCAGGAAAAGAGGACGGCCAAGACTCCGCTGGAAAGACCAGGCAGAAGAATCCCTCCGTATCCTTGGTGTTACCAACTGCCGAGAAAAGGCGAAGGATAGAGCCAGTTGGAAGAATATGTTTAATTTAAAAAGACACCTCGAAAAAACAGTTCTGAATAGAACGTTCCAACCTCAAACTTAACCGGTTCACGGTTATCTGACATCGGTTAACCGGGTTTTCTCAATTTGTGTTAAATATTCTTTAAAAAATTTACAAAGTAACAAAAACAAAAACTTATTATCGCCTCGAAGTTTTTTCATACTCATTATATCTAACATACAATGTTGAGTTGAAAATAGTAATCAAGACTAAACACTGTTTAGAGTTTCTATGTCATTATAACTAACAGAGGTAAAAAAGTAAAAATTAAACCGTAGTCACTAAGAGAGCAACGTTTAAGGGCATCTTGTCCCAAGTACAGCGACACACAAAGTCATCCGCATGTGTATATTGCATGAACATCCGCTTGGGATAAAAAATAGACCTATAGAGTAGTTTACACAGGATGAGTTAACCAGAGCCGCAGTGTAGGAACAACAAGCCAAAGCCGCTGTGAAAGACCTATCAGTCGAAGCCGCTGTATAAGTCAGCCGAAGCCGCAGTTAAAGAAGAGTCAGCCGAAGCCACAGTGAAAGAACAGTCAGCCGAAGCCGCTGTGTAGTAAGAACAGTCAGCCGAATCCGCAGTAAAAGAAGAGTCAGCCGAAGCCGCAGTGAAAGAACAATCAGCCGGAACCGCTGTAAAAGAACAGTCTGCCGAAGCCACTGTGTAAGAACAGTCAACCGGAGGAGCTGTGTAAGTACAGTCAGCCAAATGCGCAGTTTAAGAACAGTCAGCTGAAGCCGCTGTGTAAGAACAGTCAGCCGAAGTCGCTGTTTAAGAATAGTCGGCCCAAGCAGCTTGGAAGAACAGTCAGCCGAAGCCACTGTAAATGAAAAGACAGGCGAAGCCGCAGTTAAAAAACAGATTGTGTACTAGATTAATGTGGGTACCTGCCTCGAAGGCCTACACCCACAATGCTCTAAACACTGGGTGGATACAATGCGTCTACCAACGCCCCCACATGCAAGAATGAGAATACCTATTTAGGCACCATGTATTTGTCAGTCCGTCAGTATATGTCGCCGCTTTGTAAGAACAGTCAGCTGAAGCCATTGTGTAAGAACAATCAGCAATGCCGCTTTGTAAGAACAGTCAGGCGAAGCCACAGTGAAGGAACAGAGTCCACGTGATTTAATGTGGTTCTCGACGTGAAGTCCTTAACCAAAGGTAAGCACCGACCCACCAAGAACATGTTCGATACGACAGTTAGCATCACCGCACAGAGGGGCAGTCAAGAGATCAGGAATAGGAAGCCTTATACCGTTGGTATACACGATTGCGTGGGAGAACAAATGCCCCGTATTCGCATATCCGCCAGCGCGACTTCGTTCTTCCGTCCACGAGCTACCAATTGAGCAACTCTCTGTACATGAGCTACTCCTCCTTGGTAAAGAGTGGGGTACAACACAAACCTCTTCCGTGATAAAGGCCACGGATCCCATATTTCGAGAATATGCACCTGCCTAGCATACTTCGTTACAAGTAACTGATATACAAGGCAACTACATAGCCTCTACCAGCGATTTTGATGGCAACGATACTCCCACAAGGGGGCCTACCCACTCGTACTACCCGATAGGCATACTCTCTGGTCTGAGTTTCGCAGTGAAGCTGCTTCCAGTTTTTACGTTGTACTAAGTAGGGGACTGGTCACCCCCGGCGACATAAAGCATCAATCGTGTAACAATTATACAAATTCAACATCAACAACAACATCACGCAACATTGCCATTTAAATGCTAAAATTTCAATTTAAACGGTCTAATAACTACAGTCAGACGTCTGCAGCTTTCTTACCGTGGGAGCAAGGCTGTTTCCACATCTTCCGGTCAATAACAGCGACCGGCAGCCAATCTTCAGGCTTCGCCCGATGATGCCCCCGTGGGTCACAAGACACTAACTGAAAGGGCACGAGTTCGAGGTCTTCCACGCGTCACTCCCAAACAGCACACGGCACCAGAAACAGGCCTCTGGTCAGACCACGCGGCTAATTCACTTCCATATTCGACTACGACAAAGTCCGGAATCTGGCAGTCCATGTGTTGGCAGGGTACAGCAGTACCGACAACGAGATCCTAAACGGCCGAATAACTAGCTTGAAAAAGCCAGGATCAGGAACAGCCGACGTCGCAGTTAAAGAACAGCCAGCCTAGAGCGCTATATTAAAACAGTCTGTCGAATCTACTGTTAAAGAACAGTCGGCCGAAGCCGCAGTTAAAGAATAGTCAACCGAAGCCAAAGTTAATGAACCATAAAAAAAGAACAGTCAACCGAAGACCCTGTGTAAGAATAGCCAGCAGTGAAAGAACAGTCAGCCGGTGTATAAGATATGTCAGCCTCACCCCCTGTATAAGAACAGACAACCGAAGCCGATGTGTAAGAATAGTCAGCTGAAAGCGTCGTAAAAGGATAGTCTGTCAACGCTGCTGTGTAGGATAGTCAGCTGGAACCGCTGTGTAAGAACAGTTAGCCTATGCCGCCAAGAATCGTGTGCAATGATCTATCGCATCAGAAGCTGGGAAAACGACTCAGACTTATCATTAAGAAGTCTGGTTACATTGATGTGAATGAGAATTGCATAGAGCAACTCGTTATTGTGTGGTCATTGAAGGCCAGTTTACTGCTGCTAGGTGTATTTAATATACACCGTCGACAAAGTGTTTGTTAGTGAGTGTCATTGTTCGTGACTGATTGAAGTGTAGGATGTGGGTGATGGATGCTGTGAATATTTTGTGGGCAGATGGCCCAGCGAAGTGATGAGGTATAATTGATAGTGAGTATATTGACAGTATAATGTTCTCTCTTAGAATGATGGTATGTTCGCTTAACTTTTGGTGAGGTGTCTTATAGCGTCACTGCAGTTCCTAAACCACACCAAACCATTGTTTTATCTGGATGTAATGGCAGCTCTTGAAATTCCTCTAGTTGTTCTTCAACCCAAAAATGGCAAGTTTGTTTATTGGCGAATTTTGTATTACGGAAAGCGGCCTTATCGCTGACTGAGTCACATGTTAGAGGAAAACAGTGGATCACCTTCATGATTTTCAATCGCCCAACGACTGAACCGTCGAACCGGGCTGAAAATATGGTTTCCCTTTACATCACATGCAGGGATTGGGAAGAGCTTTTGCACAACCAGAGAGCTGTGCGCCTCCTAGTTTCGCACTCACTGATTGGGACTCATAGTTTTACACCGGCTCCGAACGGTATTTTGAGGAGCCTTTTCATGGGTAAGATTTTCACAACCAGTGAGCTGTACGCTTTCTAGTTTCACACTAACTGATTGGGAGCTACAGTTTTACACCGGTTCCGAATGGTACTTTGAGGAGCCTTTTCATGGCAAAATACTCAATAGTGTCGCTATTACTAAGCGAGGTGACCGTCGTCAAAAGGAATGCTAAGTGGTCAGAGTTGGGATCGAATACATGTTCTCATGTATACGAGCCACGAACACTAACTATTGCACCATCTACGGCTGGACTAAGTCTTTCCATAATGAAGTGTCAAACAATACTGAAACAAAATACTATAACATTTAGTCATCAACTCCAGCTGGCAAAAGGACCTCTAAACGACACCCACACAAGTGTTATGAGTAATCTATGATTCTTATGGGTAATATTGAATAACTCTAGCTGATGGATAATAATTGGCACAGCTGAAAAATTTGCAGGATATTTATAAAACACAACACGGCTTCATTTTGATTGCTGCGCAATTTCACATTTTCCTTAATACCCATGTGTCACAGCCGGAATGTCCAAAGTGTAATTGGGATAATTAATTAGAATTTGGAAAGTCAATTTTCCACCTTACGACTCTAGTGCTTGTAACCCCAATGATCGAAAAGTTGTGTTCCAACAAATTTAAATTTTAGTTGAGTCAAATCGTTGACTTCTCAATGGGAATACAGACATCGTATATGAACTCTTGATTTGTAGCACATTAAGGTGTTTTATGTTCTCTAGTATACTAGAAATTTCAATTTTATTTTTAAACTTTTGATTGTTTTCCATAAATAAGACCTGCCCCTTCTCTTGCTCTTCTCGTTTTCTCCAGATATATTTAGGTCCATTATGGACTCGTTCAAATTTCTCTGCAATCATTACCGTTGAATACAAAGTACTTTAAGTTTAAGTGGATAAATCTCACCTGTATTCACCAATCAAGTGTGTCCCCTCGCACCCCGCCCCACAAAACACTTAGTCATCCTCGCAGTCCTGAGGCTATTGTATTCGAAGGAAATCGATGAAGACTCGTAGAAGGGTGGGTAGATGGAGCTGAATGTGGGGGTAGAGGAAGGTGGCCGCATAGAATTCATTATAATGTTTGAATTGTTTTCGACTGAGTCTCTTGGCTTTATTTGTTCTTGTGTTTTGTTCTTTTCGAATTCTATGTGATTTTTTTTTTTGATTCGATTTATTGAAGTCCTTTGTTGAGATCCTAGCTAGTGGTTTGTTGAGTAGGCGAGGGGGTGTGGCAATATACCACACAATAAGATGATGTTGTTGATGCTACAAATGTTGTTATTGCTGTAGTGCTATTGCTGTTGTTGTTGTTGTAGTTGTAGTTGTGATGTTGATTTGGTTTTTTGATTTAATGACTTTAATTTGTTCTTCGTTTTCAGGTGGTGCGTAAAATTGATTTATTACTCCAAAAATACGCCAAAAGACGCCATCAGCCAACACTAACACCAACACCATTACGGAGCAAACAAAAACTCATCACAAAGTAAGTCAAACACATTCTCCATTCACATTTACAGTTCCTTACAACCGCATCCTTGCCCGTGTTTTGCCTGGCATTTACGGGGCATAAAATAACGTGAATCCTGAATCGTGAAACGTCATTCTTCCTTCATCTGATGATGAAATGGTAAAACCGGTAAACCAAAATCATGCACAAAAGAATTGCCATACAACGGTTGGATAAAATGAGCGAAAAAAAAATTTATTGTCGAAAAATTGTTAGTACGTGATTCCAGAGAACTTCTTTTCCACATCTCCATCCTCCAGCAGCTGCAGCAGTGGATGTGCTCAAGTTTCTCTCGGTCTTTTCAGGTTTTGTTTTTTTTTTTTTGGTTTTGTCGTTCCTTGTTGCCACCACAAAAAATACCGACATAAAACCATGAAAAAGTAACAAATTTCCGCATATTTTTTTCTTCTTTATACGGTCTGAAAACTCTTAAAACACTTGTAAATCGTTTTCTAGTTTCTCCACTCTCTCATGCCTTTATTCGCATCACATTTTTGCATTTCTGGGTTTTGTACTCTAGGCATTGTCTACAAAGGGGAAGGGGAAAACATTTATGTGACAAATGTTGTACAATTGTGACTCATTTATGTCATTTGGTGACTCAATCTGCATGCAATACCCCATATCCTACACCTAGATAGAATTTCAATAGTTTTTTTTTTGCCAGTAATGCACTGGAACGGAGGTTTGTGAGATAATTTGGTTTAAGGAATAGTTCGATAAAAACGACCCAAAATACAGAGAAAACGGTTCACTGTACAAGACGCACTATTGTTCGTCATGTAAGTTTGAAGAAAATAAATTACCTATTATTCACAATGAACGACTGTCATTGGACTAATGCTTAGTATAGGTGAGTCTTGTAAATAAGAAAGCGGTTTCGATCCCTGCTATGACCACCCTACATTTTCTTCGAAGCGGTCACCTCGCTTGGTGACGACAACACCATTCAGTAATTAGCCATGAGCAACCACTGCAAAAGTGTAGAGCCTGTAGAAATTACACTGCTTATTGATTGTGGGAAACTCTCCCCTGTTCCTCCTTGGGAAAATATTTATTTTTATTTGAATCTGTGTCCGCTAGGCAAAAGACCAAAGCATACAAAGTTATATTATACCACCCAGTCGCAATATGACAGCGCAGTGGCCGTCGGTGGTGCAATGGTTAGTGTGCGCGAATCTAGTACATGAGAACGTGGGTTCGATCCCTGCTCAGATCCCTGCTTACATTTCTATCGACGACGGTCACCTCGCTTAGTGATGGCGACACTATCGAGTACTTAGCCATGAAAAGGCTCTCAAAATATCGTTCGCAACCGGTGAAAAACTGTAGGTCCCAATCAGTGTGTGTAAAAACTAGAAAGCGCACATCTCGATGATTGTAAGAAGATCTCCTCAATCCCTTGATGGGATGTTATGGGACAAATTTTTTTTTTTTTAGTAATCCTTAGTAGAATCATACTATCAAACAAAATGGATACCACTGTCATAAGCGGTGCCAAACTTGTTATCGTCCGATGCAGAAAATGTGACTGCATCGAATCGGTTTTACCAATTTATTTGGCAGGCATATTTGGCAAATAGACGTACTTCCAACGATCTTTTTACCAAATCAAATTCATCAGATTTTTAAATATTTTCATCTACAATGAATAATAGATAATTTTTAATAAAAATATAATCTCGAAACTGATTTTGAACTAAAAAAACACAGGGTGTCCCCTAAACTTTTGTCTAATAAAATAATAAATAAATAATTTATTTTTTCGTTTGAAATGAAAACGACTTTTTTTTTTAAATGTTTTCAATCAACGAAAATTTTCAAAATGAGAGCCTTGTTGCATTATGCACTTAGATAAGTGGTCTCTTTTTTCAGTTGTAGTTGTATTAATAGTCATTTCCTGTCGCATTTGATTTAAAATCACTTTTGAAGCAATTTTCAATGATATTTCTTTTTCTTTAAAAAGTAGATTATGCATTTATTGAAAATGCATTCAAAAATTCAATTATTTTAAACACGAATATCTCGAAAACGAAGCCACCTAGGCAATTGGCGTAAGAACAAACATTGTAGCTTTTTTTCTCAGCTATCACGTGTTTAAGTTTAGACAAAAGTTTAGGGGACACCCTGTATATAATGTTTTCAATTTGGTCGAACTCTTCCAAATTTTTTATAGAAAATATTAATATCTTTAGGAATTTGCCTTTTTTCAAAACAAATTTTGAATTTCAATTTAAATCTACAAATTTCGATCTTGAACTAAAAAAAATATATAATATTTTCAATTCGGTTGAACTCTTCCAAAATTTTTAATAAAAAATATTAATATCTTTAGGAATTTGGCCCTTTTTCAAAACAAATTTAGGATTTCACTTGAAATCTACAAAAATTAATTGAGCACCTTCAATTTAAGTTGGTATTTTAAAAAAAATCCTAAAAAAAAATCTTAACTCTTAACTCTTCCAAGTTTATAACAGAAAATAATAATATCTTTCGGAATTAGCCCTTTTTCAAAACAAGTTTTGGATTTTAATTGAAATCTACAAACGTAATAGAAGCCCTTCAATTACATTTGGATTTTAAAAAAATAACGTTAAATTGAAAACCCTAACTTCACTTGTATCTACTTCTCTTAATGTAAAATGAAAAATCAAAATTTTCTTTTGATAAATTCATATGGAAATAATCGATTTTCTTCGGAACTTCCTAACATGAAAATTCTAATTTTTATTCAAATATCTCAAATTCTGATTCTAAATTCCATTTGGAGATTTTTCAAATGCAATTTCTAAATATCACGCAAAATTTTTCTAATTTAAAGTTAAAATTCTTCCAATTCAATTAAAAAATATAACTTTTACTAGAATTCTCGAAACTTTTAATCACAATTCTCAATATTGCTTAGAAACCAAACTTCTCATATTCACATGCAATACTCTCAAATTGAATCCTATTCTCATTTGCCGAATTCAACGAGATTTAGAACTTAAGTTGACATTTTCTCAATTAAAAACTAAAGTTCTCAATTTCAACAGGATTTTCCACAATATAAAAATGTATTTCTAAACTACACAATTTCCAATTGAAATCTAAACGAAAAATCAATTGGAACGTAAAAAAATCTATTTGAAATTTAAAATACATAAATTTGTAATAGAAATATGATCTCGAAACTGATTTTGCATTAAAAAAAATATATAATATTTTCAATTTGGTTGAATTCTTCCAAATTTTTTATAGAAAATATTAATATCTTTCGGAATTTGGCCTTTTTTCAAAATAAATTTTGGATTTCAATTGAAGTCTACAAATTTTGATTTTGAACAAAAAAAAATATATAACTGAACTTGAACTCTTCCAAATTTATAATAGAAAATATTAATATCTGTCGGAATGTTCTATTTTTTCAAAACAAATTTTGGATTTCATTTGAAATCTACAAAAAGTAATTGCGCCCCTTCTATTAAATTTGGTATTTTTAACAAAATCCTAAACAGAAAATCTTAACTTCACTTGTGTCTACTTCTCGTAATTTAAAATGAAAAATCAAAATTTTATTTTGACAAATTCATATGGAAATAATCTCTGGAACTTTCTAACATGAAAATTCTAATTTTGATTTTAAAATCTCAAGTACTGATTCGAAACTCCACTTGGATTTTTTTCAAATCCAATTTCTAAATTTCACCCAAAAGTTTTGTAATTTAAAATTATAATTCCTCAAATTCAAATAAAAAATTAAATTATTAATAGAATTGTCAAAACTTTTAATCAAAATGCTCAATATTACTTAGTCTCATATTTATTTGCGTCTCATATTTATTTGCAATACTCTCAAATTATTCTGATTCTAAATTCCATTTGGAGTTTTTCATATGCAATTTCTAAAATTCACCGAAAATTTTACTACTTTAAAATTTAAATTCTTCAAACTCAATTAAAAACTATAATTTTTAATGGAATTTTCGAAGCTTTTAATCAAAATTCTCAATATTACTTAGAAATAAAACTTCTCATATTTAATTGCAATAGTCTCAAATTGAATCCAAATGAAGATATTCAAAACTTAAGTAGCCATTTGCTCAATTTAGAACAAAAGTTCTTAATTTCAACAGGATTTTCCACAATTTGAAAATGTATTTCTAAACTACACCATTTCTAATTGAAATCTAGAAGACAAATCAATTGAAATTTAAAACTTCCATTTGAAATTTAAAATACATCAATTGCAATTTGAAAATGCTATTTGAAATTTGAAATACATCGATTGAAACTTAAAAAACATCAGCCGAATTTTAAAATACACCAATTGGTAATTAAATGGCCTCAATTTGAATTTAAGAGACAGCAATTAAAATTTCGAAAATATCAATGGAATTTTAAAATACACTAGTTGACGTTTAGAAGATATCAATTGAAATTTAAAAGACATTAATTGAGATTTACAAGTCATCAATTGAATTTAAAAATCTATACATAAAAGCGGTTAATAATTTTCAAATTTGAACTGCCCAATTTTTAATTTCAATTGATGTCGTATACATTTCGATAATGTTTTGTAAATTTCAGTAGATGTGTTTCAAATTTAAAACATAAATTTTAATTTCCAACTGATGTATTTTAAATTTCAAATATAATTTTCAAATTTCAAATCATCTCTTTTAAATTTCAATAGATATATGTCAAATTTCAAATAGACATTTGAATTCTAATTGCTATATAATTTTCAAATTTCAATTAATATTTTTCAAAATTAAATTCAAATTTTTAAAAGTTCAATTAAAAAAGGTGTCGTTCTGATATTTTAGCAATTAAAGATACAAGCTTTGTATTTAATTTTTTTTAATATTGTTTTAATAAAAAAAAACTACGTTACAAATTTTAAAGATAATACTACATTTTCTCTAACTTTTATAAATTTCCAAATTCTAATTAATCGCACACAAATAATTTGAAAAGGAAAAACTGATTTTTATTAAGAATTTTTATTTACAAGTTTCTCAAATGCGACTCCCTATATTTCATTTGAAATTTTTATAAATTTCAATTGGAATTTTCCTAATTTAAAAAGGAATGAAAAAAAAAATTAAATGAATTTTAAATTCAAATGAAATAAAATTTACACCATTCTCAATTTCTATAGAATTTGATTAATTTGGAAATAAAATTCTGAATATTATTTTGAAATTAAACTTTTTTATTTAAACAAGAAAATTTCTAAAATTTAAGCGAATAGTCTCTTTGCCGAACTGATATAGTCATTCTAAATTTAAATTTAACGTTTCTAAATTTCAAAATATAAATTAAATTTAAAATTGACATTTCTGTATTCAATCGGATTTTTCCAAAATTAAATTAGAATGTGTAAATTATTTTTCGATTATTACCAATTTAATATAAAAAATTTCAATTCATAATTTTTCAGTAAAATATTAAAGACAAAATTCTAAGGTGAAAAATTTAATATTACTCTTATCAACTTTATGTGCAAATTTAAATTCAAATTCTTTCCCCAAATTTAACTACAAATTCACAAATTCGTTTTGAATTTTTCTATAACGCTACTCCTAAATTTCATTTGGAATTTCCCCAATTTAAAATTAAAATTCTTTACATGAAATGAATCAATTTAATTTAATTTACACCCTTCCTAATTTCTTATAGAATTTGTTCAATTTGGAAAGAAAATTCTGAATATTATTTGGAAATTAAATTTTTCTATATATTTAAAAAAAATCTAAAATTTAAACGATTATTCTGCCGAATTCCTATAGATGTTCAAATCTTAAGTTGATTGCTTCCAAATATAAAATACAAATTCGTACAGTCTGCTCCTCGATCTAGACCGAAAGCTTTCGTTCGTGTTCTAGTCGAAAGAAAGTTGGTTTGGGTTTTTGTCACTTCAAGCCGAATGAAAACGTAAAATTTATCAAAATTTTTCAGTACAAATTTGGGTGCCTCTATTTCAAATCTACTGCCATTTGCCAACAAATATTGAGTCTGTCGACCGAAAATGTGAACTTAGAAGAAACCAATTTGTGTCGACTGTGACTGACTTCGTTTGCACAGTTTTAGGTAAGTGGTCGGAGAACAGGCCATTATTTTCAAACGGATTTTCCGCAATTTTGAAATTACATTTCTAAATTACTGGCGAAATTTTATTAATTCAACTAAAATTTATAATTTTTATTTCAAAACTTTTTTCATGAAATTTAAACAAAGAAACTCTTTGAAGTGATAATTTTAGATTTAAAATTGCGATTGTAGTTTGAATTTATCTAAAACTCAACTCTTAAATTTCATTTGGAGTTTTCGCAATTTAAAATTTTAAATTTTCAAATAATATGTTAAAAATTTGATTTAATTTGTATTTTATCAATTTGTAATAGAAATTCCTAAATTTTAAATGAAAATTCTGAATTTTTTTTCATAAATTAAACTTCTCTTATTTTTATCCGGTTTTTTCAAATTTAAACGTACTCAAATACTAAGACCGCTTCAAAGCACCCAGAAGGATCAAGGGCCTTACAAAATTAGGATAACATATTTCTCCAACCGGCTCGATCTTAAGCTTTTATCGAGTTGGCAACACCAAGCTCTCGCTGGCAATCCTCCATCTGGACTTTCCGGCGAAGTCTTGGCCGTCCTATTGTTCGATGTCCTTTGAGTACGTCTCCGAATACCTTTCGCACTCTTTCAGTCTGACCGCTTTAACGCGCTATTTTGATAATAAAGCATAATAAAGTCCATGTCAGGATACAGGCTACACAGATCGTGGTTTATCCGTCGTCGATACTCGCCGTTTTCTATTATAGGACCATATATTTTTCGAAACACTTTTCTCTCGAAAACTCCCAGAAATGTTTCATCTCCATTCGAAATGAAGCATAAAAGATGACAGGTTATATCAAAGTCTGATAGAGTTGAATCTTCGATTCTCGAGAGAGGGTCTTATCTCTGAAGTGCTTGCTTAGCCCGAAATAAAACCAGTTTCCAAGCGCAATTCGCCGTTTTTTTTTGTATGCTAACATTATTGCTTCTGTTCACGGCAGACCCAATGTAAATTATTTCATCCACTACCTTGAAATTATAACGGCTATCAACGTTCACCACCTCATCGACTCAGGTGGATGTTCTGCTTGTCGAAACCATTAGTTTTGTTCTGTTTTCGTTTATTGCCAAACCCGCTTTTGCTGATTCCTACTTAATTCTCGAAAACTCCGTCTGATTTTGATCAATGATGTCTAAATTATTACCTAACGTTAGCAGCATATGACTTTTGCTGCTGATAGTATTATTTGTGTTGACTGCAGCTCTTCTCATGATTATATTGAAGAGGTCGCATGAATGGGTGTCGCCCTGTCCGAGAACTCGCCTCGAACTAAGTGGTGCGGTGAGATCACTACCAGTCTTTACTGAGGATTTCGTATCTATCAGTGTCATTATACAAAGGCGTGTCAGCTTAACAGGAATACCCAGCACCGACGTGGCTTGGTAAAGCTTTCCCGTATCGGGCTATCGAAGGCATCCTTATAGTCTACAAAGAGATTGTAGCTGTCGATTTGTTTTTCGCGGGTTGGCGGCAGGATTTGTAGTAATGTCAATATCTGGCCGATAGTTGACTTTCCAGGCCTTAGTCTATCACACATTACGATCGAGAGGATCTTGTAATCCATAGATAAAAGGCCTATTCCACGATAGTTGGCGCTCGGGTCGCTTTTTTTTTTTTGAATACAGGACACAGCATGCAAAGACACCGATGGTTGAGCATGGATTGGTCTAGCCAGATTTTGCATATAAGCTAACCCATGCACCTTTCCACCTCATAGCTGTCAACTGTTTAAGGTCAACCGATAGTCCATCACCTTATTGGTTTTCTTTGTCCTTTAGGTGGGAAATTTTCAATTCTATATTCACTTTGGGTAGGAGGGTGTCAGTCGACGCCATCGTCATGTATTTTGCTCAATGCCCTCATCTATATTGAAGTCTCCTGGGACGAGTAAAGCCGAAAATTGATCTCTCCGTACTCCCCACATGCACTGCATATTTGCGACAAGATTCCCTTCCCTATTTCTACAAAAGTGGGACCTGACCTTTTTCGGTCCTTTCGTTCCTTTCGGTAGAAATTATGGGTCTCATTCTTCCTTTATTCTGGACAGACATGTAGTGTGGGATGCTAAATCGGGGTAAAATGAAGAAACAATTTTGAAATCGCGCCACGCCCTTGCAATTTGAAAATGTTCGATATTTTGGGGTTGATTTCAAAAAAAATCTTAAAAATTAATGAATCAACTTGTGCCAAATTATAAAGTTTGAGCTTTATCAGAACCTAAACAAAAATATTTGACGCAAAGAAGAGGATGATCGATCAATATTTGTAGCTTTGGTGTCGATTTCAATGTTAAGTCAATTTTCAGTCAATTTTTCGGCCATACACATTTTTTTCAAAATTTTTTCATGAGCGGGTCTGATTTTTAGCAAAATTACGAATATTTTCAAGTTATACCAATTTATACCTGTTACGCGCTTTCCAGTGACTTCAAAGTGACAATGACCATTTTGACGAAAATTTAAAAAATACGCATATTTGAAGTCGCGTATCTTTTGAACCCCTAAAACGATTCGGGACTTTCTGCTCAATAAATGTTCACAATCAGACCCGCTCATGGAGACATTAAAAAATTATGATCAAAAATTTGCAGAAAGTAATTTCCAATCGTCCTTCCGCTAAGAATTGACTTATCATTGAAATCGACACCAACGCTATAAATAGTAGTCGATCATTCTCTTCTTTGTTTCAAATACATTTGTTTTGGTTTCAAACGAGCTGAAATTTTAAAATTTCGAATAAGGTGATTCGTTAATTTTTATGATTTGTTTTTAGGTCAACGCCAAAATAGTGAAAATCTCCAAATTTCAAGGATGTGTGGCGTTTCCTTCAAAATTTTTGAATAATTTTTTTTTTACTTTCCCCTTATTAAGGATCCCAAACTACATCTCTCTCCGAGTGTAATTTTTTTTAACTTCACTCCACCCTATTGTGGATTTTGTATATGCTGTATGTTCTGTATTCCCCTGAAAAATCATGTTTGTGGAACGAAGTGATTTTTATAATCTCACCTCTGCTAGGAACTAGCACACATTCAATGCTGCTGCGAATTTTACTCCTTAATAAAAATTGTTTTTTATTAATTCCGACTAGTATCAACCATATTCAACAGCCGTAGCAATTGTCGCAAAGGTTCCTAAGCAAATTCGCCAACACATTAATTTGTATTAATCACACAGCACTCGGTCACATTCGCTGCCTCAGTCGCTTATTAACATTTAAATGTTAGTTTAACATACGGCTGTTGTCCAACCTTTCGGATTGAAGTGATAGTTCAGCCAAAACTGTAAAGCATTTTTCGAAATACTATGCTAGTCTAGTTTAGAAGTGTTTTCCATGACCCATCATTCAAGTATTAGGCAGCATAACTAGTATATTCAAAACCGAAACCGGTTAACCGTATGTCGGTTTTCCAAAAATTGTTATTTTCGAAGAACCGGTTTCGCCTGCTATTTGAAGTTAATTAACCGGTTTTTTCGGATTTTAAACAACTGATATATCACCGCAGAATTACACACCTAAAGCCTTTTTCATAGCTCATTATGATTACTGCCCCCATCAGACAGACACAAAAGACTTTGCTGAATTGGTTGTCCAATGGCATTAGGAGTCATATCTGTCTATATTTGATTTAGACCCAAGTTCTGGAAAAAACAGTATTCACATTCGCATTCAAGAAAGAAGTACAAAATGTCCAAAGCCATATTTGCACCACGACGATTTTGCCTAATTGGATAAATCAAATGAGTATGAGAAGGGGTGGGACATGTAAAATTTGGAACTTGAACCTCCCGGTATTTCGAAGCAGATGACCTATTTAAAATCCATGAAGTGACAGATTATTTGTTAAAGGCTAGACATTTTTGAAATGGGCTCTCAAAGATATTGGGAAATATTAAAAACTTTCTTCCAAAGTTCTGAGTCTTCAACTCAAACTGCCAGAAATCTACGAAATAAATTCGACTCGTGTACGTGCACGTCCTGTGCGTTCAGTGGAAACTATTGCCGCTTCAACTGAAAGTGTGTTTGAACAGCCGTTAACATCAACACGCCACCGTTCGCTGGACTGAACATTTCTCGCACTTCTTTTCGCAAAATTTTGAGCGTTTTACGTCTCACCTCAGGGATTAAGTTACCAAATAAAATTGTCGCGTTTGGGGCTCGGAATATCCACACCTCGTCGAGTAAAATCCGATGCATACACGGTTTTTGGTCAGGCGGCATCACAGGCCCAATTTTCTTCCAAAATGAGCAAGGAGCCGCCATAACCGTCAATGACGAGCATTATCGTGCCATGCTCAACGATTTTTTGTTCCGAAAAGTTGAAAACAGGGCGAATGTGTACGCACCATGTTCGCAAACCGCATAATCAGCCGAAACCTGGAAGTCCATTGGCGATTTGAACCTGTTAGTCTATTATCTCTGGAGCACCGTAAAATATAAGTGTTACGCAAACAATACCGAGTCCTTTGAGGCCTTAAAATGCGAAACAAATTGAGTAGTTAACCAATAAAATCATAATTTTGAAAAAATGTCTATTAGTATTTTTTTAAAGCGAAATTAAATTTCAAATTTAGTTTCCCATGACATTCCACGAAGGAATAGGCTCACACACTTTGATTGGCACCTGTAGTTTTACACCGGTTCTGAACGGTATTTTGTCAAGCAATTTCATGACTATGTACACGATAGTCGATATAAAAATTCAAAGAGGCGAATTTAAATATAATCGATGTTTATAAATGCATTGTTGTCCATTTTGTCATAAAAACCGAAACCGCTTATTAACCGGTTTCTATACCTCGGTTTACCCGAAAACCGGTTTCGCCAAAATCGGAATATTCGATGAAACCGAAAACCGGTTTTATGAATACACCAAGCATAACGTATGATGTATAATCAAATTCTCTCTTCAGATATATTTTCTATATTATAGCTTTTATCTTCATACAAATATTTGTATACAAATTTATGAGACAGTGGTAATTATAATAATAAACTAAGAAAATTTAACATCTTCCACAGAAAAATTTAATCAAATACCGTTTATGGTTTTGAAGTTACATTAATTTAAATAATGGGCACTAGAGCGTATGATTTATAATTACTGATTTTTAATGATATATTTTAACTTTATGTAACAATATTTATGCAAATTTTGTTACATTTTTCCTTAGAAAAGTTAGGTAACTAAGCAAATAGTAAAAATTACATTTAAATAAATTTACCAGGAAATGTAGAAGAAACCGTATAAAAAAACAAATATCATTTACGGTTTCAATATTACAGGCCTTCAGCTAGTGGGCACCATAGCGCATGATTTATATCCAAATTATCTGTACTGCTTTCTAATGACAATATTGAAGTTTATATAGGTATTTATTTCTTTACTAATTTACGACACAATTCTGAAAAGTTTCGTAAAAAATTACAATGATTCTGTCTAAACAAATTGACCATATTCTGTAGAAGACATTAATCAAATATCATGCCCATTTTTAAAGTGACTGTCTGTCAAATATTAGGCGTATGATTGATAATTATTTCCGTTCTTTTGACGACAGTTTTGTAACATCTGCTTGCATTTAAAGTGATGACGGATAAGTTTGTTGGCAGCTTGACGTATACTCCATTTCTATTGCTGTAGCAGAAATTTCGCGGTTTAAAAGTTACACTCGTCAAATAAAGATCACCGTGTCGTATGATCCTAAAATCCCTCTTCTGTATTATTATTTGTACCTTATTAGTTTTACAAAATACTTACCTACTTACTAAGGTGGCCTCAAACAACCCAGAGAGATCAAGGGCTTTCAAAAATAAGGCTAACAAGCTTCCAACCGGCACGACTTACGTTCTATCCATCCACTTGGTAACACCAAGCTCTAGCAGGCAATATTCCACCTGGTCTTTCCAGCGAAGTTTGGGTCATCCTATTTTCGATGTCTTTCGAGAACGTCTTCAAATAATTTTCGCACTGGTTCATTCTGATCCATTCTACTAACATGGCATAGCCAGCAATTTTTATAACACGATATTTTGATTCTCATAACTATGTCGATGTCGGATTATAGATTATACAGCTCGGGGTGCAACCATCGTCGATACTTGCCGTTTTCTATTATAGGACAATATATTTTTAGGAGCATTTTTGTCTCTAATAGACGCAGAAATGTTTCATCAGCATGCCATATGACCCATGACTTTCAGCCAGCACTACAGGTTGTATGAGAGTCTGATATAGTTGGATCTTCGTTTCTGGAAAGAAGGCCGTATCCCGGATGTGCTTGCTTAGCCCGAAATAACACCTGTTTGCAGAGACGATTCTCTATTTGAATTCCTGGCTGACGTTATTGCTTCTGTTCACGGCAGATTAGAGGTAAATAAATTCGTCCACTACGTCGAAATTATACCGGTTAGCCAATAATTGTATACAATTTGCTGAGACAACTCTGGCTCGTTTAGAAAGGTTGATAGTTAAGCAAGTTATAAAGATGATATTTCAATAAATTTACCATCATCTATAAACGAAATGAATCGAATACGATCAATGAGTTAAAAGTTACAGTCACTCAAATATTAGGCACCATTGCGTATAATTCATAATTAAATTTTGTTGTCTAAAAATTTTAACTTTATAACTATAAATATTGTACCACAAATTTATGAGACATTTCTGGTTCTTTTAGATAAATAAGCATGATAACTGAGTAAATTTACTATGATCTCTAAAATAAATTAATCAAATATCTTTTAGGGGTTAAAGGCTACAGTCATTAAAATATTGGCCAGCTGAGCGTATGATGTATGATAAAATTAGTTTATTAGTTTTTCGATATTTTTTAGGCTTATTTTCGCACAAATTCGTTCGAGTCGTTTCTGAAGCATTTGTAAAAGTTTCGAATTCCATCGAATACCATTAATCGGCTAAAAGTTACAGTCACTCAAATATTAGGCACCATTGCGTAAATTGTTGTCTAATTGTTGTTGTCTAAAAATTTTAACTTTATAACTATAAAAATTGTACCACAAATTTATGAGACATTTCTGGTTCTTTTAGATAAATAAGCATGATAACTGAGCAAATTTACTATGATCTATAAAATAAATTAACCAAATATCTTTTACGGTTCAAAGGCTACAGTTGTTAAAATATAGGCCAGCTGAGCGTATGATTTATAATAAAATAAATTTTTTAGTTTTTTGATATTTTGTAGGGTTATTTTCGCACAAATGTATGAGTCGTTTCTACATCATTTGGAAAAACTTTGATAACAAATGGTAGCCATTATAACTAAGTTAATTTACCATCTTCTATATTTTCAAATGTGGATGTGAGAAGCTCTCCCCAATTCCTTCATGGGATGTAATAGGGTTTTTATTTATTTTTTATATTCTAAAATTAATTAATCGAATCTCATTAATGTTTCTGAAGTTACACTCATTCAAATATTAAGCACCGTAATATTTGATCTATAAAAAATCTTCTCTCCTGTTTTAAAATTCTAGTATTTAAGCTTGTAATGAGTGATGTTTTTGTTATTTGGTTTTAGGAGATTTAAGAAATCACAGAACGTTTATATAAGTGAATGAAGTAATTAATTGGATCGATAAATCCATTTAACTTTTAAAGATTATTTCACGTAAATGTTGCCCACGCGTAAGTCACATTGTGACACACTTTATTCAACATTTCTGACCAAAATCATGTGTAATGTTGTATTCCAAGGCAGCACACGTGGTTGGCTTTTCCTTATAGACGAGGAACTTGACGAGCCCCCACAAAATATAGTCTAGTGGTGTCAAATCGTACGAACCAGGCGGCCAAGTGACTGCGCCATAATGTAAGATTAGTTACTCACCAATTTTGCCTATCAATTGGTTCAGAATTTCGCATGCAATATGGCACGTAACACGATCCATATCAATCCAGTACAATTATTACATTTCGGGCAAAAACAGTTCGAGATCCTGAAAATTTACCTTGCTCTCTTGACCATCATCGTCTTTGAAGAAGTTCTGTCCAATACTGCCTCCTGCACATAAATCGTACCAAAACAGTGGAGTTTTTATAGTGCATTGGTAGCTCTTTAACTCTGGCTGTTCTTCGGCATAAATTCATAAATTTTGTTTATATGACGTACCCAGAAATGAGCTTCGCCGTCACTCAAGACCCTAACATGGACGTAACGTGCGAAACGATCACAAATTACGTATTATCACAGATCACAAATTCTGATAATAAAAACCAATGATTTGGAAGCATTGTTGGTTTGCACGTCTATTCATGATGAAATGCCAAAGCCAAGTGTACATTTTGACTTTGACAGATCTCACTTAGAATTACGCCGTGTACTGGCAAAAACGTATCACTGGGAAAAGCGAGTAGCAAACCAATTACCCGTTATAAATATTTTTAATAAAATTGGTGAGACATTCCTTGGTTTTTAAAAAGTTTAATAACTAACCAAATATGATAAGCATTTTCCAATTGAAATTTGAAAAATATCAATTTAATTTTGAAAAATATCAATCGAAATTTGAAAATTATATTTTAAATTTAAAATACATCAATTGAAATTTAAAAATTCTATTTGAAATTTGAAATACATCAATTGAAATTTAAGACATCAATTGAAATTTGAAAGACTTCAATTTTTAACCGATTTTATATACTATTAGTTTTTTAAATATCAATTGGTGTATTTTAAATTTCACTTGATGCATTTTAAATTTCAACTGATGGCTTTTAAATTTCAATTGATGTGTTTCAAATTTTAATTGATTTATTTTAAATTTTAAATAGAATTTTGACATTTCAATTGATGTATTTCAAATTTCAAATAGAATTTTTAAATTTCCATTGATTTTTTTTCCCAAATTTCAACTGGAAATGGTGTAGTGATGCACATAATCGACGAACCGGTTATGCAGGACCGGTCCTTTACAAGAACCGACCGCACCGATGCTTGCAAGAACCGAATTACGGTTTCATAAGAACCGAAAACGGTTTCAAAAGGACCGAATCACGGGCCCAGATGAACCGAAAGCAGTTCTTAAAGAACCGACAACGGTTCGTAAATAACCGAAAGACGTATTCAGAAGAAACGACATCGGTTCCAAAAATACAGAAAAAACGATTCTAAAAGAATTTAAAAAAGGTCGAAAAGAATCGTAAAAGGGTTCCAAAATAACAGGACTCGGTTCAAAACGAACCAAAAGTGTTAAACTTTGGATGAGGTTATGAAAATGTGTTTTTCAAATTTTCATAAATATTATAACCTTATAATTAATTAACTACTTTTGGGACAGCAATTTGTCAGAACCGTGAATCACTAATGACAACTAAATATGTTTACCAGGATTTGTAGAAGAAATTAATCAAATATTATTTTCTGTTTAAAAGATACAGTCCTTCAGATATTGGCCAGCATATCGTATGATTTATAATAGATATATATTTTTCGATTTTGATTTCTGGTTGATAATTTTTAAGGCTTATGTAAATATTGTTAAATGAATTTTCAAATCGTTCGAGACTCAATTAAAAAAGTTTGATAACAAATGATATATATTAAAGCTGAGCGAATTTATTAATTTGTGCCGTTGAAAATAATCAAATGTCATTTTCGATTTGAAGTCACAGGTATTTAGATATTCGACTCTATAGTGAATGATCCTTTAATTAAATTTTCGCTCATGTTTCGTTAGCAGAAATTAATCAAATAATATTGACGGTTAAAAATACTCGCATACTGTAATTCAAATATTTGCCAGCATAGCGTATGATTTATCATAAAATTTCTTTAACTGTTTTTGTAAATGACAATATTGAAGTTTATAAAATATTTCAAAATTAATTTATGAACCACTTCTAAATAATGTAAAAAGGTTTGATAACTAAACCAACGGTGAGCAGGAAACCAAGCAAATTTACAGTCTTCAAAAGAAAAACCCCCAACTACAATTTAAGGTTAAAAAGTTATTGGTCACCATAGCGTATGATGTATATTAAACTCTTTATTTGGTTTTGTATTATAATTTGTAAGTTTATATAAACATTTCTATAGAACTTTATGCGATATTTGTGGATTAGAAGGAAAACTTAGGTAACTTTACGGAGATCCCTAGAAAAATTAATCAAATACCAGTAAGGGTTTAATTGTTATAGTCCACCAAATGGAGGGCTCACAGCTGAACCGAACCAAGTCATGAAATATTAAAAAAATCCAAAACTAGTGCGAAATTCTCAGCCAAGGTCAAATCTAATTACTTCTGCAACGCACAGTATCAAAAAGAGTTTCGTTCCTAAGGTAGCGGTAAAAACCCCAAGTCAATACCTCTAATTTTCCTGTCATTAATGGCAGTACATTTACTTTACCTCAAATTATCTTCGAATTGTCTTTTTATGACTTGGTTCACTTCAGCTGTGAGCCCTCCAAATATTGGGCACCATAGCATATGATTTATAATAATATGACTTTTTTGCGCTTTTAAAAATCAATTAGGAAAATCTTCAATTATTTATATTCAAGCAGAGCAACAGCTCATTTTTCGACTACTAACGATAAGAATTTTAACTTGCGCTGATCAACTTGCAAGAACATTTATAATTTTTTAGATAAAAATCAATGACTTACCATTTGTTACAACCACATTCTTTAACGTAAATTTGTCATTCCTTCCTTAAAATTATCACAAATCCTTAGACTCTGTCAGAAAAAAAAATCTCTTCACATGCAACATGATATTCTAAAAATAATTGTTTGACAGACGCACAAGGCATTTTACAAATCAAAAACGAAAACAAAACACAAGTACAACACAAACACATCTTACAATCCCTTGAGCTTTTCACAGAAAAGCAGAAACCGAACACATCATACCACCCCCCTTTAACCACGTACTAACAATATTTGTAACATATGAAATATTATAATATATATCTTCACTCATGCTCCTGGTTCTTCTCGTACGGACACATTTCTTTACAGTGAATTCACTTCTCTATTCTCTTATGGTTTTGTTTGTTTGATAAATCAATCAATTTATTTGATTTGGTTTTTTTTTCTCTGTGTGTGATTTAATGGCAATGCCATTTCAATTCAATTCAATATCTCTCTCGCTCCGCTTTCCCGATTTCATTGTTTTTCAGTTTAAAATAACAATAACAACAACAACACCATATGGCCCAGTATTAAAAACAAAGCGAATATTGAAAACAGAGAGCGCAAAAAAAAATTATTGAAAAACGTGTGATTGTTTGTGGCAGGTCTGTGAGTTCAATATTGGCTTAGTTTTATGGTTTAATACAAATGTTATAGTAAATGCCTGCCAGTGTGTAAGTGGGAGAGCGAACGTACTATAACGCTGTAAGGAGCGTGTGTGTGTGTATGTGTGGGGGTGTAGGTGTGGTAAAGTTTACACTGTGTGTACACGCTAGTGTAGCTCACTGTGTGTGAGTAATAACTTGCTCATATGTTTATAATATAAAACCTGCATGTCAGTGTAGTCGTATATTCATGAATCTTTGCTGGTTTGTTCCTTTAGAGTCCTTGCGTCCTTTGGGTGTTTGTGTGTTATGATACTGCTGCTTTTCAATTTTTCTTAATATTTTCCATTTTGTAGGACGGGGGGGGAGGATGTTTTGCTGCTGTAGCCCATTTTGTTATTGCTTTTCGGACCACAGCTGTTGTGTGTAATTCATGTGAATTTTCTTAAGTGTCTCGGCGGAAGTCATTTATAAATTTTCGCCCTTTCTCTCTCCCTTTGCTTTCCTTTCGTTTTCCTTTTTTCATATATATAAAATACTCGTATGACATAGAGTAGTATGTTATAACAACATTTTGGTTGATGGATTTCTTATAAATGAACTTGATGAGTATTTTTTCCTTTTTGAGGGAACTCAGTTCCAAGGAGTTGCTGGAAACTTTTCATATTATATCATTAACTACTTTTGATTGTTTCATTAGGGATTTGAAAGGTTGAAATTTTTTAATAAAGAAAGAAAGATGTATGGATATTCCCAAAAGATGAGAGAGCTACATACCATGAGCATGTTCATGGGTAGCGATTGATTTAGGTAATAAAATTTGATAATCTCATCAAACCCACACCTATGCTGTACTGGAATGTATTGGCAATCACTTTCTTTACAGTCCGTAAAAATCAAACTTTTGTTAGTTCTTGCCCAAACTACAGCCATTCAAAAAGTTGGGCACCATGACGTATGAGTCATAATTAAATGTGAATTTCTGATTTTTTCTCCTTATATGTTTATATAAATCCGTTTCAACAAACCTAATGAGATCTTAATAAGTATAATAGTAAACTAAGAACATAAGGCATTTTTTGTAGAATAAAATTATCAAATAACGTTTACTGCTTTGAACTTATGGTTATTCCAACATTTGGGCACCGTGGCGTATGATACATAATTAAATACTAATTTTAATATTTTTAAACCAAATTGAAGCATAAAAGTTAACTACGACTATTAACCACATTTTTAGACGAAATTTCTCAAATATCGTTCACTGTTTTGAAATTATAGTCATTCAAACATTAGGGCACCATGACGTATGATTCACAATTAAATGCGATTCTGTTTTCTTTTGAAATTGGGTATTTTAAAGAAAATTTATGAGACCTTGATAACTATAATAAATAACTAAGAATAATAGAGGAAATTAACCAGATATCGTTTATAGTTTTCGAGTGACAATTATTCAAATATTGGGCACCATAGCGTGGAATCTTTTTTGTGTTTTGACAATGATAGATTCTAAGTTTAAACAAATATTTTTAAACAAATTTAGTTAACATTCTTAACCGGTAACAAAAGTTAAACAACAAATGATAACCATTCGGTAACCAAATAAATTTTACAGAAAACAAATGAATGGTTTAAAATTTACTGTCATTAAAATGTTTGGATATATCTCACACGTTTGAGGAATATTTTGCTCGAAATTGTGGAACATGAGCTGCAATTTATACCTATAAGTCTTGTCACAAGGCATACCAGGATTATACCGTTTACTGTTTTGAAGTTACAGTCATTCAAACATGTTGTCACCATGGCGTATAATGCATAATTAAATATTATTTTCTGCTTCTTTTTTCAGTTGTATTTTTTATGTAAATGTTTTTAAATAAAAGTGATGAGACGTTGATAAAAATAATAGCTAAGTAAGAATATTATCAATCTTTTGTAGAAAAAAATTAAACAAATATGGTTTATTTTTTTTTTGAAGTTATAATTATTCAAAGATTTGGCCACCATGATGTTGGACGAATAAACTATTAGCTATCGTTATAAGAGGAAATTCAATAAATGTCGTTTACAATTTTCAGGTTGGTTGGTTGGTTGAAACGGCTGCAAGACAGAACGCTGTCTAGCACACTTAGGCTAAAGAAGCCCATTGTGATACCTGCAGTTTCCTCTATAACAACTAGTGACTAATCGTCTAGACAATTTGCCCTTTCAATGAATTTGTCTATAAGACCTACAGGAATATCCTGTAGGGCTACGGTGCTAACTAAGTGTGTTCAGAATATCCCACTTCTCAGTCCTACCAGAGCAGGGCAATCCAAGAGAAGGTGTTTCGTCGTTTCCTCGCCCTATTCGATGCAGCAATAACAGAGAGTGGAGTTTCTATGTCCCAATCTTAGGGCGTGTTTTCCTACAACACAATGTCCCGTCAGTATTCCTATCATCGCGGCAAGTTAAGTAGTTGCCAAGTCCCCTTCATGTCCACCTGTGGCCAGAGGACACTGGCTCGTTTGCAAGTTGAAGTAAGTCTCCACTGGTCCATACTAACACCTTCTTTTTAGGGAAGAACCTGTGTCGTAGTATCCTGTCTAGCTAACGCATCCGCTACGCAATTGCCTGTAATGTCGCTGTGTTCCGGTACCCAGATGAGCCTGATATCAAAATACTCTGCCATCACAATAAGTGATGAGTGGCGTTCTTTCACCGTCAGGGACGTAGCAAACGTGGCTTCCAGGGATTTTATAGCAGCCTGGCTGTCTGTGTAGATAAATATTCTCCGGAGGGTTGTGACACTACATTCCAGTAGTTCAGCAACCTCCAGTATGGCGGTTATTACCGCCTGAAATACACTACAGTGATCAGGCAACTTGAAGGAGATATTTGCATTTAGGTTCGGTGAATGGACCCCATATCATACTTGCTCGTCCAACCTTGATCCATCCGTGAATAATCTGATACTACTGGTATTCTCTTCCATTGACTTTTCCCAGGTATCTTGTTCGGAATAGAAGTATTTAGATTTGTCGCTGGTAGAAGGTAGGGGATACAGTAGTCCGTTTTGACGGGAATAGAGTTGATCCGGTGTAGTAATTTAACGTGTCCGGAATGCCACGATATCAAAACGCCACAATCTTTGATTCTCACCAGGGATGTAGCGGCCGCCGATTCGGCCATGATATATGGAGTACAGATGTTAAGTGCAGTGCCTGACATCGTGCCCATTGCCACACTAACGCTAATCAGTCCTGATCTTTGAATTTCATCAAGGAATTCAGAATATATTCCTTTTGGAGGGACCTCCAACAAACTACGTTGCCATAGAGAAGTATTGGTTTGATTATTGCCGTATAAATCCACATGGTGATCTTACAGACAGTCCCCAGCGCTTTCCTATCGCACCTTTACAGCAGTAAAGAGCAACAGACGCCTTTTACACCCTCTACTCCACATTCGGTTTCTAAGACATTTTTCTGTCGAGAATTATTCCCAGATACTTAACCCTTTTCCTCAACTGTAATTGCACCACATTAACTGACGGCAGTTCAAATGCGGGTACTTTATATTTCCGAGAGAACAAGATAAGCTGGGTTTTAAGTGGGTTAAGTTATATTCCGTTGTTAGCGGTCCAGTTCGAAATCAGACTAAGTAGGCTGGTTGTACGAATGCTAAATAAATTGAGGTTTCCACCCGTACAGATGATAGCAATGTCATCGGCATAGGCAAAGACCTGGCATACGGCCCTGTCCAATTCAAGAAGCAGTTCATTGACAGAAGTTAACCATAATAGTGGAGACAGAACTCCCCCCTGCGGTGTTCCCCTATTAACGTTCCTAGCAATTGTAACACCACCCCATTCAGCTTTGATGGATCTATACACCAGAAGCTTCCCAATTAGGCATGTCACTAACCTGTCGACTCCTTGATTCTGTAACGACCTAAGAATTGCCGAAGGTTGAATGGAATTGAAGGCTCCCTCGATGTCCAGGAAGGTCCCCAGAGCGAAGACGTTATTGTCAAGAGAGTTTGCTATTATGCTGACTAAAGAGTGGAGAGCCATCTCAATTGACCTGCCCTTGATATAGGTATACTGAAAACTCGATAGTAGATTCTGTGGAAGATTACTTCGAACATGAATGTCGAGTAACCTTTCAAATGTCTTAAGCACAAAGGATGATATACTGATTGGTCTCAAGTCCTTTGGTTTGACATGAGAGCATTTGACCGCTTTCGGGACGAAACCCACTGTGGATTGCTTCCAAATGCTGGGAATGACTCCCAGCATAAGGCAGCCCCTGAAGATTTCTTTTAACCAACTACAAGATTGGCATAGTGCCTACTGTAGTTGCGCGGGAATTATCGCGTCAGGTCCGGCTGATTTATAGGGCTTAGAGCATCTAATGGTCCATATCAGATTCTTTATGCTCACTATTGAGCGAACTTTTTCAGGTTACAGTCCTTCAAATTTTGAGCACCATAGCGTATTATTCATAATGAATTAATAAATTGTTTTATTTTTAATAACAATGATTTGTTTAGATAATCACTTGCAAACAAATGTATGTAACATTATTAACCGTTTAGAAAAGTTGGACAACAAAAGATACCCATATGGCAACTAAACAAATGCTAGAGAAACCCATTTTACTGTCATTTTCATATTTGGATATATCCGGCAATTCATACCTATAAGTCCTGTAACAAGGCATACCAGAATTCTATCGTTTACTGCTTTGAAGGTATAGTCATTCAATCATTTGGACACCATGACGTATGATTTACGGATAAATGTTAATTTCAGTTTTCGTTTAATTTGTCTGTTTATATCAATGTTTCTAAATAAAATTGGTGAGACCTTGATAAGTATAATAGTTACTAATCCTACTACAACTAAGAATATCTACATATATAAAAATAAGTTGTACTCGAGAACGAATCAACCGATTTACAAACCAATACATGCTTTGGAAAGGACGACTTTCACTGAAGGCATTTTATAAAACATTTTGACAAAGGTCTATGCTTAGTGGCCATGTGATCATTGAATACTTTTGTCGGCAGGGCGAAGCCTGCCGTGTCAGCTAGTTAGATATATTTTGTAGAAACAATTTAACAATCACTCAAATTTTGGGCACCCTAGCGTATTATTAATAAAGAAATTATAAGCTGTTTTGTAAACTTTAAGATCAAAAAAATATTTTTTAATAAATTTAATGAACATTCTAAACCATTTAGAAATGTTGGATAAGAATGATAACCAGTTGGCGTCTAAAAAAAATTATACAGCAAACAAATTCAAGGTTTAAATTTTACTGTCATTCAAATATTTGAAAATATCGCACACGTTTGAGGGATATTTTCTTCGAAAATTACAACATGTGCGGCAAATCATATAAGTCCTGTAGCAAGCCGTACCAGAAATGAATCGTTTACTGCTTTCAAGTTATCGTCATTCAAGCATGTGGGCACCATGACGTATGATTCATAATTAAATGCCATTTTTTAATAAATTGTAATGTTTTGTAAATCTTTTTAAACAAAAATTGCGGGGGCCTTAATAAACTTAACAGTTAACTAAGAACATTAGCTATTTTTAGTAGCAGAAATTTATCAAATATCGTTTAGTCCTTTGAAGCTTTAGTCATTCAAACATTTGGGCACCATGGCATATGATTCATAATTAACCCTTTCGACCCCAACGTTGCCTGAGAGCAACTTTATATGTTTGACGGCTAACGGTAATCGTTGTATTTGTTTTTGTTTGCTGATCCGTAGTGATAACGAAAGCTACATGTGTTTTCTTTTAGGATTGATGTAACAACAAGTGATTTGTAGCTCAGATAGCAAAGTAATTTTTATCAGAACGTGCGTGTGTCGAGAAAAATATTCTTGCGAATTTGGAAAGAGGTTTTTATACACATGTTCTTTATTCAAAATTATAAAAAAAAATTAAAAATGTGTTTATGAAATATTTTTTAGTGCATTTCAAGTAATATAGTTTCCTGAGTTAAATCATACATTTGCAAACGAATATCAGGTGAGTAATTTTCAAAGTTGTGAAGTTGCTTCTGAGCAACGTTGGGCAACCGTGGTTATAAATTTTCTTACTTTTAGACATGAGACCAAAAGAGAAAGGTTTGACAGAAGAAGACATTGGAAGAATATTGAACTTCAATTGGGATGACTCTAGTGATGAGGAAAGTGGAGATGAGATGGAAGATATTTCGGCAGTGCTGGAGAGGAATTTAGAAGGAGTTGTGGAAAGAGGAGAAAGCATAGAGGTTGGCCTTATTGACAATATAATTGCGGAAGACTGCGTGCAAGAATCTTTTCATACCGTTGAAACGTGCTATGAAAAAATTGATCCGAAATCACTCAAATGGAGATCACGGCCATTTGAAGCCCCAGATACTGTTTGGAAAGAAAATAACCTCTTGGAAGTGGATGACGTTCTGACACCACTTGAATATTTCTTGAAGTTTTTTGATTCTCGAGCTATTGATTTGATTGCCCAGCAAAGTGATTTGTATGGTCTACAGGAACTCGGTATTGAGCTCAAGTGTACTAATGAGGAAATTAGACGCTATATAGGCGCTCTGCTATACTTGGGTGTTTTCAGACTACCACAATTTAAAATGGCATGGGCCCAAAATATAAAGATTGCGGCTATAGCAGACTCAATGCCGCGCGGCCGGTCTTTTGGATTGGGACTATCTTCGGATATAGTTCTTTTTCTCTCACAAAATGTTCCCAAACACAAGAACTATAAACTTTATTTCGACAACTGGTTTACGTCAGTAAGTCTTCTCATTGCTTTGAAGGAAATGGGCATTTTGGCAACAGGTACTGTACGTAAAAACCGGATAAGCAATTGCCAGTTGCTTCCAGATACTGAACTGAAAAACCGGGGAAGAGGATCTTTTGACATGAGATGTGAAGCCAAGTATAACCTTGTATGTCTGAAGTGGTTTGACAATAAACCAGTTCTACTGGTATCTTCGTGGATGGACCATCAACCTGTTGACATTTGTAGGCGTTGGAGCCCAAAAGAGAAAATTTACATTGATGTTCCAAGGCCTGCAATTGTAGCTTCCTATAATAAAGGCATGGGAGGGGTTGACCTGGCTGATATGCTCATGGAGCTGTACAAGGTAAACCACCGCTCAAGTAAGTGGTATATAAGAATCTTCTATTGGTGCCTAGGAACATCCGTTACAAATGCGTGGCTGCTTTATAGAAAACATCTTCGTTTGTTCCAACCTAATAAGAAACATGTTCCACTAATACAATTTCAACTAGAAATTGCTAATGACCTTTTGCAATACACTTCCTCTTCTGTGGACTCTATCCAAAGAAAAAGAGGTCGACCATCGAAAGAAAACAATAATGAACCGACATCTTCAGTTGGAGCTAACCAAAACACCAAAAAGTATAGGTTCCAGCCGAACCCTCCAGATACAAAGCGGTATGATAAGGAGGATCATTGGGTAGAATTTGGTGAAAAAGGGCGTTGCAGATTGTGCAAGACAGGAACTCCAATGTCTAAATGCACAAAGTGTAAAGTCCATCTTTGCTGTAACACTAATAAAAACTGTTTTTTGACCTATCATAATTAATTATTCAAAATAAGTCAATAAAAACTATTATGGTTCTCATAACAAAAAAAAATTGTTTTATATACCACAGTTGCCCAACGTTGCTCACAAGCAACTTTCTCTACCGCCCAAACTAAAGCGCGTGGCGACTTGAAATTTTTGCCAGATACTCCTTGAATGACATAAAAATGATCAAGTACAAAAAAAAAATTTTCGAGACACGGGAAAAAAGTTGGGGTCGAAAGGGTTAAGAGTTAATTTCCGTATTTTTTACTTTTTTGTTTATATACATTTTGAGAGACTTAGTGAGACTTTAATAGGTACAGTAATTGCCTAAGAATATTAGCTTTCTTTTGTAGAAGAAATTTATCAAATATCGTTTACTCTTTTGAAGTTATAGTCATTCAAATAATACGGCACCATGGCGTATGATTTATAATTAAATGTTAATGTCTGTATGTATTTGTTTATATAAATATTTGTAAACAAAATTTATTACAAGTTGATAAGTTTAATAGTTGACAGACCGAATCCCAACATTTTATATTTTTGAATTTTTACATTTTACAATTACATTTGTTTCACTAACCGGAAAAAATATGATATGTTAGTCTAAAGGGAATTACAATTTAAAAAGAATTCAAAGTTAACTAGGAGTTAAGTAAGAGTATTAGCTATTTTTTGTCGAAAAAATTAAACAAAAATCGTTTACAGTTTTGATAATTCAGTCACTCAAATACTCGCCACCATAGCGTATAATTGATAATAAATTTATAAATTGTTTTGTTTTTTAATTATGATCATTTTTAAGATTAAACAACAATTTTAAGCAATTTTATGGAACAATCACAACCGTTCAAGAAATCAGGATAACAAATGGTAACTTTTTGTTTGCTACACAAATTCTACAGAAAACGAATGAACGATTTAAAATGTACAGTCATTCTTTTGTTTCATTCTTTGTCATTCTTTGGAATCTTTTGTTCGACTGTGGCAACATATGAGACAATTCCTACATGTAATTCTTGCAACAAGGCATACAAGAATTGTAAGGAACAGCTGAAATAATCGTACCACAGAGAGATATCTTTTCCCAAATACTTTAAACCAAAATTCACCAAACAAAGTTAAAGCTAATTGGGAATTAAAAATTACAAATTCCATACAAACTGACAGGAAAACTGTTCATTAGCTGTAACCGTATGGTAACCAGACATGGTGAAATCTGCCGATAGTCTGATTAACTCTATCGATTTGTTTGCTGCCTTGTCCTTGTAAAAGTGTAGAAAAGAAAGTACCTCGCGTCTTTTGAAAATAATAATAACTACCCGAATAAACCCCAGTCCATAATTCTTAGTCTTTCGTGAGAGTATATTTTACTGACCCTAATCCAGAATTTCCATTTTGAGTACAATATCATAAACATAGACTAAATCATTCATGACGCCTAAATTGAGACTCTTAAGGATTATATTAGTCAAGAGATAACATAGTGCCTGGAACCTAAAGCATTTTGTTGGACTTGGTTTCTCCAGTAATATTTCCCTTAACCTCATCAGCATGCAAATTGGTAGGCGTTTGGTCTACTTCAAACCCAAGTTAATATGATCAATGAACCCGCCTCTAAAAACAGCAAAATATTGACAGGATATTTGTTCTATTATAGAAAAAATTTGAAAATATTTTGAAACATTTCAAATATTTTGAATTTTGAAATATTTGAAGGACCCAATTCATTATTTCAAATCATAGATTTGCACAGTAATGGGAGGTACTGATTATAATTGAACGAAACGACTTAAAATCTTTTATGACATTATATAAGATCATATCATTCCAAAGAACAACAGAGACCTTTCCTGCTCCAACGGATCTGGATCACATCAGTACATCATGTCCTAGATGTAAATCACAGAATAGAAGGCTTATCACAGGCAAAGGAGAGACAGCCTGCAGGAACAAAATGCAGGGTCAACATTGTGGTTTTGAATAAATTATGAGCTGAATCGTTTAAAGAACTTTATCTCCATAGCAATGATAGAAGTTGTGGTAATTGGGCACCGTGTGACATTCGTCATTATTAGGAACCTATGATATAGGTTTTTTGTGCTTTCAAGGTTATTCAAGAATCTCACTGAATACTCTATATCACAACGCATTTTATTCCTTTGTACAACTGTCAATCACGACCGGTGGAGGTTCAATGCCTATTGTGCTCATGTCTTGAGCATGAGAATGTGGGTTCGATCCCTGCTCTAACCACCTTACATTTTCTTCGACGACGTCCATCTCTCTTAGTGATGGCGACACTATCGAGTATTAAGCCATGAAAAAGCTTCTCAAAATACCATTCGGAACCAGTGTAAAACTGTAGGTCTCAATTGGTGAGTGAAAAATTAGAAAGCGCACAGGTCGCTGGTTGTGAGAAGCTCTCCCCAAGCACTTCATGGAAAGTTATGGGAAACGGGGTTTTTTTACAACGAGTTTTATTATCTTGTACAACTGGCAGTTGGTAATGCAATGATTAGTGTGCACGGCACTTATAGATGAGAATGTGGGTTCGATCCCTGCTCTGACCGCCTTACATTTTACATTTGCTTAGTGATCGCAATACTATCCAGTAATTTGCCATGAAAAAACTTCTCAAGATACCTTTCCTAAAGTACAGGCAGCAGGTAACAAAACTTCAAAAAGGGACGGAAAGTTTAGTATGTTTCAAGGAAAGGCACAATAAAATAATCCAAAAAGTAACCAAAATTCAAGAAACACGTTTGTGACGTTTGTGATTTCTTGAAATTTCAGTACAAGGTCCCAGCGGACCTTTTCACACGTTCCCGTACTAAACACATTTAAATCTCAATTGAAACTAAACTATTGGTCGGATCTTTTAAACGATTCTAGATAAAATTTCCTTGGAATACATGTGGGGGTCGGGTATACTTCCCATGGACCATCAGGGAGTAATTTCAGTTTGAAAATGAAAAAGGTCCCCAGGGACCTTCTGACCCGCCGGAGGGTTAACTCAATTCAACTCAATTCAGTACAATTTAATTCAATTCAATTCAATCCAATTCAAGACAATTTTATTCAATGCAATTCATTTCAACTCAATACAATTCATGTCAATTCAACTCAATTCAATCCAATTCAATACAATTGAATTCAATTTAATCTAATCAATTCAATCCAACTCAATTCAATGCCACCCAATTAAATTAATTTAAATCATTTCATTCCATTTCAATTCAATTCGATTCAATTCAGTTCAATTCAGTACAATTTAGTCCAAGTTAATTCAATTCAGTTCAATTTATTTTAATTCAATTCAGTTCAAAATAATTCATTTCAATTCAATTCCCATCACCGCAATTCAATTCAATTCAAGTTAATGTAGTTCAATTAAAATTAATTCAATTCAATTCAACGCAATTCAATTCAATTCAACTGAATTCAATTAAATTCAATCCCATTCACTACAATTCAATTCAATTTGATTCAAGTCAATTCAATTCACTGGAATTCCATTCTAACCAATTCAATTCAACTCAATTCAATTAACTTCAGTTGAATAAAATTCAATACAACTCAATTTATTCAATTCAATGGAACTCAATTCAATCCAATTTAATTAAACCCAACTCAACTCAATTGAACTCAACTCAACTTGATTCAGTTTAACTCAAATCACCTCAATTCAGTCCAATTCGATACAGTTTAACTCAATTCGATCCAATTTAATTCAATACAACTCAATTCAATTCAACTCAATTCAGCTCATCTCAACCCGATTCTGTTCAATTCAATTCAATACAATTCAATTCAATTCAATTCAAGTCAAGTCAAGTCAAGTCAAGTCAAGTCAAGTCAAGTCAAGTCAAGTCAAGTCAAGTCAAGTCAAGTCAAGTCAAGTCAAGTCAAGTCAAGTCAAGTCAAGTCAAGTCAAGTCAAGTCAAGTCAAGTCAAGTCAAGTCAAGTCAAGTCAAGTCAAGTCAAGTCAAGTCAAGTCAAGTCAAGTCAAGTCAAGTCAAGTCAAGTCAAGTCAAGTCAAGTCAAGTCAAGTCAAGTCAAGTCAAGTCAAGTCAAGTCAAGTCAAGTCAAGTCAAGTCAAGTCAAGTCAAGTCAAGTCAAGTCAAGTCAAGTCAAGTCAAGTCAAGTCAAGTCAAGTCAAGTCAAGTCAAGTCAAGTCAAGTCAAGTCAAGTCAAGTCAAGTCAAGTCAAGTCAAGTCAAGTCAAGTCAAGTCAAGTCAAGTCAAGTCAAGTCAAGTCAAGTCAAGTCAAGTCAAGTCAAGTCAAGTCAAGTCAAGTCAAGTCAAGTCAAGTCAAGTCAAGTCAAGTCAAGTCAAGTCAAGTCAAGTCAAGTCAAGTCAAGTCAAGTCAAGTCAAGTCAAGTCAAGTCAAGTCAAGTCAAGTCCAGTGAAGTCAAGTCAAGTCAAGTCAAGTCAAGTCAAGTCAAGTCAAGTCAATTCAATTCAATTCAAAACAATTTAATTAAATTCAAATCAATTCAATTCAATTCAGTTAAATTCAATTCAATTCAATGCAATTGAATTCAATTCAATTCACTTGGCTTCAATGTATTTCAATTCAATTCAATTCAATTCACTTCAATTCAATTCAATTCAATTCAATTCAATTCAACTCAATTCAGCTCATCTCAACCCGATTCTGTTCAATTCAAATCAATTCAATTCAATTCAATTCAGTTAAATTCAATTCAATTCAATGCAATTCAATTCAATTCAATTCACTTCGCTTCAATGTATTTCAATTCAATTCAATTCAATTCAATTCAATTCAATTCAATTCAATTCAACTCAATTCAATTCAATTCATTTCACTTCAATTCATTTCAATTCAATGTAGTTCAATATAATTAAATTCAATTCAAGTCATTTAATTCTAATCTAGCAATGTGTAATCTAATCAATTGTTTTTATCTTCATAAGAAAAATATTAACTTATTTGTGATATAAAGAAACTTCAAATAGATTCAAAATCTGAATAATGGTGTTATATATTCTGAGTAATAAGCATCAATAATCTAGCGCCATGACATAGGGGTATTCTGGAGTAGAGCGAATGAGCTGATCAGCCTAGGGACTACCCTACAAGTGCCACAGGAACTGTAACGTGTTGACATGCATCTAACGACTTCTATGGATGATTCAGAGGTGATCAAGGGGTAAGATTCTGAATACGCTAGACAAATAGTAGGAATTCTATGAACCTTTTTTCTCTAGCCAGACCATAAATATCAATGGCTATTTCCGTTTTGATGGAACAAAATTTGAACAGGTATTGATAACTTGTCTGATTGTTAGATATGCTTTTAGGGCAAGGTTCAGTGCAGTAGACTTTTATTGATGCTGTTATAATGAGGAAGGTGAAGAATCCACCCATCCAAATGCCTACCATGGAAGCCTACTTATTTATGCCCTAGGAAAACTTATCTTAGATAGACGTTATCAGGATCTTGAGCTTATTGGAGTAAATTTTAACAAAAATTACTTACAGACATATCTTTGGGCATTCATAACAACCGACTTGTATTAAATCATGAAATTTAAAGAGATATTGGCAATTCAAAATATTTAATACAGAGTTTAAACATTTTTGATTTTAGCTAATATAAATATTTTTCTATAAAATTGTTCAACAATGAGTTTTCGCTTTTTCTCAATGCTTGCAACTTAACTGAATATGCACACCTTGCCCGATATCATATTTTTACCCTTGGTGGCCAACATATTGTTCTGCGGATTTGAGAGAAATCAATCTCAACCTAATCACTCGATATGCTCTTTGAATCCTATTTTGGTGTAACAGCCATTTTAACTCTTTCCATCTTAGATGATTCGATTCACTGTAAGCTCTTCCCTTCATAGTGGACACAACTTTTTCGCAAATCTTTTGCTACCACCCCAGTTTTATTTAGTGCAGTCATCCAACACACCCACCAATGAAGCCAATTTCACTTGATTCCCAGTTTAAAATGTTTCTCCCACCGTCCCATTGTTTTATCGTTTTTTTTTCTACCCCGTCTCCAATTGTAGAGTGTCATGTCGACGTTGAGTTGATTTCACATTGGATTTTATATGTTGTATTTTTCCATTTCCCCCCCCCCCCCCCCCCCCCTTTTTTTGGACGGCGGTCTATGTTTTCTTTGAAATTTTTGTTAAAAACATCACTTTTTCATTTTGATGTGTAAAATATGTTGTCGTTGCCACAGTGAAATATGTGGCAACAACAGCAGCGCGCACAATTCGTGTAACTATATAGGAGATGCGATAAAAAAAATGCGATACGATATCGCTACTACAACTACTAGCGACACCACACAACAATAACAATATCAGCAATGCCAACATATTGTGTACAATTATAGTAGCAAATTTCAATACAAAGTGAGTACATGTGTGTGTGTGTGTGTGGTGTAAATGTGTATGTGTAATATATAGACTTATGCATGAGACCAAATACGTATGCGAATGTGTGCGCGTAAATAAATGTAACGGGTGGGTTTTCAACTGTTTTGTTTTAAAATTATGAAAGGAAAAATTCTGTAGGACGTTGTACCAAGTAAATATATTCGTCAGCTTTCAATTAAGTTGCGTTCCTTTATCCTCAAAGAAACATTGTTTTGCCCTAACCTACCAAGAGTAAACACAATCTAATTACGCTAATTTTTCACCACGTCTTTCAAAAGGAAGTGTTTTTTAAACCCACCACTATTTTTTACATTGTATGCCTTTAAAACAATGACCTGTGTCCTGTGCTAATCCCCAACCGTTAGACGTTGAATCTCTATTTTTCCATTTACTTTCCTCTCGATAAACAATAACCAAACACCGCATATTACTCTTCCGAAAGCATTGGCAAGGATGTTTGAGTCATATCTGAGAACTATAATAGGATCTTCGCTGCTGTCAATATGCCAGCACGCTTATAACAAGCACAATTCTACAGAAGCCGCTCTGCATGATGGTTTTTTTCTAAGGGAAATTTTCTTTTCGCACTTTCCAATATATGTACACACTGAAAAATCTATATCTGTTTAATGCTTGGATGCAAAGACAACATGTTTGCAGATTGTCGTAAATATAGTATACTTGTTGCCAAACACATTGTGTTTGCTATTCAATATTACGTGTTTTAGACACAGTAATTAATAGGATATAATATATGTCTTTGTGGCCCAAATGTAGCTTTATTTGCTGAAAACTGCTGTAATCAAAAACGTAACAGACAACAGACGAACAAAGAAGCAGCAATCCCCAATTTATGAAAACAATGCTTGCAAACATATACATGGTTCCAGCAAAATATTGTTACGACTGTTTTTTTAAGAGTGTATAAGTAGCCGCTACATCCCTGGTGAGTATCAGAGATTGTGGCGTTTTGATATCGGGGCATTGCGGACACGCTGAATTACTACACCGGATCAACTCTATTCCCGTCAAAACGGACTACTGTATCCCCTACCTTCTACCAGCGACAAATCTAAATACTTCTATTCCGAACAAGATACCTGGGAAAAGTCAATGGAAGAGAATACCAGTAGTATCAGATTATTCACGGATGGATCAAGGTTAGACGAGCAAGTATGATATGGGGTCCATTCACCGGACCTAAATGTAAATATCTCCTTCAAGTTGCCTGATCACTGTAGTGGCGGAACTAACCGCCATTCTGGAGGTTGCTGAACTACTGAAAATATAGTATACTTGTTGCCAAACACATTGTGTTTGCTATTCAATATTACGTGTTTTAGACACAGTTATTAATAGGATATAATATATGTCTTTGTGGCCCAAATGTAGCTTTATTTGCTGAAAACTGCTGTAATCAAAAACGTAACAGACAACAGACGAACAAAGAAGCAGCAATCCCCAATTTATGAAAACAATGCTTGCAAACATATACATGGTTCCAGCAAAATATTGTTACGACTGTTTTTTTAAGAGTGTATAAGTAGCCGCTACATCCCTGGTGAGTATCAGAGATTGTGGCGTTTTGATATCGGGGCATTGCGGACACGCTGAATTACTACACCGGATCAACTCTATTCCCGTCAAAACGGACTACTGTATCCCCTACCTTCTACCAGCGACAAATCTAAATACTTCTATTCCGAACAAGATACCTGGGAAAAGTCAATGGAAGAGAATACCAGTAGTATGAGATTATTCACGGATGGATCAAGGTTGGACGAGCAAGTATGATATGGGGTCCATTCACCGGACCTAAATGTAAATATCTCCTTCAAGTTGCCTGATCACTGTAGTGTATTTACTAACCGCCATTCTGGAGGTTGCTGAACTACTGAAAAGTAGTGTCGCAACCCTCCGGAGAATATGTATCTACATAGACAGCCAGGCTGCTATAAAATCCCTGGAAGCCATGTTTGCTACGTCCCTGACGGTGAAAGAATGCCACTCATCACTTAGGGTGATGGCAGAGTATTTTGACATCGGGCTAATCTGAGTACCGGGACTCAGCGACATTCCAGGCAATTGCGCAGCGGATGCGTCAGCTAGATAGGGCACTACGGCACAGGTTCTTCCGGCAAAAGAAGGTGGTAATATGCCAATCTCTACCTGCCGTTTGCAGATCAGGCAGTGGGCCGATAATATCTTCAAGGACAAGTGGAGACTTACTTCAACTTGCAAACAAGCCAGGGTCGTCTGGCCACAGGTGGACAGGAAGAGGACTAGGCAACTACTTAACGTGCCGAGAGGCAGGTTATCGACAATGATAGGAACACTTACGGGACATTGTCTTGTAGGAAAACACACCCTAAGATTGGGACATAGACACTACACTCTCTGTAGATGCTGCTTGGAAGAGGACGAGGAAACGATGAAACACCTTCTCTTGGATTGCCCTGTTCTGGCAGGACTGAGAAGTAGGATATTCGGTACACATTTAGTTAGCACCGTAGCCCTACAGGATATTCCTGTAGGTCTTATAGACAAATTTATTGAAAGGGAAAATTGGCAAGACGACTATTCAATAGTTGTTAAAGAGGAAACTGCAGGTATCACAATGGGCTTCTTTAGCCTAAGTGTGCTAGACAGCGTGCTGTCTTGCAGCCTTCTCAACCAACCAACCAAGTAAAAGATGCATTTGATATCATCTTACCGGTATGGAAAAATGATCTAACGTCAGTTTGTGCTAGCAAGACGATAATTAATTTGATCTATGAATCATTTAAGGTAAGACGCATAACCTCGTTCCTGAAAGACATGACTCTCGCTAGAACTGTGAATAGCGAAACACCCTAAAGGGGGAGGGAGAAGGATGACATTTTCTCCACTTTCCTTGAAACTAAGCTGAAGGGATCGGGTTGCATAGCCGTAGCATATTCTAACTACCCGACATTTGCGGTCTACGGAAATTCGTTTACCATATATAGAGATTTTTAGGACTTAATCAGGAGTCTCTCTAAGTGGACTACGGATACTGTTCTGGGTGTTAATCCCGAGAAATCCGAACTCGTAATTTTTACCAGGAAACAGATGGTTCCCTCTACTTACCCCTTATCTCAATATTGTAGACAAATATGTTGAAATGATAACACCGTGTGTAATTTTTTAGGTCATGGAAATATAACCATATACGGATACCACTACGTGAAAAAATACCAAAAAACAAGACCCGTGTCTCCCAATTTTTCCCAAAGTCGTGCACTTTTTTTCATGTGCCCCAAAGATTTGTGGCCTTGGTGCAATTTTTGCAAAAAAAGTGATAATTTTGTCAGGCCACCATGGCCGTCGGTGGTGCAATGGTTAGTGTGCCCGGCTTTTGTACATGAGATCCTGGGTTCAAACCCTGCTCTGACCACCTTCAAATTTCTTTCGGCGGCGGTCTCCTCGCATAGTGACGGCGGCACTATCGAGTATATAGCCATGAAAAAAGCTTCTCAAAATACCGTTCGGAATCGGTGTAAAACTGTAGGTCCCAATCAGTGAGTGAACACTGGAAAGCGCACAGCTCAGTGGTTGTGAGAAGTTCTCCCCGGTTCCTTCATGGGATGTAATGGGAAACCATTTATTTATTTTTTTTTATATCTTACAAACCGTTCAGAATTTTGATTTAGTCGCTGAGGAAAAGTTGTAGCTTTTGTCATAAAAAATAAAAATTATGGATATAGAAAATCAGACACGCTTCATCTTCAAGGACAAAATCCCAAAAAACTTTAAAAATTCGATTTTTTTAACTTTTTCCCCCCGTTCAGATTCATAGGTAGCAAACAATTCAAAATTCAAGGAAACAATCAACTACAAAAATATATTCAATAAACAACTTCCTAGAACATATGAACTTCCTAGGTATGATTCTTAACAGCGTTTACTTCAACAATGAGATACTATGCTATCTCACCCACCGCAGCAACACAGGCAAAGCAGTAAGCTCAGCACACGCAGCAAGGGACGCAGCACACAATATAAGAATCATTCCAAGGAAAGTTGTTTACTGAGATCTTAGGTAAATTTCTGTAATTGATTGTTTCCTTGAATTTTGAACGGTTTGCTACCTATGGATCTGAACAGGGGAAAACGGTAAAAAAAATTAAATTTTGATTTGATTTTCTATGTTCACAATTTTTGTTCTTTGTGATAAGAGCTACAACTTTTCCTCAGAGAGTAAATGAAAATTTCGTCCGAATTTCAAGATAAGAGCCTGACAAAATGATCACTTTTTTGCAAAAATGACACCGAGGCCCCAAATTTTTGAAGACCATAAAAAAAGTGCATGGCTTTGGGCAAAACTGGGAGACGTGGGTCTTTTGTCTTTTTTTCTATATTTTTCGTGTTGCCCTGTGTAATATAAGATATGTAGGTGTTATTCTGCACATAAAGCTTAGTTTCAATTCAAATATCACAGATATGATTTGTAGAGTCATAGTGGCGCTATACTCATGTAAAACGGCCACCAGGGGATGATGGGCTATATCCCCGAAAATAGTTAACAGGTTATATACCGGTTGTTGTCCGCCCGATATTGCTTTACCGCATTGTTGTTTGATTGTCAGTGCTGGAAAATCTACTTACCTAACTCTGTTGACAAAAGCCCAGAGAATGACAATGAAGTGTATCGCATAACTCCTACCGAAGACTTGGGGGGTTAACCTCCACCTGAAGTCACTAGATTTGCTGGCAATCCACCTATGATATTCTTTGCAATGGATCACCAGCCTATATGTGCATTGGTAGATTTTGAGGGATGTGCGGCTATCAAGAGCAAAATTCATCCACTAGGAGCGAAACTTCTCCATTCATACCCTAGACAGACAATACTGAAAGGGGAACATACCGGGTTATAGAAGGTAATTAGGCTTCTAAACTGATGACTCCACGTTAGATGACAAAGTAGTGTTTTGAGTCTATTCTAAAGACCTGTGTTAAGACCCTGCATAAAAGCTACCAGAACATTGTAGCGGTTTTCAGGCAGAAGTCATGGCAATCGCAGAAGTTTTGGTTGGGACGAAACTTCATCACCGCCTGGGGTATCAACATCTACTCTGACAGTCAGGCTGTTATGAAATGTATGCATCTTTTATTCCTGACTTCAAGAACTGCCCCACAACTGCCACGCATCACGGAATGAGACAATAGCAAAGCATTTCCATATTCACCAAGCAGTTCGATATTCATCTTATATGATATCCTGGGCATAGGAACCTTCTAGGGAACCATAGAATAGACGTGCTGGCAAGATGCACAAAATGCTGGATCTGCAACCAAGTATGTCCAAATTCTGACCAGAATCGTACACTACACGTGATATACAGTTTCAGACAAGATATATATATGTGAGTAGCTGTGACTACTGACACCGTTTAGTGGGCAGACATGCATTTAGACTTGGAAGCTTACCTTATAAATACTGCAGGAGCTGTGGGACGAAGAAATGAGAGCGTCGAATATCTCTAAAGCTACTACAGGGTGTTTTGTGAGAGTACACTGAACGGAAAAGCATCGTCACAGGGATGAAAATATTCATCACGCCAACAACTTTTCATAACCGCTACGAAAACATGTTCATCAACTGCAAATTGTTCGTCCGTGCGATGAAAGCATGGTTGTTGCTGCAATGAATTTGATTCATTATTCCAACGAATTTGTTTCGTAGCTGCAATGAATTTGTTTCATTCTTGCAATGAATAAGTATCGTTCTTGCAATGAATTTATGTCATTGCTGCAATGAAGTTGCTTTAGATAAACCAAATATCAGTAGTTTAAATTTCAAACATTTACTTTTCATTAATGTTTAAGCCAGTTTTCTATAAAATTGAAATTAAATAAAATTATTGAAGGAACGAAAATTAACTTGTTGCAGCAACGAAATGAAAAATTGTCATAGAAATCACGTATGAAATTTTTCGCTGCAATGACTACCAAATTGTCCGCTATACGAGACTTCTCACTGTAGCAAAGTAAAAACATTAACGAACATGTTACAAATGTTTCATGTTATTCTTTCAGTGTAGAAAACGATGTCGGATCTTACTTTATGTTGCATCTAACTGACATTTGGTGAGTTAACACAAGGCTTCTCCAGAGAGTATGGTACGTCTTTAGTTTAGCCACATGCTTGAATTTAAGGATTAGATAAAATATGGCTTGAACGTCCTTTAACTATACAAGGTCAATTTATAGGTTCAACGCAATATAGCGTAAGCGGCTCTTGTTAATGAGAACATGGGTTCGATCCCTGCTCTGTCATCCTTAGATTTCTTTCAAAGGCAATCACTTCACATAGTGACGGCGACACTACCGAGATTTTTTCATGAAAAATATCCTCAACTTACAGTTCGGAATCGGTGTAAAACTGTACTTCTCCATTAAAAAAAAACAAATGGTTTCCCATTACATCCCTTGAACGAATTGGGGAGAGCTTTCACAAACCAGTGAGCTGTGCGAATTCTAGTTTTACACTCACTGATTGAGACCCACAGTTATATACCGGTTCTGAAAGGTATTTTGAGAAGCTTTTTCATGGCTAAATACTCGATAGTGTCGCTGTCACTATGCGTGGTGACCACTGCCGAAAGAATTTATGGTGGCCAGAGCAGGAATTGAACCCAGGCTCGCGCAATAACCATTGCACCACCGACTTCCAGTTCCCAATTAATGAGTGTAAAAAACTATAAAGCGCACAGCTCACAGGTTATGAGAAGCTCTCCCCTATCCCTTCAAGGGATGTAATGGGAAACTTCTTTAATTGTTGTTTGGTGACCGGTACTGGAAAAATCAACTTACCTAGGTCTGGTAACAAAAGTCCATAAAATGCTAATGGTGTGTGTCACAGGTGCCCGTCGTACAACCTTTACCCACGATTTGGGGGTTAAACTTAATCTGTTCCTGTGCCTCGGAATTGAGATTTGCTGGGAAAGCAAGTGATTGCAATGTCAACAATACTCTCAAGACATTATCGGGAAACAGTACCTTTCCACATGTATGGAACAATTACATGATACCGACGTCTACGTTTAAGAGAAACTTCTCCACTCATATTCCCGGAGGGGCAAGTAATAGAAAGCATTTAGGTTTTTACACTGATGGCAACAAGTTGAAGATATATTAGGTTTTGAGGTCAATTCTTATAATAATAATATTTCCATAATTTTTACAAAAAGTACACAACAGTTACCATATAGTACGAAAAATATTCCAACTTTTCAAAGCAAACATAATATGTACCAAAAAAGTACATAAAATCTCCCACAAAGCACATGGCATATTCCAGAAAAAATTCATATTTACATGCATATTATTTATGTTAAAACTAATATTTTGATATTAGTATGAATTCCCAGCTTGTATCCCATTATATCCGGATACCAAATATGACCCATATCAGATTCATGCAAATGTTTTGTCCAATTTAAATGTCAGTGTTCTTAGCAGTGCGACTTCCGCCAATATCATGCTACCTCACGTTCTATTCAACTTTTACAAGAGCACTAATAAGACTTGGTGTTCTTATAATCAGATTAAAGAACACACGTCCTCTGGAATTAAACTAATCCTATTGAGTTTCTGTTTAATTTTCTGTCAATCCAATTTCGATACGTTGGATATTCTGCTCCACCATGTTTGACTTTGATTCTACTTAATAGAGATTTGTTTTGGACTTTCTTCCAGATATTTATCTTGTTCCAGCTTCAAATCCCTCACTAACAAACATTGTAGAGAGTAACAAATACCATCAACAATTTGCCTAAATAATAAAAGGTACACAAAATGTACTAACAAATGTCAAAAAGTATATCAAGTGTACAATAAATATACTAAAAAGCTCTTAAAGTCTATCAAAAGTATAGCAAAACGTACATAAGGTGTACTAGAACAGTACCTAAAAGTACACACAAAAATGATTCCCTAACCGTGTACCAAAATTATATTGTACCTTTAAAAATATGCTGTATGCACACTTACAACACAACGTACCTTTTGGAACAGTTTCTGTACTTCTTGGTACTATTAAAGTGTAACAAAACGTACGTAAAATGTACTACAATAGTACCTAAAAGTACATACAAAAATGTGTACTAAAAAAGTACCAAAAATAAATTGTACTTTTTTAGTACAACACTTTTACAACACTTAGTTTACCTTTTGGAGCACTTTATGTACCTTTTGGTTCACTTGTTGGTACCCCAAAAAGTGTGCAAAAAAGTATCAGTAAAGTGCATAAATTGATGTAAAGAATGTTCATTTGATACTATACAATTTTTTTGGCCCACTGTATGTACCTTTTAATACACTGAATGTACTTCTTTTTGTACAATCTATGTACTTTTTGGTACACTGTATCTACTACATTAATATTGTTAGTACACATTATGTACCTTTTTGGTACACTCTGTATACCGTTTTTGGTACATTTTATGGATACATTGTGCCACTACAAAAATTGGTTTCCCATTATATCTCATGAAAGGATTGGCGAGAGCTTCTCATAACCAGTGTGCTGTAGACTTTCTAGTTTTACACTCAGATACTAGGACTTCGGTTCCCATTGCATTCCATGAAGTAATTGGGGAGAGCTTCTCACGACCAGTGGGCTGTGCGCGTTCTAGTTTTACACCCACATTTTGTGACCTACAGTTTTTACACCGATTTCGACCGGTACTTTTGAGAAGCTTTTTCATGTCTAAATAAACGATAGTGTCGCAGTCACTATGCGAGTTGCCCGCCGCCGAAAGAAGTTCAAGGTGGCCGCCAGAGCCTGCATCGAACCCAGGGTCTCATGTACGAGAGGCGTGCAAATGCAATAATGTACATAAAGTGTAACTTAAACTACAATCAAAGTACCAAATACTATATGCGTAGAATGAACCAAAAAGAGGGAATTGTGCCGAGTGTAAAGTCTTCGTAAGGTGTGTTATAAATCACATAAAGCGTACTTAAAAGAGTACTACTAAGTATATAAAGTGTACCAAAAAGTACATCGTACAAAAAAGTACTTTTTGGCACCAGGAAAAAATTTTGTAGTAGCACAAAATTAATGAATGTACTAAAAATGTGCTGTTGATGAACCTGTGTACATATAATGTACCAAAAAATGAAATTTTCGTGGTAAATAACATATAAAAAGTACAAAAATTTGAAATTTTTGCCCACAAATTGTACTTTTTGGTACCATCAAGTACATATTTTGGTACTTTATTTTACCACCATATCGACTTTTTATGGTCCTAACAAGTAGTACTTTGTATTTCCTTGTTGGTACCTGTCATGTTACTGTGTGCAAAAATCACTTGATACCAAAAAGGTACTTTTTTGGTTATTTGTATGAACTTTTTTGGTACACTATGTAGATTTTGTTAATTTTTTTGATGGTTCTATGTACAGTTTTGGTACTCAATACACTTTTGTACAGTTTGTTACTCTATATGACTAATCTATAATCTAATTTATTAAAACTAATATAAATTGTTCAAATTGCTTTATTAATTTTAGAATTTGCTGTTGCTATAACTCGATCCTATGTACGAGTATTTACTCTACTTAGAATTTTATATTCTAGAGAAGTAAATTAATGTCTTTCGCGAATCTTTGTCCCTGGCACTTGTTAAATTTAGTGAAATTTTTTTTTGTTTGCCAGTGGCAACTCTGAAATTTGGCACCTGTCAAATATGTTTATTCCGATTACCACGTGTTATAATTGTGAAAACTTATTACAAAAATTTGGGAAGTTATGGTGAGACTGGTCGCAAACTTCGAAGAATTTTTAGTCGGGAAAGTAGACCTAATATGCCAACCATTAGAAGAGTGGTCAACAAATTTTAAGAAACTGGGTCGGTTATGGACGGTAAGTCTCCTGTGCGTCAACGTACCGGTCGGTCTTTTAAAAACAATGCTGTTGTAAACAACAGTCTCTGCAAAACCCCGAAATAATGAATTCCCCATCGTTCTCAATAACTTCAAATTTTACGAAGCAGTACGCAGCAAATTTTGACAAAAGACCTCCACCTTCATGCGTACAAAATTTTGCTTACTCAGGAGCTCAAATCAGCAGACCATGGAGAGCGCCGGCAATTCGTTGAATGAGCAATGGAGCAAAGTGAAGTCAATGCCAATTCTTCAAACAAAATATCAACTTCTCTGATGAATTGCATTTCCATTTGAATGACTCCGTGAATACACAAAATTATCGAATTTGGGGTTCAGAAAATCCTCGTACAATCCATGAGAAACAAATGCACCCACAATGAGCAACTGTCTGAAGCGGATTTTGGTTAGGTGGAGTGATTGGGCTTTACTTTTTAAAGATGAGGCCGAAATTGCAGTAACTGTGAACGCCATTCGTTACACGAAAATGATCACGGAATTGTTGTGGCCTTAACTGGATGGCATGGATCTGGACGACATGTAGTTTCAGCAAGACACCTGCCCCACAGCTCATGAAACAATCGATTTATTGCAGAAACGACTTCCACAACAAAATATCTCAAGTAATTGTGATATCAGCTGGCCAGCAGGATCATGCGATTTAATGCCGTGCGATTTCTTTCTTTGGGGTTTTGTGAAATCCCGGGATAATGCGAATAAACCAGAAATAATTCCTGAGTTCAAAACCGAGATCCAACGCGTCGTCGGTGAGCTACAGCCGCATTTCTGTGAAAAAATCATGGAAAATTTCATGAAAAGAGTAACGGCCTGTCATCAGAGCCATGGGGGCCATTTGACAGATATTTTATTACATACTTAAGCCGAACATGTCTAATTTGGTTGCTTGGTTGGTTGAAAAGGCTGCAAGAGAGCACGCTGTCTAGCACACTTAGGCTAAAGAAGCCCATGGCGATACCTGCAGTATAGCAACTATTGACTAGTCGACCAGCCAATTTGCCCTTTCAATGAATTTGTATATAAGACATACAGGAATATCCTGTAGCGCTACGGTGCTAACAAAATGTACTCCGAATATCCTAGTTCTTAGTCCTGCCAGAGCAGGGCCATCCAAGAAAAGGTGTTTTGTCGTTTCCTTGTCCTCTTCCGTCTAGCATCTAGAGAGAGTGGAGTTTCTACGTGTTTTCCTACAAGACAATGTCCCGTAAGTGTTCCTATCAGTGTGGATAATCTGCCTTAAGTAGTTGCCTACTCCCGTCCACCAGTGACCAGAGGACCCTGGCTTGTTTGCAAGTTGAAGTAAGTCTCCACTTGTCCTTGAACATATTACCGGCCCACTGCCTGATCTGCAAACGGCAGGTAGAGATTGGCATACTAACACCTTATTTTGCCGAAAGAACCTGTGCCATAGTACTCTGTCTAGCTAACGCATCGGCTCGCAATTGCCTGGAATGTCGCTGTGTCCCGGTACCCAGATGAGCCTGATGTCAAAATACTCTGCCATCACCCAAAGTGATGAGTGGCATTCTTTCACCGTCAGGGACGTAGCAAACATGGCTTCCGCGGATTTTATGGCAGCCTGGCTGTCTGTGTAGATACATATTCTCCGGAGGGTTGTGACACTACTTTTCAGTAGTTCAGCAACCTCCAGTATGGCGGTAATTTCCGCCTGAAATACACTACACTGATCAGGCAGCTTGAACGAGATATTTACATTTAGGTCCGGTGAATGGACCCCATAGCCTACTTGCTCGTCCAACTTTGATCCATCGGTGAATAATTTGATACTACTGGTGTCCCCTTGGAGTAATTTTTCCCAGGTATTCCTGTTGGGAATAGAAGTCCTTCGATTTGTCGCTGGTAGAAGGTAGGGGATACAGTAGTCCATTTTTATGGGGATTAGAGTTGATCCGGTGTAGTAATTCAGTGTGTCCGGAATGCCCCGATATCACGAAGCCACAATCTCTGATTCTCACCAGGGATATAGCGGCTGCCGATTCAGGAGTACAGATGTTCAGGATAGCACTAAGTGCAGTAGCTGACGTCATGCCCATTGCCCCACTAACGCTAATCAGTGCTGATCTTTGAATTTTCATCAAGGAATTCAGAATATATTTCTTTTGGAGGGACCTCCACCAAACTACGGTGCCATAGATAAGTATTGGTGTTACTATTGCTGTATAAATACACATGGTGATCTTAGGAGACAGTCCCCAGCGCTTTCCTATCGCCCCTTTACAGCAGTAAGGAGCAACAGACCCATTTTTCACACTCTCATCCACATTCGGTTTCCAAGACAGTTTTCTGTCGATAATTATTCAGAGTTACTTGACCTTTTCCGTCAACTGTAATTGCACCCCAGTAACTGACGGCAGTTCAAATGCGGGTATTTTATATTTCTGAGATAACAAGATAAGCTCGGTTTTAATTGGGTTAAATGATACTCCGTTGTTAGCGGTCCAGTTCGAATGCAGACTAAGTAGGCTGCTTGTACGAATGCTAAGTAAATTGAGGTTTCTAACCGTACAGATGATAGCAATATCATCGGCATAGGCAAAGACCTGGCATTCGGCCCTGTCCAATTCAAGAAGCAGTTCATTGACAGGAGTTAACCATAATAGTGGAGACAGAACACCCCCTGCGGTGTCAACCTGTTTACGTTCCTAGCAATTGTAACACCACCACATTCAGCTTTGACGGATCTATCCACCAGTAGCTTCCCAATTAGGCGTGTCCCTAAGCTGTCGACTCCTAGATTCTGTAACGACCTAAGAATCGCCGAAGGTTGAATGTTATTTATGGCTCCCTCGATGTCCAGGAAGGCCCCTAGAGCGAAGAACTTATTCTCAAGAAAGTGCTCTATTATGCTGACTATAGAGTGGAGAGCCGTCTCAGTTGACCTGTCCTTGATATAGGCATGCTGAGAACTCGATAGTGAGATTCTGTGGAAGATCACTTCGAACATGAATGTCCAGTAAACTTTCAAATGTCTTAAGCACAAAGGATGATATACTGATTGGTCTCAAGTCGTTTGGTTTGACATGAGGGCATTTGCCCGCATCATTCGGGACGAAATCCACTTTGGTTTGCTTCCAAATGCTAGGAATGACTCCCAGCACAAGCCAGCCCCTGAAGATTGCCTCCAACCAACTATCCCGTCAGGTCCGGCTGATTTATAGGGCTTAAAGCATCTAATGACCCATATCCGATATTTTCTGCTCACTATTGACCGAACTTTTTCTAAGCTAGGTGAGTTTTCGCCTAGCTTTTCTGGCCGATGACCAGCAGTCCGTTCATCGTTGAGAAAGTGGGTATCCAGGAGAATTCCCAGAGATTCTTCAGACGAATACCTCCACGTTTCATCGTCTTTCATTAACAACCCTGCACACGGTGGGTTTTTAGCGAGCCCGCATCTTAAGCGTGCTGTCTGGTTGGTTCCCTCAATGGATTCGCAGAAGTTTCGTCAGGATTTCCGTTTGGCCTTCTTGATTTCACCTCTATATATAGATTAAGACTAATCTTGTAAACGCCCCAATCCCTTTCGTCGCCGCTCTTTTTGGCCTTGTTAAAAAGCCGCATAATGGACGATCTTAGATCCTGAAGCTCAGCGTTCCACCAATGAGGTTTTTTGTTAACCTTGACAGCATGATAAACACTGGTCTTACAGGACTCATTGACTCGTTTATACCATACTTCATGGGAATATCTCTCGTTTGCAATTCAATAAAAAAATCACAACTGTCTCAAAAATTACGAGAAAATAAAATTTAAAAATGCATTCTTACTGAGACACCTTTTACGTATGGTTTTTCTTGCTTCATAATAAGATATGACATTTCGTTCACAACATCATTTTGAGGTCAAAGTTTAGGCCTTTTCAAAAACTTCATGTTTTAACATTTTTAAAAATGTAAACCAACTAATGGTGCACCTGTTTCAATTTATATAAATGTAGACATTTATATAAATTTATATGTAGTACTTTGTTTTATTAAATAACTGAATGTAATTCTTTGGTTATTTTTTTGTGTTCTCTTCAAAATAAATTGAAACACATACAGTGCCACGAATTAAAAAAATCTGGTTAGAGTACTAGCAGTATATGTATAATTCATTTATTTCATTTTATTTACTTTAGCATACAATGATTTGGTGTACAGCCCTCACAATTCCTGCAGGCACTCAAGGCCCAATGTGCCACATCAACAAAAAAAAAACACTTGTGGCCATATGTGTTGCCAGGCATGGAGAAGGAACATTGAAGTGGCTCTGCTTCTGTTGCCGGTAATGGTGATGGTATTAATTTTTTCCACTTCTTTTTTTTTATACACATACATGGCACAGAATTTAATTGTTTGCTTTGTGATTTTGATTGGTATTTCATTTTCTAAATCAATATTGCTTCTATTTAGTGGATTGAGGTTTAACCAGCACTCCCACGCTAAACCCGAAAATCACCACATCCACATTGCCACAGACTCTCGCAACTTGGTAGCCACTTCAAATGTTACCAATGCATGGCACTCTTGTTTGGTATTTCTAATAAAATAAACAATTCAGTTTAATTTGTGTAACACAATAAATATATAAATAAAACGTAATGCAGTTACGTGTAGTGAGTACACGACCTCCAATCAGGTCCAAAATTGTTTGGAAACACTAAATTGTAGGATATGAAACCTTAAAACCTAAGTCATATTCGAACTCTATTATAAGACGACATTTCTTGCAGCCATTTTTTTTAGTTCTCTTATAAAGTTGCTACGTAATTCATCGAGCTATTACACGTTGAATTTTTCAAATTTCGAATTATTACTAAATTATCACCAAAGTAATAACTATAAAATGTCACAACCAAGAGAAAAATGGAAACAAAACAAACAGAAATTGAAAAAAATTTTCCGAAACACAATGCCAAGCATTTTTCTCCTCTCTTACTTCTCTACACCTCTTGCCCAATGAACGTAAAATTCACGAATTTTCTTGCAGGGATAAATACATCGTGTAATAGTGGTCTTCGGTAGTTTTCTCTTTTGAGGCACCTAAGCGTATAGCTAATATTAATTTGAAAAGTATTTTTTCGGTAGATGCGCTCTTCAGGCCCATGCAGTGGCGGCTGTAACGTGACGTCATGACGTCCGTACATTATAACAAATACTCACCGCCATTCCCACCCGTATACTTCCCTGGTCTACCCGTCACCTAAGCATACACAACATCCATCAGTCGCACCAACCACTGCGAACAATCACACTCACTGACAACACACAAGCTCTGTCGATGTTGCGTACATATTAGCAGCGAACTAGTTTTAATGGCCACACGAGAATGAGTGATTGGATGCAATTCTCATTTGCGTCACTACAGCAGTGGTACTTAATGTTAAGGTTGACTAGACTCAAGTCGTCGACTCCGAGCAAACAACCAGACAAGATTATAGCATTTTGCCTGGGGCTCTAGTCCTGCAAAGGACAGGAGAACATTTTGGGATCCGTTCTTTAGTAAAGACGGTGAAAATACATTTGCTACACAGGAGTTTCGGCTCACTGTTCCTACACAGGAGTTTCGGCTCACTGTTCCTACACAGGGGCTTCGGCTCACTGTTCCTACACAGGGGCTTCGGCTCACTGTTCCTACACAGGAGTTTCGGCTCACTGTTCCTACACAGGGGCTTCGGCTCACTGTTCCTACACAGGAGTTTCGGCTCACTGTTCCTACACAGGAGTTTCGGCTCACCTTTCCTACACAGGGGCTTCGGCTCACTGTTCCTACAAAGGGGCTTCGGCTCACTGTTCCTACACAGGGCTTCGGCTCACTGTTCCTACACAGGGGCTTCGGCTCACTGTTCCTACACAGTGGCTTCGGCTCACTGTTGCTATGTATCTCACCCGACGATACCCGATACCGAACTGTTCTAACCGGACAAGTAAAGCACATACCGAGCCAGCATACCGCATATCCGATACCGATCTACGCAGCGAATCCGAAAAGTCGTAGGTGCGACGCACTAAGTGCCCGATCATCCCGAATCAACCAGCCTGCCCCAGAATAGTGCTAAGCCAAGATAAGTGCCCCGGAAGACTGTTATCAATCAAGACGAGTGATTTCTAGCTAAGAGGAATGTTCCCACCGAGTGAAGCAGTTGATGTTATTCCTGTAGATCAAATTACTTTGTAAATTAAATATCAATAAAGAATCTGAATTCGAAACTATTCTGTTCTTATTTCGAAAGGTTTGGTGGATCCTAACGAAAGACTCTGGACATGGCTGAGCTTACCTCAGCCCTAGACAAAACCACGTTACACGGCTTTGCACCCCTAGCCGCTCTAGGGCCCAGGCCAAGTGCCGCCCCTTTCCATTATAGACTAGATACATAATTCATGAATTTACTTTATTCCCACTTTTAATTGATTCAGAAATTTGTTTAACTAACAGCTAGCTTATAAAGCTAGTTTCGAATATTTTGCGAGGGTTCAGTGATGATTGGGCATTTAAATAAAATGTTTAAAACGGTTTTAGGTTTTGTTTTTAATAAAATAAATGTTTTACAATGTGTTACAAAACTCGTCAGGACCTAGCGCAGCAAAATCATTAGTTAAATCTTCGCAATCCAATTAGCTTAAAAAATCAGTTTCTATGTTAATCAAAGCAAGGTCCTTTAACCTCTGATCCGTCATTGTTGTGCGTAAATAGTTTTTAACTCTGCGCAAACAGGAAAACGATCTTTCTCCTGTACAGTTACTGGTGGGTGTACACGCACACATACGAAGAGCAGTATCCACGTTAGCGTAAATAATTTGAAGAACCGCAGGTTCTCATTTTTTATGCTGCAGTGAGAACGGAAGTGAAGACATTCTTCTTCTGTAAAATTGTCTTCTTAGTCAGTAAAATAAATCATTTGCAATGCCTTGGCCTTATCATCGACTTCTGAGATGCTTAGATTCGTCAGGGTGGTAATAAAGTACAATTTATTGTAGAGTAATTTATAAGTATCCCGGCATCTTTTCAGTTCTTCTGCCAATGTATCAATTACTACCAACAAAAAGTATTTATTCTAAAATTGTAACTGTCTCGCCAGGAAGCAACTTACGCTTTCGATTGCGTCGAAAATATTTTTTATATTCCTCTACGAACGACAGTTTTTTCGATTTTTCTCGAAATTATCAAAATTTTCTCTTGTTTTGCCAACAAATTGTATTAAAGCCTCGTACAGTTCTATGGCAATGGTAATGTCAATTTCCACAATCTGAAGTATTTTACTTGCGGCGTTAATGCGATGTAGTAAACATCCCTAAAAAAACAGCCATGAGGGCCGTTTCAAAACGTTTCAGTTTCAAACAAATACCTCTTACTTCGCATATAACGGCTCTCTTCTATTGTGTGTCATTTTCGATGGAGACTAGCGTTTCATGTATTTCATTGCAGGATTCGCATAAACATTTGCATGCGTCTGCACGAGCTGACCAACGAGTCGCTGATAGACCTTTGACGGTGAAATGGGTTTGAAGAAGTTCCCAACGCTGAGTTGACGCTGCAAAGACGTTGTATAACTCTTGGAGTAGAGAAAAGTAGAGTGTGCGTGGCTCTTGTACATGAGATCCTGGGTTCGAACCCTGCCCTGACCACCTTAAAATTTCTTTCGGCGGCGGTCACCTCGCATAGTGACGGCGACTTACTTACTTACTTATCCGGTCTCGGACAACCCCGGGGGGTCAGGGACCTTACAAAACGAAGATAACATATTTCGCCAACCAGTTCGATCTTTTGCTTTATCTCTCCAGTTGGCAATACCAAGTGTACGCAGGGATTCGTCAACCTGATCCCTCCAGCGGAGTCTTGGTCTTCCTATTTTCCGTCTTCCTTCGAGTTCGGTTTCGAAAACCCTTCGCGCTGGTTCATCTTCATCCATTCTACTGACATGGCCTAGCCAGCGCAATCGCGTTATCTTGATCCGCTTAACTATGTCAATGTCAGGATAAAGCTCATACAGCTCATGATTCATGCGTCGCCGATACTCGCCGTTGTGCACTATAGGGCCATACATTTTTCGGAGTATTTTTCTCTCGAAGACTCCTACAGATGTTTCGTCTGCTTGCGATAGGACCCAGGATTCTGCGCCATAAAGCAAGACAGGTTGAATGAGAGTCTGGTACAGCTGGACTTTTGTTACTCGAGAGACGGCTTTATCTCTAAAGTGCTTGCTTAGCCCAAAATAACATCTATTCGCAAGCACAATTCTCCGTTTGATCTCAAGGCTGACGTTGTTGTTTTTGTTCACGGCAGATCCGAGGTATATAAATTCGTTCACTACCTCGAAGTTATAACGGTTAGCAACGTTCACGCGTTGGTCTAATCGCGTGGAGGCCCTGTTCGTTGAAACCATTAATTTTGTCTTGTCCTCATTCACCGTCAGACCCACTTTTGCTGACTCCTTCTCAATTCTCGAAAAAACCGCAGTAACTTCTCTAATTGTGCGCCCAATGATATCTATATCATCAGCATACGCGAGGAGCATGTGACTTTTGCTGCTGATGGTTTTATTCATATTGACTGCAGCTTTTCTCATAATGATCTCCATTAAGATGTTAAAGAGATCGCACGATAGGGTGTCGCCTTGCCTGAGGCCTCGCTTAGTTTCGAAAGGTTCGGTAAAATCCTTACCAACTTTCACTGCGGATTTGGTGTTCGTCAAGGTCATCCTGCAAAGGCGTATGAGTTTTGCAGGAATACCAAGCTCAGACATTGCTTCATAGAGTTTCTCCCGTATCGGACTATCGAAGGCTGCTTTATAATCGATAAATAGATGATAGGTGTCGATTTGTTTTTCGTGTGTCTTCTCCAGGATTTGGCGTAGCGTGAAAATCTGGTTAGTTGTCGATTTTCCAGGCCTAAAGCCACACTGGTATGGTCCAATCAGGTCAGCGATAATTGGTTTTAGTCTTTCGCACATTATACTTGATAGAACCTTATATGCTATGGATAAAAGGCTTATTCCACGGTAGTTGGCACAAATAGTCGGGTCACCTTTTTTAAATATGGGACATAGTACACTGAGACTCCAATCGCCGGGCATGCATTCATCTAACCAAATTTTGCTAATGAGCTGATGCATGCACCTTATCAGCTCATCGCCGCCAGCCTTAAACAGCTCCGCCGGTAATCCATCGGCTCCTGCGGCTTTGTTGTTCTTAAGCCGGGCAATAGCTGTTCTGACCTCGTCTTGGTTAGGAGGGGGGCAATCGACGTCGTCGTCCATATTGTGATCGATTGTCCCATCGTCATCGGATATCTCAGGTACTAGTAGCTCGGAGAAATGCTCTCTCCATATTCGCAACATGCTCTGCACATCTGCGACGAGATTTCCGTCTTTGTCTTTACAGAAGGGGGGCCCTGAACCATGTCCATTAGTTCCGTTTTTAACTTTTTGGTAGAATTTTCGGGCTTCGTTCTTCCTTCTGTATGTCTCAATTTTCTCACTCTCGCGTTTTCTCCACTGCCGTTTCTTACGCCTAAAGAGACGGTTTACCTCCTTTCTCTTCTCCCTATACCGCTCAGTTGTAGCTCGCGTTGCAATTGACTGAAGCATTACCATACGTGCAGCGTTCTTTTCGTCATTTGCTATGCGACACTCTTCATCGTACCACGGTTTATTGCGAAGCGGTTTTTCGAAACCAAGTACGGTTGTTGCGGCAGTTTTTATAGAGTCGGAAATGGGTTTCCACTGCGCATCAGGATCGTCATCGGGAGGGGGTGGGTTCTGTACCAAAAGTTGCGAGAGCTTCCTTGAGTAGGCTGTGGCTTCCTTGAGTAGGCTGTGGCTAGTTCTTTGATCAGGGGATACCCAAGTAGCCTTGTGGATGTCTTTATGCTGGAATCTTGTGCCACTGATGACCATGTTTTTTGCCGCGGCAAAGTCAATCAGTCTCATACCGTTGTCGGAACTGTCAGCATGAAGACTGAAATTGCCAATAGTTGGATTAAACACATTCTCCCTTCCCACTTTGGTATTAAAATCTCCTAGTACAATCTTAATGTCATGGCCAGGGCAGCGGTCATACGTTTCCTCTAGGAGCTCATAGAATATGTCTTTGGCATCATCATCTCTCTCTTCTGTCGGGGCATGCACACAAATTAGGGAAATATAAAAATATTTCGCTTTTATGCGGATTGTGGCTATTCGTTCACTCACAAGATTGAACCTAGAGACTAGATGTCGCAGTCTTTTGCCAACTACAAATCCACAACCAAATTCATGTTTTTTTTCATGGCATCTGTAGTATATATCGCAGTTTCTTTTTCTTGTGCAGCCATGTCCTGTCCATCGCATTTCCTGGATAGCGGTAATGTCAGCCTTATAACTTTCGAGGACATCTGCCAGTTGGATACTTGCACCGGATCTATATAGAGTTCTTACATTGCAAGTGCATATTCGTAAATCGTGGTCCTTATAACGTTTGCGGGGGTCGTCAACAAATAGGGGTTGTTTATGTTTTCTGTTTCGTTTTTGTATTTTCACTGCCATTATGAACGGTGGCGGGAGGCAAACCCAGCCCAGTGACGGCGACACTATCGAGTATATAGCCATGAAAAAGCTTCTCAAAATACCGTTCGGAATCGGTGTAAAACTGTAGGTCCCAATCAGTGAGTGAAAACTGGAAAGCGCACAGCTCAGTGTTTGTGAGAAGTTCTCCCCAGTCCCTTCATGGGATGTAATTAGAAACCATTTATTTATTTTATTTTTTAGAGAAAAGAACGAACAAGCCTCTTGGCTGCTTTCAGCTGCACATTCACCTACTAAATTAAGCGAGTGTGCTGAACAGGGAACATTGTTGGCAAGACGTGAAATTTCCTTTATTTTAGCTTGCAGGCCTGACATGTTAGCTGCGTTGTCGTACGATTGCCCGCGGCAGTTTGAAATGTCAGTTCCCAATTCAGTTAAAGACTTGAGGAACACACTCTATAGGTGATCCATTAGGCAGGACATATCTGATTACACAAGTGACATGGTCTACGTGAGATATATCTGCTGTCGAGTCAATGATCAGAGAAAAATATTTTGCTGTTAATATTTCCATTAAAATTGTCTGCAAAACTTTATTTCCCACAAGTCGAATGAATTCTTGGCATATTGTTGAAGAAAGATAACTCTCAAATCCAGAGCCTGGATTTCCCTAACGTGTAATGTGTTTGTCTAAGAACGGATCGAACTCAGCGATAAGCTCTAAGAACATCAAATAATTGCCACTGTGGATTGATCCAAGTTTTTGGTCGTGTCCTCTGAAAGGCAAGCTTTTACGCATGCAACTACTCTTTTCAGAATGTTTTTCCAGTAATTTATTTTTTCATTTAATTGCGTTGTTAATGTGCGGTCAATGCAATCTAACACGTTGCTTCGTCCTTTCATATGCAGAACACTCAATGATATGAATTTTTCTAGTCATTGAGTCATTATTTTTTGTCGAACTGACTCTCCCCGCCATTAGAAAGCAGACAAGCACCACAAAAAGACACACCCAATACTTTTGGAATATATTAGCCACTTTCGCTGAACTTTCTCAACATTTAGAAGCTGACGTTCGAATAAATTTCTCGACAACTGTCGCGTTTTATCTTTGAAAATGCGCTCACTCTTAGGAAAATCATTTTGGATGTTCTGATTGCCTCCGTTCTTACAAATGTGATCACGCGTGAACTCGTCTATTGTCCATTTAGCTGGTTCGTCGCTTATTTCGTAGAGCTCCTGGTCCGGAGGATTGGGATGCACTCCTACTCCTGCCGCTATCGGTACTAGTGTAACATCTTCGGCTTGCTCTTTTGATATACTTGCCACATCGATCACAGTATTTTCACTTGCAGACACTGCAGAATCATCAGTTGACGGAGCGCCACTACTACTTCGAACGTCGAGTGTTGGATCAATGATAGGATCTTTAATACCTGTAGATAGTTTTCCAAAGAAATCGTCTAATTTCCGCATTTTTGATGTGTTCAAAGTCAGATTTTATGCTGCTGGTAAAACCAGATTTTATGCTGCTGCTAAAACCAGATTTCGTTTATTTATTTATATTTTTAAATAATCAATATTCTTCGAGCTTGAGGTCTGATTTGCTGTTGTTGTATTTATTTTCCTCGATATTTCGCTACTCCTTTGTGTAGCATCATCAGGATATTTGAACAATATTTAACAATTAAAACAATTGTTCAAATATCCTGATGATGCTACACAAAGGAGTAGCGAAATATCGAGGAAAATAAATACAACAACAGCAAATCAGACCTCAAGCTCGAAGAATATTGATTATTTATTGATAAAGAAAAGGTCGAACAACAGAATAAAAATATTTATATTTTTATTTTTATATAATGACTGTAAAAATATTATACTGTGTAGGGCTTTAGGCGCTAATCTGTTCTGCTTTTCAGTGATTACATTTCCAGCAAGACAAATCGCTCGTTCGGCTGCAGCGCTATTTGCAGGAATCGAATGTACATGCTATGCAAATTTTGAGAGCAGAGGATAACATTTCTCATTATTTTTCCACCATCTAATTACATAGAAAGTATTTATACTTTGATACGCAAAAATAGTTATTTAGGGAGATTATAATCACAAGTTACGCGAGCCCTTAATATATTAAGATACTTTGCATTTGAGGTATTTCTTGTTAAGGGCCTACTGCTACTGGGCCTTAGGGCAAATCCGCCACTGGGCGCATGGGACAAAATGACTGTAGAAATCTATTTATTGAGCCTATTGTTCTTCCCTAGATGACGCGTCTCTTCAAAACGAGCCATCGAGGCCGACACAGGCATTCAATAGTTGAACCTACCTAGATAAAGTCAGAAGTTTCATAGACATCCTTATTTTCAACGTCGCACAGTGGCGCCATTTGAGCTTTTTCGTTGCAAAAATCATATCTTTTGAACCGAATAAGTTATTCCAATAATTTAAATGGCATATGATAGGTAATTGCCCAGCCTATGAAAACAGTCTTTGTAAAGGATGCTACAACGTATAGGTGCTTACTTATGGGTTATCAAAGTTAAAATTTGCTGAAAAATCAATTTCGTGGTAACAAAAACAAATTCTCTGTTCAATTAGTTCGGCTGGAGGTCATACAATGAAACTACCAGCTGGTTAGAATTCATTTTACCAATTTTATATTTTTTTAGTTCTTTTTTAAGGTTTTTATGTTTTATTTGAATTTGAATTTTATTGACCGATTTTTGTTAGTTTTTGGTTAATGTATGATAAATTCTAAAATACTAGCTTACAAGTCATGAACATTTTTCGAATTGAAAAATGGTTTGTTTTTGTTGGAAATAATAGACAATTCAGTTCAAGACACATTCACTGGCATGAATAGTTTCAAACTCCGTGACAAGTTCTTCATCAGATGCCTAACTACTGTGGCCGAATTGATACCATCGGTTGATCGGTTTATATTTTAAAATTATTACACAAGAAATAAACAAAAAAAATATTTTTTTAAATTAATTGTTTTCAATTTCCTATAAAATATTCATCACAATTCGTAAGAGAAGGTACGAATTTAGAAGTTATATCTAAAAGACTAATCATTTGTAAACTATAAATATTTGCTAACCCTATTCGTGCCTTCACATGCCGCAGGGAAGGAATAGGTGGATCGGAAGATGCTACCAACATGTTGAAGAGGTCCCCATTTTGCCTTATCCTTGATGCTTTGAACATGTTCTGCAATCTGTATATGTTTTACAATTTGTTAAGAGACTCCTCTGCTTCTTCAGAAAGCTCTCCAATCGGCAAAGACTGGTATTCAATTATACCTTTGCCATGCGCCAATATGTTATGGACTGTCGGGGTCAATCTCTTCTGTGGATACATTTCCGCTAAACGTGATGCTGTTTTCGATGCATATTCACCATATTTTATAGAATTGACGTTTTTTGCAGTTTAAAACATTCAAGATCGTTTCCAAACTTTTCACGATTTCAGTGTAAATTCCAGTGATTCCAGTTACTGCCTCATCATTTTCAAAAAATCCCCTAGAAGTATTTCCCTCATTTGGGACAGACTACTTTTAGTCCAACTTGTTTAAAAAAACACCCTGCATTTGATTCTTTCTGATCTTTTTCATATCCTCAATTGATATATTTTCATCGAAGTTTTCCTCCTCTTGTGGTAGGGTATTCGCCAATTTTAGCAAGAACTCCATATACCTTATCCTTGCGTGCAATGGTGACATTCCATATTCGTAATTCTCCTCGTTTGTAGAATCGTTTAAATTCCCCAGGTTCTTCTGACTCTTTTTGCAAATCGGGCATGACAATGTTGAGGTTGTTCCAGTCAGTTCGTTTACGACTTTTCCGTCAACCATGGTCACTGCTGGAACTCGTAACTACATGCAATATATTTTCATTCTCCAATTTGCACCTTTTTTTTATTATTATAAGTGGCTTCAAACTTTAAATTGTAGGCTTAAGCTTGCTTATTCGTTCCTTCACTGTGGTCCTTATGAGTTCTGCAGATTCCTTTGCAAACTGAAATATTATTGGTCGGCAATAATGCACTGATGATGGTCGTGGATCTCTCCAGTGTAGGGAACATCAGATTTTAGCCGCAAAGGAACAACAGATTCCATAAGCATATTTCGGCCAGATATTGTAGCGTCATCGGAAGATATCCTTTGCTTATAAACGCTTTGTCCGGATGATCCATCGCAGCTCCATTTGTTGTCAGTTTGGCAGGAAGAATCTCCACCTCAGTTTCAGGAAGACTCTCCAACAACCGTTATGCTGTATGGCCCATCAGATCCTGCAGATTGGCTTTCGCAGAGACTTCCGTAAACTCCGTTTGCAGTGGTCGTGAATTTATTTTGACTTGTGAAATATGCTTGCATTCTCATATTTCTCTTTGGAAAGTTCTAAGTCCAAAAACAGGGCAAAGGCTTGTTCCGAGGCTTGTTCCGAAGAACTTTTTAAAGTGTGCATTTGGGGACATGAGAAAGCTTTCCTTATTCCTTTTTAGTCGCCGTGGGCTTGCATCAGGAACATATTTTGTAATCTGCGAACTAACTTTCTCATTATCCTTTGTCTATTTAATAGACAACGCGTCCGATAAATGCTTCGTGGTCAAGTCATTGGTGGCATCGGCAAGTTTCCTCTTTCTTGTGAAAATTTAACACTCGCTCCATACTTTTTTTTTCCTTCCTTTGGTTCCACCGATTTATATGGTGGCTTTAACTTCTGCCAATGTATCCAGGATGGTGTCGTCATTAAGCCAGTCCTAGTATTTGGAGTTGAAATTCCCAATCGATCGATTAGATTTTATCCATTTTGCCTCAATATTTACTTAATATTTCTGTCTCAATATTTCCGTGTGCGCTATCGAGTTCTTCTAACGCGGCTTCCGCGAAAAACGTTGGTGTGGTTGATTTTCTAAACAGGTCAAATAATTTTAAATTTTTCAACGATATGTTTTCAGTACTTGTTGCGCCAAATTACAGTCGTAGACTAATCCAATCTAGAGTCTAATCTATTACCTTTTAGGTATCCTTTGGATTAAAGTTTATAAAAAGGATTATGTTACCATACCTAAAAATATACCTGTTGCCTGCACACATACGGATTTAGGTTGAATTATGCAATTTGAATAAAATTTGTGTCTAACTGTAGGGACCGTTAGTCAATATTGTTCTGTGAATGGATACTTGACTATTTGCATGCCAAAATAATTTTTAAGTCAGGTGCGTACTTGCTAATTTCAGTGCGTATTTTTTTGCGCAACTTTTGTTTTTTTGAATCTTTTGTTTTTTTGAATATTGGGAGCAGACTATGGCAGAGGCTCTCAGATAAGCAACCGCCTTAAAATGCAATTTTCAAACTATTAGATCAAACTAATTGCCAGTCAAAACATTAGAAAATGAAAAATATAAATCATATACCTTAAGGAAACAATAACGTAGCAATGGTTTTCCACGGACATATGACTTGAATATGCAAGGGATGGATGCCATACAATTTTTGGAACCATGTCTTTTTACCTTTTTTATCTGTAGAAGCCAAAGTGGCTTCTAATTATGTAAAGGAAAAAAACAGTGCAACACGAAAAAATATAACCATATAGGGACACCACTGCGTGATAAAAGACCACACAAAAAAGATCCGTGTCTCCCAGTTTTGTCCAAAGTCATGCATTTTTTTTATGGGCCTTCAAAGATTTGGGTCATCGGTGACAGTTTTGCAAAAACTGATCATTTTGTCAGGCTCATATCTTGCAAACCGTTCGGAATTTTGATTTATGTTTTCAGGGTAAGTTATAGCTCTTGCCATAAAGAACAAAAATTGTAAACGTATAGAATCAAAATAACTTCATCCTCAAGGTCAAAATCGCAAAAAACTTTCGATTTGTTTACCTTTTTCCCCTGTTCTCGTCCATAGGTAGCAAACCTTTCAGAATTCAAGGAAACAATCATCCACAAAAATGTACCTAAGATGTCGATAAACAACTTCCTAGAATACATGAGCTTCTTAGGAATGATTCTTAATACCGTTTAGGTAGCGCTTATATAGCGTTTAGGTAGCCGCAAAAGTGAAAAATTTCCCGGAAATTTTTTAAGTTTTTATATGTAATTTTTTAACTCATGGAAATATAACCATATACGGACACCACTATGCGATAAAAGACCAAAAAAAAAGACCCGGGTCACCTAGCTTTGCCCAAAGTCATGGACTTTTTTATGGGTCCCCAAAGATTTGGGGCTTCGGTGTCATTCTTGCAAAAAAATTATCATTTTGTCAGGCTTATATCTTGCAAATCGTTGGGAATTTTGATTTACTCCCTGAGGGAATGTTGTAGCTCTTGTCATAGAGAACAAAAATTGTTAACACATAAAATCAACCAAACTTCATCTTCAAGGTCAACATCGCAAAAAACTTTAAAAATTCGATTTTTTTAACTTTTTTCCCCTGTTCAGGTCCATAGGTAGGAAACCCTTCAAAATTCAAGGAAATAATTAACTACAGAAATGTACCTAAGATCTCAGTAAACAACTTCCAAGAACATATGAACTTCCTCGGAATGATTCTTAACATATTTTAGGTAGCACCTAGGTAGCGTTTAGGTAGCCGCAAAAGTGAAAAATTTCCCAGAAATTTTTTAATTTTTTTAATAACCATCTACGGACACCACTACGTGATAAAAGACCAAAAAAAGATCCGTGTCTCCCAGTTTTGCCCAAAATCATTGACTTTTTTTTATTGCCCCCAAAGATTTGGGGCCTCGGTGTAATTTTTTCAAAAAAGTGATCATTTTGCCAGGCTCATATCTTGCAAACTGTTCGGAATATTGATTTTGTTTCTGAGGAAAAGTTGTAGCCCTTATCATAGAGAATAAAAATTTTGAACATTTAAAATCAAAAAAACTTCATCTTCAAGCTCAAAATTCCTAGGAAGTTCATATGATCTAGAAAGTTGTTTACTGAGATCTTAGGTACATTTTGGTTGGTGATTGTTTCTTTGAATTTTGATCGGTTTACTACCTATGGACCGAGCAGGGGAAAAAAGGTAAAAACATGGCATTTTTAAAAGTTTTTTGCGATTTTGACTTTAAAGATGTAGTTCTTTTGATTTATATGTTAGCAATTTTTATTCTTTATGACAAGAGCTACAACTTTTCCTCAGAGAGTAAATCAAAGTTCCGAACGAATTGCAAGATATGAGCTTAACAAAATGATCACTTTTCTGCAAAAATTACACAGACGACCCAAATCTTTGGGGCCCATAAAAGAAAAAGTGCATACCTTTGGGCAAAACTGGGAGACACGGGTCTTTTGTCACGTAGTGGTGTCCGTATATGGTTATATTGCCACGACTTAAAAAATTACACACAGTGTAATCAAAGAACATATTTTGAAACTATGGTAGGTATAGAAAAATATAGATTTATTCCCTTTAGTTCAAGAATACTGAAAGTTGAAAAATAGTAACAAAAATGAATAGTTTTCAATAGTGATTTACCTCGAGAAACACAAAGCAAACAGTAAATTTTTTTTATTGTTATACAATTAATAAACACATCAATCAATAGAAACAAAAAGACAATTCGTTGGATTGAAATCGGATCAAATTACCTAAAAATGGTGTGGTTTTTTAAAATCACCAATCGGTCAACTTTGAACAGTTATATCTGCTGAACTAAAAATTCCAAATTACTCAGGATAGTAGATTTGAAATCGTCGAAAAATTTCCTATAACGTGGGTATATTCAAAATTTCGTAGGCGCACATGAAAATTTAGATTTTTGCACCCTCGTTGGCTCTACGGACACCACTGTGCTTCGGCGAGATTAGCCGATTTGTTCAACTTTCTTGCAGTATCACGTAGATCCGTTCGCGCGGAATATGCTTAGAATTCATTGGGGTCAGACAAACACATTCCACTTTATGAAACATCCGTAAGATAATACCTGGTCGTGCCAGATCATCGGGTCTGCAGTTCTGTTTAGTTCAAGAACCCTGATACCAGTTACTTGTTTTGGACCGCCTTTCAAAGATGACACTGATATCCAGTGTAAGAGCCAGACCATTTTCGCCCGCCTATGTACCCCAAGTCTGTAGGTAAGCCTGGATGATATCTTTTAGGGAACGGGGATACTTACACCTTTCTGTTATTGGCGCGAAGTACACATAAGCAATAATTTTATAACCTACAGTTTTGAGAGTTTCGAGTATTTCATTTAGCGGAAGGTTCCACAGGAGTGAAAACAGTACCCCTCTTCCACGAGTGTCTCTGTTGAAATATCTGGTAGAGGTTGAGATGTCCAATTCAGCCGTGGCTTGTTATCTGTGATTGTTTCGTTCACCAGTCCCTCAAGATCTATATCCAACTCAAGGGTCGATGGCGTCAATTCTATCGCGCTGAATGCGGCATTATTGTCAGCAATCTCTCCTGTCAAGAAAGACAACCATCGTAGACTCCTTAAGAGCCAACGACTTGTGTGTGAATTCAGGGCAGTCTTCGCAGATCAACCCTTGCAGCAGGTACGCTGCGCACCAGCACCAGCAATCATGCATCAATACTCTCGAGTAACTGTTTATCTATCAGCCATTTCAAAGTTTTCAGCAGGAACAATAGCAATCTTATGGACTAAAAATCTTTAGAACTTGTGTACAAGGACCTTCCTGTTTTGGGAACAAATGCTGCTATTGACCCCCCATCATCCTTGTGTTCAAAGGCAACATACTCGATACTTATAAGCCAGGGACTCAGCATGTCGGTCACAGTCTGGTGTTCCCCAAGGTCGGATCTAGTGTCAATATAATATAGAGGTTCGTCCCGCGATCTCGTCTGCATCACTGTAGTACCATACATCTATAACATTGGACAAAGCATTCACGAAATTAGTGTTTGTGATCTAGATTTTATTAGGTCCACATGTAAAAGGCAGTCCTAGTGTCCGAGGCTAGAATATAAGTATATGACCTACCTGACCATACACTTTCGAATCATGCCTGTACTTATTTACATATCCCTGTACGCCAGAAACTTCATTATTCTCGGGATCCATTTCAGGTATGAGATTGCGATATTTCTGATGGAATAACAATTCCGCTTTCGCGTAGTCGTATAGTAGATATATTCGGGTATTAGCACCAAGAATTTTCATGTGGCGTATGATTGCCCTTAATTTAATATTAATATTACTTATACGTAATATTTCTTAGAGAATCGAGATTATGAAATTTAATAATAAATCATATTTACTCTAGTGCATTTTAGTACGACTTACTTGATCATATTTTAGCGATGCTTTGGGCAAAACGTAATTCAATTTCTAACAGAGAGCTGAAATGTGTATGTGGCGTATGATTGTTTTTAATTTACTTTTAATATTACTTATACGTAATATTTCTTAGAGAATCGAGATTGTGAAATTTTCTAAAATAAATCATATTTACTCTATTGCGTATTAGTACGACCCACTTGTTCATATTTTAGCGATGCATTGGACAAAATGTAATTCATTTTCTAACAGAGAGCCAATAACTGATACTGCTTTTGACTCTGTTGTATTATAGTTTGTCCTGGCTGTAAAGCAAACCTCTATAAAAATATGTTAAACTAGTTTCGGCGTAATTTTATCGCGACTTCCTGTCAACACCTCAGGGGATATCATACATATCTATTATATCCACCACAACATTTGAGCGATAGTTTCCTGCTTTGAATGACTGTCAATGGGCACGTCAAATATGAGCATTATATATGAAATAATTTTTTTTTCGAGCCTGAACTTCTATTTCAAAGCCTTAGCTCTTTGACTAATTTAGCGCTTTAAAAAATTAAATGAAACATACGCAATAAACAATAACCCAGCTATCTCTATAAAGTGAGAAGGTCAAAACTGCCAAAGGCTTAAAAATTAACAAATAGCTACCCCCCCTATGGGGTGTATAACTGTATATTACAGAGGGATAACTCTCACATATAAATTTTCGAAGGAAAAACTAATTTCCCCTTAACATATAAAACAATCTATAGATGCATTGGAACAATCCCCAGTTGCCTTTCAAACTGATTTCCCAAGAAACAACATTACAAATTTAAATAAGGGTAGAATTTATATACATGAAAAGAAATGACGGAGACAGATGATACTTGGCGTACAAAACAGGAAAATATTTCTTTAATTTTAAAATATTTAATAAGAAATACTATTAATTATAATCGTCATGACGTATGAGTAATTTTAATATAAACTAAATATAATATGACACTGCGTATACGTTATATGCATTCCATGTATTATTCATTCCCAATAGAGAAAGGCTCAGGGTTATATTATTGTAAAGTGTATCTAATACTCTAACTCGTAATGGGTTCATTTGCCTTTATGTCACCCCTTTTCACTGAAAAATGTATGTCAAGTGTAAAATTTTACTCTTTCAAATAGGGTAGCAATGTAGCCTGTGTTGTGTGAATGTTTACCTAAACTTTAACTAAGAGTAGGATGATATTATTAGATACATATGTCCTCCCTTTTAAGTTGAGTACTTGCTTATTCCATAAGTACAACTTTGACTGCGTTGTTGAAAGTTACAACTATTTTATCCAGAGATATATTAGTTTTTACTTAATTCCAAAATATGTCGACAATTTTTCCTATAACATGTGTAATGTAAACTTTATCCTGTAATGATATCATAAAAGTTTTTGTTGGTAAAACAAATGGTATATAATCTTTACATAAAATAGTACAAGTGTACAAACTTATAACTGGCTAAAGTGTTGGGTAGTTGATAAAGAGCGAATGATTAATAACGACACAGTTCAGAACTCAGTTCGGTTATAAAATGCGGCTGCGAGATTAACGTATTATAATTCCCACTACACGCCCGGATGGAAAACACGAAATGACGATTTATAATCTAAAGTTGTAGGGCATTATTCAAAAGGCGAGGACAAACCTTTTGTTGATTGGTCAGTTACACTCTCATTTTCGGATTCGAGAAAACCATATTTTCGACAAAGAGTGTCTTCTTAAGAATATAAACTTACTTGTATCCTCAGTACAATCAAAACTATATTTTTACACATATATTACGTTATTGTCTGAAAACAAAGTGTACACATGGCGTATGATTATTTTGTAATTAAGATTTAATTAATATTACTTATACTTCAAGTTTGAGTGATTAATAAATAAACTAACGTTGATTTTGACTTTCTTTATCACAAAAGTGAAACAATGCTAGTAACTGAAATTTCCATCAATATTACTAATACGCCATATTATATGTATATAATGATTAGATTGTTAAGGACACGTGTCAACTAAGTTAATGAATGACTACACAGATGATACTACATACGGTGGTCTGTTGAACTATTCTGGTTCTCCAGCGAAGAGAGCGCAGGATAGTTGTAGGACATTCATTAAAGGGCCAGGTCTAACTATAAATTAACCTTCTGTTGATTGGTCAGTTACACTCTAATTTTCAGATCCGAGATAACCAAATTTTCGATGAAGAACGTCTTATTAAGGATATAATCTTAATTGTATCCTGAGATACAGTCAAACTAAGTTTTGAAGATATATTACGTTATTGCCCGAATACGAATTGGATATATGGCGTATGATTATTTTGTAATTTAATTTTATTTAATATTACTTATACTTCAAGTTTAAGAGATTCATATAATAATACAGACAATGCTAGTTAATTCAAATTTTCTTCGTAGTCTCTTATCACAAAAAGTGCAACAATGCTAGTAAATAAAATTTCCATCAATACTACGAATACGTCCTAATCAATGACTAAACATGTGATACTTTATTTAGTGGTCTGTTGAACCATTGTACTTCTCCAGAGAATAGGATCACAGGATAGTTAATATAACCTTTCGTTGATTAGTCAGTTATAGTCTGACTTTTGGATCCGAGGTAACCAAATATCTCATTAAGAGTGCATTCTAAAAATATTAACTGTATCCTCAGTTACAGCCAATGTTAGGATTGTAAATATATTACGTTATTCCATACACACGAAAGGGAAATGTGACGTATGAATATCGTGTAAATCAAAACTAGTTAATATTACTTATACTTCAAGTTTAAGATACTCAAATAGTAATGCAGACAATCCTTTGCTTTCAGCACCAGCGTCTGCATGTGCTCAACACCCTCATCGATATTGACGTCTCCTCGGATAACTAAAGCAGAGAAGTGATATCTCCATATTCCCAACCTATTCTTCACATCTATAAAAAAGAATGCCGTCATTATCTCTACAAATGGGGGCCTCTGATATACTTCCATTGGTCTGGCTTTGTACTTTTCGGTAGAATTTTCGGACCTCATTCCTCCTACTGTCAGATTTTTCTTCTTTAACAACCCGGTTTCCTCTCTCCTCTTCTCTTTATACCTCTCTGCCCCGGCTCGCGTTGCAACTCACTGAAGCACTGCCATACGTGCAGTGTTCTTTTAATCGCATGACATGCGATGCTCTTCATCGTACAATGGTTTATCTCTAAGCGGGTTTCCAGAACCAAGTACAGTCGTTGTCATAGAGGGGGAATGTACTTCCACTGCGCTTCAGGATCATGAGGTCAGGATACGTTCTGTGCATGTATCTGAGAGAGCTTATCTGCATAGGCCATGGCTATTTCTGGTAATTTCAGATTTCCGATGTCCAGCTTTGTATATGCCTGGTTTCGTACGACTTTTGCTCTGTCCTTATCATTGTGCGAACTTTTGCCAGGTAGTGACCCTAATCAATGTTAAAACAAAAAAAATGGTTTCTCATTACATCCCATGAAGGGACTGGGGAGAACTTCCAACAATCACTGCGCTTTCCAGTTTTCACTCAGTGATTGGGACCTACAGTTTTACACCGATTCCGAACGGTAATTTGAGAAGCTTTTTTCATGGCTAGATACTCGATAGTGTCGCCGTCACTATGCGAGGTGACCGCCGCCGAAAGAAAATTTGAAGGTGGTCAGAGACGGGTTCGAACCCAGGATCTCATGTACAAGAGCCGCGCACACTAACCATTGCACCACCGACGGCCACCAGTTAGCTCCCCGAATCACACATACGTCTATTATACTTGTAGGGTGCCCTCCATCAATTACCAGGTGATCAATCTGCTTCTTGGCCTATTGATCAAAGGAAATCCAAGTAGCCTAATGAAAGTTTTAATTTTGAAATCTCGTACTACTAGCAACCATTTTTTTTGCCGGGGCAAAATCTGACAGTCTCATTCCCTTATCAACAGAGATGGCGATGATTTACCGATTGTTGGTTCCAGGGTATTTTCCCAGCCGACTTTAGCATTAAAATCATCTAGAATAATCTTAGCCAGGACAGTGGTCGTATGTTGCCTCTAGATGCTCATACAACATCTCCTTTGTATCGTCGTGTTTTTCTTCTGCAGGGGCGGGACCACAAATTAGCGATATCTTACAGAAATTCGCTTTCATGGAGATGGTGGCTATACATTCATTCACGGGGTTGAACCTTGAGACCAGAGGTCGCAGTTTCTTGCCAACTATAAATCCGCAACCAAATTCTTGATTTTTCTCATGGCAGATGTGTCACATGTCACAGTTATTCTTTCTTGTACAGACATGACCTGTCCATCGGCCTTATAACTCCCAAGGATATCTGCCAGTTGGAAAGTGGGGCCGGATCTGTGTAGTGTTCTAACATTCCAAGTGCATAGCCGTAAATCGTCATCCTTAAAATGTTTTCGGGGATCGTAAACAAATATGAGGTTGTTTCATATCTCGCATTATTTTTTTGTATTTTTATTGTCAATATAAAGGTGGCGCTAGGCAAGCCCAGTCCAACGTGGTTTCATTTTACCTACTGCCAGGTTGATTATGTTTCAGCCGCCTCAAATGGATCAAACACTGACCTGAACAAAGTGTGTCGACAGTGAATTTATTTTTGATCCGCCGTAGTGTTGGCTCACCCGCCTTCAAAAAAGGACACAAGAATATGTCCAGTAGTTCGAAGAACTTCACTGACAGGGTCATATATTAAACCTGACACGCATCAGTGATCGCATAACCAAGCAGGCTGCTCATTCGTTTCACCTTCTCACTCTATCTATCTAACCGAAGGTTGTTGCACTAATATCCGTATACTACTAGCACCAAATTGGCAGTCTCAGTACGACGTATGATTAATATTTAATACAATATACATATATATTAATATTACTTATACGTTATACAAATCTAAATTCAATATTTATTAATATTACTTATACGTAATAGCCAAATTAATGAAATCGAATTTACTAAGATACTAAATTGCAAATGACAACTAAATAACTGTAAAGAGTTAAACGTATTTTCTGGCATGACTGGATAATTAAAGAAATGAATTAAGCTATGACCTTGTTTTCAGATAAACGCACACTTAT